>OX451406.1:15107862-15386786 GCA_949629135.1 Eremobia ochroleuca
TAGGGAATTTCTAGTGTAGAAAAAAATTAACTAACTTATTGTAAGTGTGTAAGGATGTGGTATATGAGTGAAAGAGGCATGCAGCGCTGTGAGCAATGAGCGAATATAAAAATCACAAAACACCAAACATTTTTTATTCTATTTATTATAATTTATTCCTTAAAATTATATATATCATTAATAATTAATTACGACAGTAACACTAACAAACAATATCAATCTCTTAATGCTATAGTGTGAACAATATTTTTTGTTAGCCCATCTTTAGCACAAACAAACTGGATGGTTTACCCACTCGAGAGCATGCCACGTATAATTGTCCGTGTGAAAAACATGGTGTGCTCAAATCTAAGCCACAAACAGACATCGTTTGGCCTTGGGACTTATTGATAGTCATTGCAAATGCTAATCTAATCGGAAACTGAATACGTTTAAATTGAATTGGCACATCTGTAGGTATAATAGGGATTCATGGTATTAATATATTTTCACCTCGGAACTTGCCATTTAAAATGGTGGCTTCGATAACGTTTTTCATTAATTTTTGAATGACTAATCGCGTACCGTTGCACAGCCGTGGCGGGTTCAAATTACGAAGCAAAATAATCGAAGATCCAACCTTCAATTGTAAATTATGCGGTGGCATACCTGGCAAATCCAGTGAGTTCAAAAACTCTGTTGGAAAATTTACAGCTTCGCTGGCTTCGCAAACTGTATCAATAGATTTGTATGATACCAAGTTCCCTGGCAACAACTGTTGTATCTTCAGATTTAAATCGTCAACGTCCAAATTTTTTGCCGCTAAAATTGCTCTTTCTGCAAGCCATTCATGATTTATGTACTGTGTGTGTACATCGGGAAATGTTTTTTCAATGAGAGCATTTTGCGAATCAATTATTGTGCAGAAATCGGTCGGTAATTTTACGAATCCGGTTTAATCTATAGTAACTTTTCCATCGCCGATATCTAAGAGTTGTTTTGAGAATGTTTCAGCGGATGGATCTTGAAGCATTTGAACGCGCATATTTACTTTCAGCTGTACTTTTTCAACATTACGCCACAATGGCGATGATTTTAAGCAAGCGTTGATCTCATCAGCGTATGTTGAACGTGGAATGACGGGAAGTGTTTGTCTGAAATCACCTGAAAGGACTAATTAACTAATCGTATGAACTACACTCAACATTAATAATTATTGATAAAATAGGAATAAATAATTATAGTCCAGCAAATTAATAATACATTTAATTGATAATATAGTTAATATGAGAGTTACACTGAGATAGTAAAATGTAAACGTTACTACTACGCTTGATGCATGAACAATAATAATGGCCGAAAACTCTGGAGGGAGTGAGAGAAGGCTTATTGTGTGAGAGAAACAGGAGACCGGCTTCAGTCTCTTCCCTACTCCGTGCTGTTTACTGGAAAATGACACCGGTATAGTCTGGCAAATGAGTATTGATCCAGAAAAAGCGCGCAAAATTTAAAAAATCTAGAACTGGTAACACTAATTATATCAGGAATAAACTGTCTTGATACTAATGTTACCATTTAATAAGTTTCAATTAAATGTTAGGCTCAACTGGTGGGGATAACTTACCAAGTGATCATTGATCAGTTATCGAGCGGGATGAATAATGATTAAATTACTAAAATGACTATTAAAAAATAAGGGTTGGTGATAGAGGGCTGAAAATTTAGGGTTGTATGTATTTTTTAATGGCACATTATAAAAAAATTAAAAATTAAAATTTCGTCCAAAAAATAAAAATAAAATGTTAGGGGTGGGCAACCCTTATCACTCAGGGGTATGAAAAATAGATAGTAGCCGATTCTCAGACCTACTGAATATGCATATAAAATTTCATAAAAATCTGTCCAGCCGTTTCAGAGGAGTATGGTAACTAACATTGTGACACGAGAATTTTATATATTAGATTTATTAATAACTGTTGAGAATTTGAAATGCCATGTTGCGTTCAGTAAGGAATAAAATAAATTTCCTTTCAGCTCTATAGAACTTGCCCATCTAGATCTAAATTCAATAGAATTTAAAACGTGAAATAAAACATGAAATCGCGAAAAAAATCAGCTGTTCTCTACAGTTATGTTCGTACGAGTCGTCAAAACGGAACAGCTGATTTTTTTTTCGCGATTTCAGGTTTGGTCCCATAGTAAAAGTTGTTCATAATGATGAGTACAATGACCTCTTAAGAGGTTTTTGGTGTTTTACAGATAACCCTGTATATTTAAATGCTTCCTATACTTATTTTTTTATATTTTAAGAAATATTTAAAAATGTAATAAGGTAAGGTAATAGATAAATAAACGAGATGTTGCATATCATTTAATTTAAAACTAACATGGAACAGTGGACTCCCCTGCATATTTTCTGTCACAGACACCACACTTATACTCATAATTTTACTCCATTATCCGCAAACATATCCCATTCAGGGTTGGCATTCAGAAGGCACCTTTAAAGTACGACAGGCTGGGGATTCAGGTCTGGCTACAGTTTTGGCTCGCAGTTGCGGAAACAGATTGTACCGTCGGCTCTGACGGTGTCTGATATATTTGTCGGGAACATTAAGTAAACAATTTTATAACCCGCAACGATATTAATCAGAGAATAAAGTGAAAAGGAAGAAAGAAGACAGTCTTTTCTTTGCTGCTTAGTCCTGGCTAATCGCATTTTTTTTTCTTACAACCGCACTGTTATGTCTCCATTTTCTCTACTCCTACTTAGCGTTCATCTCAGTATTTACTACCTTTCTAGCCATATCCTCCACACAATCCTTCCATCTAACATGCGAATACACTATTGTGCTATAAACTGTGACCCATATCTTCCGGTGTACCCCATGACACACCCGGGAGGGACTCATTAACTCTGACAAAAGTGAAAAGCATGAGGCAATGGATACGTTCGTGACCGACCCGAGTTAAGCGATTTAATTTTGTTCAGATTAATTTACAGGCAATTTAATATAATACAATTGTATTTAGGTAAAGACACCAGCACATCAAGCTACGAAAAAAAAAACAGCTGTTTAATACAAAAGTTCAAAACCTACTTGACCAAAATGTATGAAACAGCTGATTTCTGTTCGTGATCTCAGAGTTGGTCCCATAGTGTAAGTTGTACATATTCATGGGAAAAACAGCCTGTAAAAATTTCGAGACGGTAAAAAAAAATCATGCAGTATCATACACGCAATCTCTTAAGAGGTCATTGTATTCATAATTACGAACAACTTTTACTATAGGACCAAACCCGAAATCGCGAAATTTCCCTACATTTTGACGAGTTATGCGAACATAAATGTAGGGAACAGCTGTTTTTTTATATCAAAACACGACACAATTTTTGTTTTGGGGGTCAACGACCGCTGGCAGTGTGTTCTTACTTAAAGCATGAGTTAAGAAAATCACGCCTGTGAAGTTTAAACTAAAAGAATCAATTTTTTTTTAAGTTATATTTCAAGAACAGCAGTAATTGCGGTCGATGACCGGAAGAAAAAATCATCACGATAATTTATTTTTTATTTTATCATGTTTAGATATCGTTAGCCATTCCCATCTGCGGAGTTTCACTAGTTATATTAATTTGAACCTGTATTATATTATATTAATAACATAACATAATATCAGCGTCCAAGGATTGGCATGCAAAACTCATGAATAAAACATTTATTTTATAGATATCCCAGCTCCCTAACTATCGGTAATAAATCTAGGCATGCGCTGTAAGGATGCAATATTGGACCTCTCACCTGTCTTTGTAATTATTACTTCTTTCTCCCTCTAGCCCTTCCAGTGTTCTACTCGTGACCGAAGGGTGAAGGGGGGGAAATTTTCTGGTATCTCCAAAATAGATGAATACTGCACTGCAGTACTATTGATTGATTTTATGAAGAAGTATTTAGCTATACATGAGAGATAAATAATTTTTTCGGGGGTAAAGAATGATAATCGTAGCAGATCATAGTCATAATACAAACATTTATTTACACTAAAAGCATTTGTTCTGTGAACTATACAAATTGTAAGAGAATTCTTAAGGATGCTCTCCAAAGTATGTCTTATGAAGAAACAGAAAATTTACTGTGTTAAAGTAAATATAGATATACAAATTTTACCATGTTAAATATTTATCAAGCATAGAAACTAAGAGTTAAGCTACTCAACATATAATTATTTTTCCATTGTCAACTTTTGATTATTTATTAATTTTAAAAGACTATTTTAGCTCTTCTCGCCTGAAACACAGGATTACCTAGTTCAGGCACGTAAGTCTTAGCAATACTTATAATTTTTATTTAAGCAAAACTGTACTAATTTTCATGCCTTATAATTTTTGAATAAATATATTATTATATTATTATTATGTGTTCCGTTTGACGTCCGAAGTCCATTATGAGAGAGTACACGCTTCGTTCCATGAACAGCTGCTAGATTTTACTCTATTTCCGCCTCGTAATCGCGCCACTAGCGCCCCCCAAAGTCATAACTGTGAACTACTTTCAAAAACCATATACAAGCCGCCATGATGAAGTGTTAAGTCATTGTTGCATCGTTTTCCGAACTGTGCGCAGCTCTGTTAGATTGTGAGTTATATCGTTTAAAGCGATATTCTTTATTTTTAGAACTTTTGAGATTAAAGTAAAAAGTTCATTAGATTAGTATTTTAATAATTTTTTGTCTCGTGAACTGTGTTCATTTTAAACAAAATGGACGGTGAAACTATCGCGCCGAACGGCACTTCGCGGAAAAGGACACGGAGTTCGAGTTCTTCATCGTCATCGAAAGGAAGTGATACGGTGTCATCGAAGAGCGATGTAGGTGAACCAGCGCCGCGCAAACGCCCCCGGCAGGTACGCGGGCGCTCCCTCTCGCAAGATTCTGAACTGGATCGCAGGTTTGATCTACTATCCCAGCAGTTGGTGAGTCATGTTAATAATGTTTTAACAAATTATATGATCGCAAATAGTGCTCCATTAGCACAAAGTATACCCGCCACGCAAAATTATATTGGCACCGCGGTACCTTCAACATCGACTGTTCCTACCATCAATTTACAAGAAAATTTCTTACGTCCGCCGCAGCTTACCCCTCGCTTAGAAAATATTGCAAATCTAGACGTTTCCGTTAAGGAACCTAATGTACCTAAAGCAAATCCAGAACGTGTAACGAAAATAGCAGAAATGCAGAGGTTCGACTCCCCGGATTGGAATGCTGTACGTTACACAGAAGTACAAAAAAAAATATGTAGCTTTTCCTAGTTTTGTCGAATTGAAAGTGAACGAAGAATTGCGGCGTTTTGAAGACCCATTTTCACCGTTAAGATGGTTTCAAATGGAACGCAGTTTTGCGGCGTTATCTAATGCTTTCTTAACTCAAAACGAGCATGTGAACGCAGCGCTACAGACACTAATTGATTGGTCTGCTAATTCGAACGTCCAATTATCTTCAACTAACCTCTATGACAAACTAAAAGAGTTGTTTGGTGCTGAGTCATCTTATAAAACGGTATCTCATGATATTCTCCAAATTATTTGCGGTAAACGAGCTGAGGTCATAGAGACGCGACGCCGGTCGTTATTGAAAAATGTTAAAAGTAAATACATACGCGACGACATAGAAAAAATTCCACCCTCAATCGAATATATATTCAATCCTCAAAACTTATCGCACTACCTACAAAAAATTGGGGGTGTAGAAAAATTAGAAAAACAGAATAATAGTGCGGGAACTAGTCGTCCGATATCTTTAGAGCCTTCGACGTCTTTTCAAGATAATACTTTTCGTTCGCGACAAAACAAACCGAAGCGAAACGACAAAAAAGACAACAAACGAAATTACGATTTCTCTTCAAAAAAGAAGGGGGGGCGAAAAGATAAGAACGGGAGGCGAGCAGGACATAAGCAAAAATGACTATTTAATACCGAGATTTTGGGGCGGCTGTCTTCAGCATTATATAGAAACATGGAATCGTTTCGACCCTCCAAAAACTGTTTTAAAAATGATATCGGGAGCTCGTATCCCCTTCAATCAGGCGCCGCCCTTAATTCTACCTACTTCGGACAACCTGTCAAAATTTCAAACCCCCGTTTCGGAAAAAATGACACTAGAAATTCGCAAGATGATTCAAGAACGAGTGTTAGAGCCTGCTCCTTCGACCCCATCGTTCATTTGCCCCCTTTTCATAATCACAAAGGGAAATGGCAAAACTCGAGTAATATTCAACTTGAAAGCACTAAATTTATACATGGAGCCAAAGCATTTCCATCTTTTCCACCATCAGCAAATGCCTTCGTTTCTGCAACAAGGCGACTGGATGGTCAAGTTGGACCTCAGCCAGGCCTATTACCACCTCGCTATACGCACAGAACACAGGCGCTTTTTGCGCATCAGCTACGGTGGTCAACTTCTGCAGATGACATGTCTACCGTTCGGCCTGGCTGCTGCTCCCAAAATGTTTGCTACTATAACAAACTGGACTGCAGAATACCTTCGCACAAAAGGTCTGCGCCTCGTCGTGTATTTAGACGACTATATAATAGTCCACCAGAACAAGGAGGTACTCAGCACGCACCTAAACATAGCTGTACGCTTCTTGTCCAGTCTGGGCTGGTGTGTAAATCACGAGAAATCGATCACCAGGCCAACGAGGTCGATCGAATATCTCGGCATCGATTGGGACACCCAAACAAACTGCAAGTCCCTACCACCAGAGAAGGTAAGAAAAATTCGACAGATCCTCTCGACCAGACTCGCAGCGGGCAGTTGGACCCTCAAGCAAGCACAACGCCTCTTAGGGTTTCTCAACTTTACGTCCTTCATCACCCACCGGGGAAGGATGCATTGCCGTGCGCTGCAATGTCACGTCAAAGTACTGCGTCAAAATCCTCTCGGAGCAGTACAGCTGACACAAGACGTTCGCCAAGAACTCGAGTGGTGGATGGAAAATGTAGGTCAAAAGACAGCAATTCACACAGATGTGCTACCCACAAACTTTGTCATCACGGACGCTTCCGACATTCGGTGGGGTGCCCTGGTCAACAACAACAAGGTACAAGGTGCATGGCAACCCGACCAGAAAAAATGGCATTGCAATCTCAAAGAGATGTATGCTGTGATTGCTGTGTTGTCGAAGGAATCCAGAGCCCTCCGGGACTCCAAAATCATTCTACAGACCGACAACAAGACAGTGGTTTCGTACATTCAGAAGGAAGGCGGCACGAAATCACACCGATTGATGGAATTGACGCGGAAATTGTTGACTCTAATAGACGACCTCAATGTTGTACTGATCCCTCACTACCTACCAGGGGTGTACAACACCGAAGCCGACCACTTGTCGCGAGATCGCGCCGGCAGCGAGTGGCACCTGCAGGTGGCAGCAACTTCAAAGATATTTCAGGTTTGGGGAAAACCGGACATAGACTTGTTCGCGTCACGAAACGCACACGTCGTGATAAATTACGTTTCTCTAGATTACTCAGACTCAACGCCTGTTATCACGACGCGTTCAGCAGATACTGGCGATATGCCCTCGCATGGGTGTTCCCACCGCCGGCGTTGCTTCCACGAGTTCTTCACCACCTCAACTCAGCATCAGGTCGTTACATAATAGTAGCACCCAAGTGGAAGAAACCCTTTTGGCGACCAGACCTGAAGAATCGATCCTTGGCACGGCCGCTGAAGATCAGAGACCTGAAGAAGACCTTAGTGGACACGGTGACCGGCCTACGACCACCTCATGTCAAAGATCTGCAGTTGGAAGCCTGGCTCATTTCGGCTGGGACACCATGACAAACGATTGGTCTCCACAAGAGAAAGATCTTCTTTTATCTTGCTGGCGACCTTCAACTCTAAAAACTTACACATCTATTTGGGGTAAATGGTCTTTGTGGTGTAGTCAAAATAATGTAAATTTCCGTACACCAAATCCGACAGATGTTGCTAAATATCTAGCATATCTGTACCTTAATCAAAAGTTAGCTTACAGAACTATTCTTGTGTACAAGTCCGTTATCGCATCTATTTGTGAAACTGCTTCAAATATTAGAATATCTTCTAGTCACATTGTTAAGCACATTTTGAAAGCAATTTCAATTGCAAAGCCGTTGCCACCTAAGGTGCCTACATGGGACGCCAGGGAATTAATTACTTATTTAAAAGATAAAACTCCTTGCATCAGTAGTTTGTATGAGGTGTCTAAGCGAACGGCGACTATTTTATTATTATGTTCGGGACGTCGTGTACACGACCTATCCCTTTTGCATATTGACTGTGATCATTTTGTAGATGATGGGGATTCCATAACTTTACATCCAGTGTTCGGGTCAAAGACAGATAGTGCGACTTTCCAGCAATCCAGTTGGGTTTTGTTGGCCTCCCAAGATCGAAATACAGATCCATTATATTGGCTCCGCACGTTAAAAGATTTATCAAAAGAAAGACGGGGGTCATTAAAAAATTTGTTCATAACTACCAGAGATCCCGTTAGAGCAGCCACACCAACTATAATCGGTGGTTGGGTAAAACGTGTTCTATCTGATGCTGGAATACAAGCCTCTCCAGGTAGTTTTAGATCGGCTGTCTCATCATTAAATTGGCTAGAAAATTATCCTATAAATGACATATTATCTAAGGCAAACTGGAGGCATGAATCAACTTTCAGAAAATTTTACAGTAAAGAAATCAGATCTAATAACGAAACGTCCTCGGCGCATTCGTTATCAAGATTATTTCAAGTCCCCAATTGATTCTAAGTTAACCGATAAAATTGATTAGGTTAAAATTACTCATGAAGATGTTGCACGATTGCTTACTTACTTACGTTTTCTCATATAATTATACTGCCAGTGCTTAAATGGCTAGATTTTTGTTCATATTAAAAACCTGTGTATATGAAGGTACCTAAAGTATAAAATGGTGATTAAAAAATAATATTGGTTTATAATTCACATTGTTGCTTTTCATTCATACAATCCACCAGGAGATAACAAACATATCTCTCATAATGGACTTCGGACGTCAAACGGAACACATAATATAAAAATTTTACCTTCAAATAAAATTTGTATTATGTTTCCTAAGACGTCCGAAGTCCAAGTAAGGTCTTCCTGGTGCATACCTACCTACTTTTGCATCATTATGAGCCTAACAATGACTTAACACTTCATCATGGCGGCTTGTATATGGTTTTTGAAAGTAGTTCACAGTTATGACTTTGGGGGGCGCTAGTGGCGCGATTACGAGGCGGAAATAGAGTAAAATCTAGCAGCTGTTCATGGAACGAAGCGTGTACTCTCTCATAATGGACTTCGGACGTCTTAGGAAACATAATACAAATTTTATTTGAAGGTAAAATTTTTATATTATTGTTATATTATAATCATCATAATGATTATGATTACGAGGGTAAAGAAATAATACCTTCCAAGATCTTTAGGAATTTGAACCCGGTCGAAAAAAAAAAGAAAAAGAAAAAAGAAAAACCACAAGCACGTCCACTTCGACCGGTGTTGTGCTTCTCGCATCCAACGGCTTCATGCGGCCTTCACAAGAAAAAAGAAAAATTGCAATTGTTGGAATTTATGAAAAGATTGCATTTCCATAGTTTATTTATTACATACTTATTATTGTATTCATCCAAATACCAATGTGTTGAAAATTCGATTATCGTCTTCATTTTCTTCTCAATTCTGGGCATAAGCTCTTTGCAACGCTATTTTCGCCTGTCTTGGACCAAACTTATTGGGTTCCTTCAGTCAAGCTTTTTAACGATGGTCATTAATTAGTAGGTAATTTTGGTGGCTAGGATAATCTCTGGCACCCACGACCGATTTTTTATCTCGCAATGGATTGTCAATGTTCTGATTAGCGGTGAGAGTTGAAAGTCCAACAATATATTTTTTTTGCCCCCGCTGGGATGCGCTTTGTTGAATTCTCAATGCTCGGCTCAACACCGTGAGTTGAAAATCCAATGTGTAGTAAAAACACCGCGTTAAAAATTTCAAAAACCTAATAATTAAGTATTTATTTTATCTGAAAGATATTGTTTGGTTGATATTCCTTGATGTAGAGATGCGCTTGTTAGCGAATCTGACTCTTACGGTTTTTTATTTTTATATTTTTAAGATTCCGTACCCAGAGGGTGCCAACGGGACCCTATTACTAAGCCTCTGATGTCCATCCGTCTGTCTGACAGCGGGGAACCGTGATAGGCACACCGTTGAAATTTTTCACAGGGATCCCTTCTTTTCGCATAATATTCTTTTTCCTAATATACTTTGGCATAACGATTTTGGCATAATTTGTTTTGCCATAATAATACTTTGCCATATTTTTTTTTGGCATACAGTTTATGTTGGCATAATTATCTTGAAGGCTAATTTGTTTTGGCATAAATTTAATTCGCATAACCTTACTAGGCCTAATGATTATTAGTATAATAATATTTAGGCATACAATTAATAGAATAGGATTCTGAATCACTTTTTCCAAGATTCGGGGTGCCCCAAGGTCTAACACATCTCGATTTAATAAAAAGGCAATGATAACTTAGGATGCAAGAGCGAGCGAAGTGAGCTCGGGAATTAGGGCACCCCGACACGGACAAGTTAGGTGCGAAGGGGATGCCCCTGGGGGAGCCCCCGTCATCCCCTTCGTGTTAGGTTCCTTTAAATCCTGCAGACAGAAATAGGGGCCCGTCGACTACGCCTTATTATTATTGTTATGCTTAATAAAGTTATGCTTTAGAATGTTATGCTTAATAAAGTTATGCTTTAGAGTGTTATGCTTAAAAAATGTATGCTTTAGAATGTTATGCTTAATCATTATTATGATTAGAGAATTTATGCGTAAGCTGTTATGCGTTAATAATTTATGCGAAAATATAATTAGGACAAACAAAAGTACATATGCCAAGTTATATTAGGTCTTAAAATTTTATGCAAATGGATAGAGAACCTTTTTCACAGCGTATTTCTACTCGTATTGCCGCTATAAGTGAAAAATAATTTTAATTTCGGAAGTCAGTGTCAAACACGAGAAAGCGGAACCAACGACAACGACTTCCGAAATTAAAGTTATTTTGTCAGTTGGTAGTGTTTTCTTTTTTTTTGGAGGCCTGTCTTTTTTTTTTTGTAATAAAGTTTTTTCATCCTTACCTCTGTATTAGTCGTCATCACAGTAATCACCCCCTTTCTAACCATATCATCATTCAGACAGTCCATCCATCGTTTCTTTGGTCTTCCCCTACTCTTATTGCCATCGACATTCGTACTTAAAACTTTCCTTATGACATTTTCCTCATTCCTCCGTATCACATGCGCATACTATGACAACCAATAATTATGAAAAGGTATGTATAGACGCCAGCATATCAAGCTACACGAAACTGTTAAATTTTCCCAATCAACTTTGAACCTTATATTTTGGCACTAAAGTTGAAAATCTATTAGACATTTGACAGATTGTAGTAGCTTGATGTACTGGCGTATATACAAAAATTAAACAACTTTTTTTTTTCACATTTATTATACCATAAACAAACAACACAAACTATAGACATTTATCTAAACATAGACACATAAATATCTAAATGAGTAATTATTGACTTATTCACATAATATAATACTTGCTATGATAATGATAAGTTCATTTACGAATATTTATTTCTATTATCCCAACATGCGCCGTTGCCATTTTTTTTTTATATTAAGAGGGTTCATGCGTTAGAGCCATGCTGGAGTCAAAATTGATGATTTCCGACGGACAATAAAACCATAATGTGTTTAATTTATAGATGAGATATTGACGTCATATTATTGGGAATTTTATAATCTAGTGTATGGCTGAAAAACATTTTCAATTTTTTGTTTAGTTTTCTCATCAGAACCGTTTTTATGCAAGCCTTTTTTAAAACTAGCGATCGACGGTCTAAGCAGATGCTAGATATTAGTAAAACCATATATGACAAACTTATTAGAACATTACTTTATAAAAAATAAGAACATTTTTTAGTGCATGGCTGAAAAAAAAACACGATTACTGTAAGTTTTCATTCAAGAAAAGTATATTCAAAAGTGTCAATTGTAGCCACTTTTCGAGATATTAAACGTGTTAGTTTAGGATGAAATCTGAAATATTTATATTTTCTTTTAGACCTAGTAAATTAAGACATTTATGTTCTAAAACATGGTTCAAATATTTTTTTAATAACTTATATGTTTATTTTACTATGAATTATTTAGTATTGCTATATAATCGGCGCGGATTCACGCCACCGCTCATTGCCGGCTGAGGCCTTTCAGAGACAGGACGTGTGTCGCTCCCATCGCTGCGTGTCGCGTAAAATATTATCGTACTTTCGCGAGTTTTTAGCGCGACTGGGACATATTGATACTTTTTATTATAATATATTTTTATTATATTACAGAACTTTGGTGAGTACATATTTTAATGTAATGGTATTCAATTAACTTAAGAAGATTAAATTAGACTTCTTTATGTATGTTTCGATTTTACTTTTTTTGAGATATGGCTAACAAAACGCGCTATACGGGAATAAAAAGAAAAAAATATGAAAATTTAGCCAAGGCTAATGAAGCTAAAAGGTAAGTTACCGAGGAGCCACTTTTTAACTATGTAACAGGTTATAGCCAATTCATATTTTTCTTACACGGGGATAGAATTCGTAATAATTTGCGTTTATTCTGTCTTATAATCTCATAAACTGAATTGACCATTCTGGGGTTGTCAGTTTTGGATAGTTGAGAATATACCACTGAAACGAGGTGGGTTCTCTACTTATAAAAAAAATATCTATATTAGGTGTAATTAGTAAACCATAAGAAACAATATTATACTTACTACTTTCTGAAGTCAATATATTTTTTTAAATTACTTTTTGTCTGGATATTTTTATGAAACACAGTAGTAATAAGATAAAATTAATATCCGATTCGTTGTTATAGGCAGAAAAGAGAAGTTCAAATATTTCAAAATGCTGTTGTAAGTTTGATTTTTTTTTACTTCTTTATATTTTATGGCAATTTTTGAGATTTTATATCTAAACAGACACGTGTTTCCTTTATTTTGAATTAGCACCTATTAAACCAAAACTAAATAAGACATTTCTTCGTTATTTATTTATCTCAAGCCGACAATCGATCGCCTGTCGTGGTGCTTCTTATGGTTTGTGTCACTTCATATTATACTCTGCATATTATTTTCAGACTCAACAAAAAGAAAAAGTCACTGAAAAAACACTGGAAATTCAGGAAAACTTGCAGGCGTTAGAAACGGTTCCAACTCAAGATCCTGACGCAGGAAATCTTGTAAGAATGACTTGGACATTTGTAAACATATTTTAGCACAAATAAAACATTGTTGTGTCTCAAGCCGACAATCGGCCGCCGGACACGATGCTTACGGTTTGTGTCACTAACCGACACCAACCGACCAACATGTTATTTTCAGACTCAACAAAAAGAAAAACTCAGTGAAATAACACTGAAAATTCAGGAAAACTCGCAAGCATTAAAAACGGCTTCATCTCAAGATCCTGACGCAGGGAATCTTGTAAGAATTACTTGGTCGTTATATACATATTTTAGCACAAATAAAACATTGTTGTGTCTCAAGCCGACAATCGACCGCCGGACACGATGCTTACGGTTTGTGTCACTATGTTATACCTACATGTTATTTTCAGACTCAACAAAAAGATAAACTCAGTGAAATAACACTGAAAATTCAGGAAAACTCGCAAGCATTAGAAACGGCTTCATTCCACTATACATAGAGTACTCACGGAGGATTTATGTCTGGTCAATAAAAGTGCAGTGTGGGTGGTCTGAACACGGATCAGAAGGAGTTTCGTTATGAAACTGCGCGTAGCCATTTATCGTGGTATCGCCGCAAGAAAAATATACTTAATAGATTCATATGCCTTGATGAAACTTGGGTCGAATTTTATACTCCTCGTCAAAGACATCAGTCACGATCTTGGGTGGAACCGGGCACTTCAGCTGAACATTTACCACGTGCAGAGCTACATGAACGAAACATACTACTAATAGTACCTATGGATGTCAGAGGCATCGCTTTTTGGAGAACTTATGATGAAAATACAACTATGACTGGAGAGCGATATAAGTCATTTTTAGAAGAAAATATTCCTATTTGGGCAGACGAACATCATATAACGAGTCCTATAATTTTACATGATAACGCCAGACCGCACAAATCAAAAATAGTTCAGAATTTAATTGAAGAAAAGGATGGATTGAAATTATTCAGCCGCCATATTCCCCGGATATGAATCCTTGTGATTTCAATTGTTTTGGCCATGTGAAGAGGAAATTGTCGCGTACTCTATACAATAGCAAAAAGGAGTTAGATATTAAACTAAAGAGCATTATTGATGAATTAAATGAAAGTGGTACTTTAAATGGTGTTCAAGATTTGCCAGCAGTCTGGGAGCGAGTGATTAATAGTGGTGGAGATTATTGATTAGTGTCACAAGGCTATATAATATAGTAGTCAGTTTTTGTAAAATAATAATAATAAAAAAATATGACACTGGAAGTGGGATGACCTAATATAATATTAATCGTTGTAGGACTTTACATTTGTACTAGATTTCTAACTTTTCACCCCTGATTAGTATATATTTACTTTATAAAGTATCCAAAACTGCCTATTTATTTCACAAGGTTGTAATAAAAATAAGAATAGTAAATAAAAATCAACTAACGGTTAAATAAGTATCATTATACATAACTCAACGGATCAACATGGGTTAGTTTGACTATAATGACAGAGAGCACACCAACTCTACGCACACAGACACGCGCGCATCTGTGTGAGTGCAAAGAGCACTGCAATTACCTAAACTTGGTGCCGCGGATTTGGCGTTAACGCTCTTAATAGTTATAATTGTACATATTTTACAGAATGTAGCGTTTATAGTAGACACTCGATTTAAGACAAAATAAAAATTTTTTGCTACATTTTTATAAATGATGGTCAAATTATATGTCACATATAAAAACAACTTTTACATACGTTTTACATTTCTTATAACGTTAAAAGTATATCGATAAGTTCTTAAATTAAAAATAATCATTAATTTTAATATTTTCAATGTTCCTGTAATTGCGATTTTTTTATTTTTATTATTGGACATGTGTGCCTAATCGCTCTACTAACAGTTTTTAACTAATTTATAATTATTACTAACGCGGTATGGTCCTTCCTGAAAATCAACGTTTTTTTTATCAATCAATCGACGTTCAATTTGTGTTACAACAAATATTTAGCACTCGTCTGATCAAAATAAAATCATCCAAATTTAATAAAAGATTAATTGGTAATGAAAATAAAATAGATCCGTTGCCGAAAAATTGGGTATTAAATAAAAAAAGAGTAGGTAAAGATCTAAAAGTGAATTGTCTGTTCTCCGGTTCCGATTATTTACTCCACATCCTGTATAAAATTATACAATTTACTTATGTTAAATTATATAACTTATGAAAAATTATATCTATTACTTATGATTGATTATACCTAAAGCTTATGTCAAATTATACCTAGCTATGACTACCGTCACCTGCCTGTTGTCCCACAAGGGGTTGGTCGAGGTGTCGTTCTATTATTATTCATCCTTGACCGCAAACGGCCACCTAATAACTAACTTTTACATCATAATACATAGATGTAAAAAAAATAGATTCACCACTCGAAAGGGGGGGCTGGTAACAGACTTAAATATAGAAGAAGTTTCTCAATTTACAAAATTTTATTATTATTATTTTTAGTTCCGAAGAATACTATTTTAATGTCAGTTTTACTACGCGTCTGGGATGTGCTCTCGAAGGTTGGCGTTACTTAGCGCCTTAGAAAAATAATAATTTGTGAAATTGATTTTGATTTTGATCTTATTTTAATGAGTATTTTCGTTTCCTAAATATCAAAATTACATTACTACATTTCATTAATTGACTTTACACTATACTTTTAGTATAATTTACAAATAATGCATATGCATTCAAAATTATTTTATTATATTATGTAACGTACGAAGAAAATAATATCGACTCAGAAATAAATAAATTAGGGTGCTAGAAAGAAAGACAGGCTGAAACCAACGGCTGAAACACCCTAGTAAATGACAGAACAATCAGATGGATTTCGAATTTCAAATTCCTTTCATATTACGTCGATTCGGTATTTCTGATCTAAAATTTTTTTCGACACTTTTTATAATTATGTAGAGTGTAGGCAAATAAAGCAATTGTTAATTCCCATAACTATCTTTCAAGTGATAAATATGTTTTAACTTACAACTAGGTTTTTCGTATTATAGTAATGAGAAGACTTCGCAAGCGCGTACTCCAATTATAAAACAGGAGGACTTCAGAATAATATACAAAAATAAACGTAAAAATTAAAATTACGTCCTAAGTATTATTAATTATTTTATTTTAAGTAACGTATGGTGTGAAGAAGTGTCGACAAAAAAAACTGAATTAGAAAGAAAACTAAGATAAAACAATGGCTAAAACACCATAGGAAATGACATAACTGTCAGATGGATTTTGAATGTCAAATTCCATCTGACCGGTAATCTGTATCCGGTAATTTAGACCTAACCTTTTTTTCGAAACGTTTTTTTTAATAGTGTAGAGTAGTAAATAGGTAAAGCAATTTTATTGGAATATTATTTAAAAATAAATTTGAGATGACTTTAGAACAGAAAAAAAAAGAAAATATCAAAACCACTACCTATCTTACCTAGCTTTAATAATATCTTACTGTTAATTCCCTTAACTATCTTTCATGTGATAGATATGCTTTAACACATACAATTAGGTTTTTAACACTTAATGAAGGCTTTGCCATACGTCCTCCATTACAACAGTTTTTGGAGGACCTCAGAATAATATACAAAAATAAATATAAAAATAAAACTTATTTCTTAGCTTTTTATTACATATTTTAGTATCATTTAGAAATAATGCATACGATTTTCTTAATTATTTTTATTTAATATTATGCAACGTATGAAATAATTTCGACACAAAACAAAAACAACTGAATTAGGATGCTAGAAAGAAAACTAAGCTAAAACACCCTGTATGGAAGCTTTAGCCTAGGAAATGACAAAACTGTCAGATGGATGGATGAATTCATCTATCCATCCATCTGACGAATGTCAAATTCCTTGGATTTTACGTCAATTGGGTATTTCAGATCTAAACTTTTTTGACAACTTTATGAGTAGTAATTATAGTAATTAATTGTTTGTTACTTGAGATATCATAAAATAAAAGTTAAAGAATATTTTAGAAAAATATAGAAAGTACCAAAACCTACCTTACCTATTATTAAAATAAATATAAATTTATTTAAATAATATCTTATTGTTAATTCCCTTAACTATATTTTAAATGATAAATATGCTTTAACTTACAACTAGATTTCTTATACTTTATTAATTCACGCGTCCTCCAGTACCTATAAAACAATTTTTAAGAAGACTTCAGAATAATGTACAAAAAAAAAATCATAAAAATAAAACTTACTTCCTAGGTTTTTAATTGAATACCTATGCCTAGATATACTTTAATAATATGTTATTGTTAATTCACTTAATACCTATTTAATAATAATTATATTCCGAACTAACTTTTATCTTTTTACTTTAACTTACGACTAGGTTTTTCACACTTCATTTGTGAATGGCTCTTTCGCATTTTGGCCTCCATTATAATACAAAGTTTTGGAGGACTTAAAAATGTATTAAATAAAAGTTCAAAAAACATAACTTCACTACACTTATAATTACTACTTTAAAGACTAATACTTTACATATATATAAATCATCATATTATGATGATTTTCTTACTGAAAAAATAATGCCCGGTTCCTATAAGAGTAATATTAATCGTTTTGTGCACCGACCCTTGTTGCCTATTTGTCTTTTTATAAAGATATTGACAATAGTAAGTATAGCATGGAAAATTCGTAAATTAAGATTGTTTTTGTTACAAAAAAAAATTACCAATATTTTTCATAATCATACAAAAACAGGATTGGCATTCAAAATGATATCGCTTTTATAACAAATTTGCCACATTTTAACTAAATAGTGGATACCAAACAACTGTAAAGTTCACCAAAAGCGCCAAATAAAACTGGTGACCAAAGTTTTATGCCATTAAAACTTCTATTTGACATCGGTGTACCTATTTCCATCGTCAGTTTTAAATATAAACTGGTGGTATGTTATAAAAATCAGGCAAGTGTTGAAAATGTTATTTCTTCTCCCGGAAAAGGAGTTAATTTAATTTATATTTTTACATTAAAAATCTTGTGCTATCGGGACTTTTAATAAATTATTATTAGGAATATATTCGGTACAGTAGGTATTCGTCATGAAATTAGGAAATGTTATATGTTATTATTACAAATGTTCTACTTCTATTTTTCATTAATAAATTATCCGTATTAAATAGCGCATACGTGCGACTTTATATTTACATTATTAAATAAATACATTTTATTTTCTAATGAGTAAAAGGTTGTCAGCTATTCACCGAATTTTAAGATGGTATGAAAGTTTTATTTTCTTCTTATGCCAAGCAAAGAACCTATGGATATAATCAAATATGCATGTATTCAAGTAATAATAATATTTTCGTAGGCAACCTTATCTGAGCATGAGACTAATGTATAAGAAAGCACATAAAACTAGCATTATAAAAGAAATTGCACTTGTAATAATTATAATGGTTGCCATGAGACATTTTTTTTCCCTTTACCTAGAAGTTTGTTAGGTACATCTTTTTAATTTGAACTGCCTGGCTAAAGTATTGTTTTATTAGTTTATTATTTTTTTATAAGTCCATGAACGTTCTTAGTAAACTTTATTATAACTCATTTTGTTACTATTATATTTCCCAATTGACAACTTGGATGACAAATGACTAAATATGTTTAATGCGCTCAACGAATGTAAAACATCGTTCTGTTTCTGCTATTCGTTTGAAGATGACAAACACCGAATGATGATATAAATATATATGCTTAGCGTTAAGCGTATTTACTGATTTGTGGCGCAAGTGGGCATTATTATAAGATTAAGAATATATTCTGATTAGCTGCATGAAGAATGAACTTCATCTGTCTGAAAATTATTATTACTTCATCAAATGAGGCCAGTAGTCACCAACAGCGTTTATGATTAAGAAGAATAAATTAAAAACAAAAAGTATGAAAGTAAAAGCGCAAAATTAAAAAAAAAACATATGCTTAACATATTTTGCTACTTTATGCATTTTTTTATTATGTTCACTTATATTTAATTAATTATTATAACATACTTTTCACCACTTAATTATAATTGTGACACACAGTACTTTTTACACACTACGGTTTTTTTTATTCGTCAGGATCCCTTCACGTTTTATGTATTCTAAAATAATCACTACTTATGAAAAATTATTATAATACTTTATAAATACTCTAAATGTATAATTATGTTACCTTATTATTAGTTATGTATAATTATGATACCTTATTATTACTTATTTATAATTATGATACTTTATTATTACTTATGTATAATTACGATACATTGTACATACAATTAGCATACCTTATTCCGACTTATGTTATGTTATTATTACTATTTACACACTACTGTTATTCTTTGGTTTTTTTCCACGTTCTCTTATCTGGTTCGATTGGCATCGTCACGCGTTCTACTTAGACAGTATTCCTAATTAATTAATTAATAACTACCTTATAAATGCCTTAAAGCGACTACAATCGACTTAGTGCCTACTGTATTTGGGTAGCCCAACAAAACGTAAGATCTATTTTTGTATGTAATTGCAATAAAGCGGTAAGCCCACCCGATGGTAAGTGCTCACCGCCTCCTATGAACATCTGCAATACCAGAGGCATCGCAGGTGCGTTGCTCTTTTAGAGATAAAGCTGAAATTTGACACCTTTGAAACCCTAACCCAGCAACGCTGCTGGGTATGTAAGCTTGCTGATACAAAATAAAAAATCTACACTAAAGTCTGTTTTTGCCACCAATTACAATTTACCTAATCTATTTTAATTATAATTTTATTTTTCATGTTTACCTACTTTTTTTTACTGGATTATTATTATGTAAAATAGACACCAGTGAACCTATACTTTGTTATTGTTTATATGATCTTTCCAACATAAGAACTAAAAGTATGTATTAGCTTTTAATGAATGTTGTTAATATGCGGCTTAATAAAAGTCGAAAATAGCTGCTTTAAAAAATACCTACTAGATTCCTATATTTAATCGCTTCTCCACAATAATGTATGGACTGAAAACTTCCATACTAAGATCATCCAGCTACCAATTTCGTTAGCACGCTTGTTAATCCGAAAACATGTGACATCTACCGACCCGCACTGGGCCCGCTGGTAGATTACGGCCCACTGCCTCTTTGTTAGTTACTTTGCATCCTATTGTATAGAAGAAAGTTCTTCTAACCTCACTAACCACTTCTTCCCAGCTAAAGCACAAGAAAGGCGAAGGGCGGGCGTTTCGGGGGACTGTCTTATGTAAATTTGACTTTCAAAAAGTGCTGATTCTCAGCCTAATTTGAATAAATGTTTTTGTTTTTTGAGTTGTTATTTATAACTTTCATTTAATTTTATTATTATTATTATTTTTTAAACCGAAGGATGTTTTTGAATGAAATTTAACTTGATAAATGAACTGTTTGTTTTCTGTTAGTTAAATTGAATTTAATTCGAAAACCTTACCCGACCCTGTTTACTTATCTCCGATCCTGGTTACTTTGATGACCGTACTTATTAAAGAGTATTCTATCCTATTCTAAGTATTTACATTTTATACGATGTAACCTCCATTATTATTGATTGCCGAACCGCGTTAATGTACACTTAAGTCTTAATACTTCTTATTTTACTCTACTTTTCTTTAAATATTCCTGCACACAGTCACTGCACTTCTCTTAATTTCTATATATAAGCTATATATTACCTAACTGCCTTGCTACCTCAGCTACTAACATAACAATACCACTTTTCTGGATATCGCAAAAGAATTTTATTGGTCTCGTATTGACTTTAAACTACGAAGTTAATCTTATAAGGTTCATCAATAAGCACTTACTATAAAATAATGAAAATAGGTTTGCATTTTATTTGAGACAAGATCTTTCGAGAAAAAAAAAATAGGTAAAATTGCTTATTTACTTATCACTTCAGTTTTACTAGGTCACTACGAAGTTGGTGGTCACCATTTTGGAAATGGAGGAATGAGGTGTTACCATGTCACTCCGTTGAAGGCGAGGATTCACCAGCCAGATGGGTGTTATTATAGTGCAACCTTGATATAACGAAACTCAATGGAATTAAAAAAATATTCGTTATACCGCGTAATTTTTTACAATAAGGTTTATTGTATAGAGGTTAGGTTCCGAGGAGGCCCGCAGTGGTGGGGGCGACACCTGTCGGGGGTTGCGGAAGTATCGTTCGTTCCCCCCAAGTAGGTGGGAGAGGGAACACCGGGGAGGTTTTTAGTCAGACATCCATGAGGATTATCCACCAAATAAAAGGTTAGGTTAGTTCTAGGGCATTTTGAAAAAATCGCTAAGTCGAGGAATTGGTTATATATAGGCTCGTTATATTAAGGTTACACTGTATCTACTCTGGCTGGCCCACTGGTTGTAGGTATATCAAAACGTCAATGACGATTTTTTGACAAATTCTGAGCAATGTAGGATTTTGTGAACTCCGTGTTGGTAGATGACTACGAAGTTCTCGAGTAGTTACGTAGATGTCGCTACAGTATCTTATAAATTGAGTATTTTAATTAAAAAAGCATATTTATTTTGCGATATCCATCGAAAATGATGAAAATGGTGTTGATATTTTGGTAGCAGAGTGTGCCGGCATTGATATGATTGGATAATACCTTACAGACTAATAGTTGATCTAAGATCCAATTTGATTTATGTATAACCCTTCTTATTCTATTTATTTATTTCTTACTTATTACTATTCTACTTATTACCTATTTACTTATGATTACTTATACTTTAGTATCTTAATTCTTAACTACTATAACACACTTATTGGCAGAGGAATCGTCCTTAAGCCGGTTTTAACTAAGGACAAATCAAACCTTCTTAGATTCTAAGCATTCATTTTAGCTGTAAGGTGAACCAGGGCTATTGCAACTCTGGAGTTATGGCAACTCTTCAACATAGCTTTTATTAAAAAAAACGCCAGCTATTATCTACGACCTAAACGATTATTAGACGGTGACGAATGATGTTACCTGTAGCCTGTCAACCTGTACGAGTATAGCTGTATTAATAGATGAGGAAGAAAATTTAATCCTCGTGCGCTATCTACAGAAGCAGCTCTATTAAATCCTATAAACAACATGAAGACCAACAATAATATTCAGGTTTGGTTTTTTTTTTTTAATCAAATAGAAAATAGTCTGTGAAAGTTAGTTACATTTACCCTCAACTTGAGGTAAATATAACTATTTCCAGCGTTATGAAGAAATCGCGTCACTACAAGTTATTTTCACAGCTAATTGAATGTTTGATCGGTTTAAAGTAATCTATAATAAATGTGTAATTAGGCAAACGAATGAAATAAACCAGTTTTTAAGACAATAGGTAACTCTAATCAACCAAACTTAGTGCTTTGTATTTTTTAGTTGCAATTGCCCCGGGTGACCTTACTGTTTTCGTCAGGAATATATCCTAAGTTAAAACAGATGTCCAGGTTTTTTAGTTTTTGGATGTAATGTCTGATAACAAATCTGAATTTTCAAAATCTATAATTTTTTTTTTTTTTTAAAAAAAACGCCAATCTATTACGAACAGTTTTAGTTGGTAGTCAATTTCACAAACAATTAATTTCCGTAACTTATTGCCGTTAGTATCAATGACCGTGTTAGGCAAGCTTTTAAGCCTTTTACTTTTTTTTAAGATACAGAATATATTATTTTAATGAAGGCAGGTAGATTGACATTTTAACTTTCGCAGATGTACGCAAATGGCTAAATCATAATAGTTTTTTTCTAGGCTGATGTTACAAGCTGATTGTAGTTAGAAACAGTTCTATTTGAAACTTCTTTTTAATAAACGAATGGTATGATGACTTGCGCACAAGGTTTGGAGATTAAGTCCCCGTACACATTACAGAACCTCACTCAGAAGTTACGCATTACTTATAATTAGTTTCCACCAATCAAATGGCAGTGTCGTTTTAAGTAATGCTTGAGTATTGAGTAATGTTCTGTAATACGTGAGACGGCGTCTGACTAAGTGCTCATTTAGAAGATCTTGGAGTTTTAAATGATACCTGGAAAATGGTACCGAATACGTCCTTCTCTAATTACACGAACTAAAACTTTGTTTATTGTTATCGGTTTATGAGATTTAAAAGCATGTACCTGCCCGTTTTCTCCAATACTAGGTGACACCTAAATGTAATACCAATAACATAATGTGATCGACTGGTACGTAGTTGGTCACAGTTCCAAACAGACAGGCCAGACAGTTAAAAAGATGCTCAATTATTTAAAAAAAAAAAGTGTGCAACATTAGAAGGGCAACAAGTTTTTAGTGGATCAATTTTGTATTTCCCATACTTATTGAAAAAAAAAATATAAAAAATATTTCACGTTAGATTTCTAACTCTCGACGCTGAGCCGAGCGTGCTCTTTTGTTTTTTTTTTTTTTTTTTTTTTTTTTTTTTTTTTTTTTTTTTTTTTTTTTTTCTGTAAGTAGGTTTGTACAAACACTTTTACATGTCAATCATATTTTTTTAAACTAGATGAGGTCGGCGTTTCCTATCTGACTACTCTGAGAAGAAAGGCCGAAACAAACTCAGAGGTCACAGTCTCTTTTAAAGTCCAGACATAATCTTGGTCAGATCATGTGAAGACCATGTAGATTGGTGTCTGAAATGGTCTTTTGAGTAAAGAACCACACAGATTGAGCGGACCTGTCCAGTCAGTGCACGCATTTGTCAAAAATCGTGCAGCTCAACTCAGAACTTGAGGAGCCTTACGATTCGACGAACAATACCAATGAAAGGACATTTGGGTAGGCCGCATAAATTACTCAAACTGCCAGATCATGATTAAAACTAACTAAGAAGGAAAACAGAAAAAAGAAATGACCCACATAGTCTTCACACTCACAATAATAATAATAATAAAAAATAAGATACTTTACAAAGTAAATATCCATGTCATTGTTTATATAAAATTCATCAATGTCAATGTGTATATAAAAATCCGGACATAATCTTTGATCTTTGAGGACTATGTAGATTTGTGTCTGAAGTGGTCTTTTGAGGAAAGAACCACACAGATTGAGTGGACCTGTGCAGTCAGTGCACGCATTCGTCAGTAACCGTGCAGCTCAACTCAGAACTTAAGGAGCTCAACGATTCGACGAGTAATACCAAGGACAGGACATTTGTGTAGACCGCATAGACCGCTCAAAGTGCCAGACCATGATTAAAACGGAAACCCACATAGTCATCACATTCACAATAATTAAAATAATATAAGACTTCAAACAGTAAATGTTCATGTCATTCTGTATATAAATAGATATTTAGAAAGAGAAAAAACAAAAGTGTAAGTCAGCAAAAAATAAAAAATAAACAACATTCACTGTCTAGACCTATTGGAGCAGCTCAATCCCAAGCTTTTTTGTCCTCAATATAGTCTTTTACAGTATAATAGGCTTTCTGGCATAGTTTTAACTTTATAAAAGATTTGAATTTATTAATGCTTAGTTCTTGAATGTGGCTAGGAAGTTTATTATAAAAACGTATACATTGGCATCTAAACGAGCCACCTATTTTCTTGAGCCTTGTTGTAGGAACAACAAATTTGTGTTTGTTCCTAGTATTTATGTTATGGATATCACTGTATTTTTTAAACAGATTAATATTTTTATGTGCATACAAAAGATTATCATAAATGTACTGAGAAGGCACAGTCATTATATTAATCTCTTTAAACTTGTCTCTGAGGGAGTGTCTAGGACTTAATTTATAAATAGAACGAATTGCCCTTTTTTGTAAAATAAAAATTGTCTGAATATCGGCGGCATTTCCCCACAGCAGAATACCGTATGCCATCACACTATGAAAATAACTAAAGTAAACTAAACGGGCTGTCTCTAAATCAGTTAAATCACGAATTTTCCTAACGGCGTATGCTGCAGAGCTAAGCTTTCTTGACAATTTATCTATATGGGGGCCCCATTGAAGCTTGGCATCTAAAGTTATGCCTAAGAATACTGTGGAATTTTCGGGTTTTAACTCTTCACCCTTTATGAGAACACTAGTTTCTACTTGTCTAACATTTGGTATCGTAAACTTAATACATTTCGTTTTTTTTTCGTTAAGAAGTAGATTATTAACATTAAACCAGTTAACTACTTTTGCGAGGGCACTATTTATACTGTCAGTAACCAGCTGTTGACGTTTGAGTTTAAATAAAAGTGAAGTGTCATCTGCAAACAACACTATATCATGTTCATCCTTTATGAGGAAATGCAAGTCATTGATATAAATAATAAATAAAAATGGTCCAAGTATTGAGCCCTGTGGGACCCCCATTCTTACTACAGATCCGGGTGACCTTTTCCCGTTAACATCAACTCTCTGAATCCTATCACTTAAGTAAGAAGTGAGAAGATCCAGAGAGGCGTTCCGGATTCCGTAGTGGTGAAGTTTCCTGATTAAGGTTTCATGAAGAACACAATCGAATGCCTTTGACAAATCACAAAAAATGCCCAAAGCATCGCATTTGTCCTCCCATGCATTATAAATATGTCCTAAAAGTTCAACTCCGGCATCGGTAGTTGAACGACCCCTTGTAAAACCGAACTGTTTATTATTCAGTAATTTATTGTTATTGAAAAATCTTTGCAATTGATTTAAAATAAGTTTTTCATAAATTTTACTAAAGGTGGGTAGTACGGAAATAGGTCTATAATTAGTAGGGTCTGATGTACTACCCGATTTAAACAACGGTATTATTTTACTGTGTTTCATAAGATCAGGAAACTCACCACATTCAATACAATTATTAAATATATCAGCTAAAGTAGGTGCTACAATGTTTATAATTGTCTTAGCAACATCCACAGAATTGCCCCATAGATCTGCAGTCTTTTTAACATTTAACATGTGAAAAGTTTTAATTATATCTGTACAAGTGACAAATTCGAAGTGAAATTCCGAATCACAAACTGGAACGTTTTCCTTAAGTAAAGACTCTGCAGCAGTGGGTGATGAGCTTAGAGATTTAGTAGTTACCACGGGAATCTCTGTAAAGAAATTTTCAAAGGCCGCGGCGACCTGGGAATCTGATCTAATTACATTGTCATCAATAGCAAGGCTGTAGTCACTACTTCGGTTGCATGACCTTCCTGTTTCGCTATTAATGACATTCCAAGTCATTTTAATAATGTTATTACTATTTTTAATTTTTGAACTCAAATAACGTGACTTGGCCATACTACAGACTGTTTTAAATATTTTAGAATAATTTTTAACATATAAATTAAATTCAGCAGTGTTTATACAAATTCGTTCATCATATAATTCATAAAGTCTTTTTCTACTTTTATGTATACCAATGGTGGCCCAGTCACTGAAGGAAGCGTTACTATTGACTGATAATGTCTTTGGAATGAATGTTTTATCAAATTGTGTGCAATATATATTAAAAAAATCATTATATTGTTTGTTAGGGTCATCATTAGTCAACAAAAGTGGTAATTTTCTTAAGAGTTTAGTTTTAAATGTTTCTAAGCGTTTAGTTGTTTTTGGGTTAACAGTGATATCTTTTTTAAAAACTTTTTTGTTTTGATTTATAATAGTGATCAGCTGTCCGCAATGATCTGAGTCTATTAAATTAATCATTTCTTTGTGATTTGGTATAATGTCTGTATAAATGTTATCTAGGCATGTGGCACTAGTAGGAGTTATTCTAGTGGGCTCCAAAAATAGGTTAGCAAGATTGTATGACTGAAACAAACTTATGATTTTAGTACTTAACCCAGAATTTTCTAACAAATTAACATTGAAATCACCGCAAGTGATGATGGACTTGTTTGTATTACAGATTTTGTGCAACACTTCATCCATAACCTTTTTATTAAGGCACGACATATTAGTGTCACCTAGTACCTATTAATGAAAATATGCGTACATCTTCAAGGAATAATGCTTCGACAAACACCCACAGGAAATAGCGAATTTGTAACCAGAGACCACATATTGTGCGTATATCTACTTATAGACTAAATATGACTATTATTAGTCTTAAAACTAACAGAACGTGTATTCACGGCATTTTACCTGTTTTCCTAGCTATTTACCACGTTTCTTTAATTTTCTGTTGCTTATTTCCTAGTTCTTAAAACGAATACTCAGCTTTATCACCTGTATCTACTTAGTTACTGCTTATATTATGTTAGACTAAAAAATTTAAATATAAAAAAAAAATCATGTCAAAAGGTGGACCTTTTGACATGATTTTTTTTTTATTTTTACATTTTGACTTACTTATTTAGCTAATAAACTAGTCTAATTTAATAAACAGTGTGCTTAAAAAAAACTGAGAAAGCATGAGGAAACCTTAACACTTACCGCCGTTTTTTATCAAATTTCATCTATGTCTTGCCGCAACTCAAAAGCATAAACACTAATAATTTAGTTAAATAGTCGATTATTGTGTAAATGTGTATGTCGAAAAAAATAGTGGAAGCTAACTTTTGATTTTATGAAATGGCTATCGGCAGGCGGTTTTTTCTTTTTTGATGGATTAAGAATTTTTGTTCAAAAACTTATTCTCAGCGTAATTTGAATAATCAAATATTATTTTTTTTTTAATCATATTGAAGAATACAGAATTTTATTTATCCGGGAAGAGCCTGTATCTTAGTTATATTAATAATAAATGCTTAGTGTTATATTTTACAGTTATCGTGAAACTGAGTTAATGAAGACCAAAATATTTGGTTTCGAACTTTTCGTGTAGCACTTTAAATAGAAAATGGTTTACTTACGAATTAACTAAATATTGTTTTTTTTTTTGCTGTTTATGTTTAAATTTCCCTATACTTTCTTAGTTAAATAAAACACGATGTTTATGTCTATAATTACTTACAGAGCCTTAGCAGAGAAGTGATCGTCGTTTGTTCTGCGCGACGAATCACCCTCGCACTTATATCTAGGTATACAACATTTTGTTAGGTTTTGATTTGTAAAGTAAATAATAAGTCTAAAAAACTCAAAACTTATTTTGTACCTTATCGTTAATGTTTATTTTTAGATTCTTAATTAATTCTAAGCCAATTAATTACAAGGTATTTTACTCACGATACCAAATTACAAATAACTCAAAAGAACTCAACCTTAACGCTAACATTTTTTTTTTCTTTTTGGTTTTTTTTAGGTTCCTAATTATTTCTATGCTAATTAGAAGGTATTTCGCGCGTCAATATGTACACTCCACTTCGCTACCCTTGGATAATATATAACCGCCCGATGTCTGTCAATTGTTGAATGTACAATTATTGTTATACCTAAGTAGGTACTTACAACTACTAATACCTAATAGAACAGAGAGATAATACACATAGAGTTTAACTAGAAAGGACCGTTTTCTCAAATAAGTGGTGGAGATGCTTTAAGTCATCGTTAAAATCGTTAGGTTTGAACTATATTAGGGAGGTATGGTTTCATTAACTAATAGTACATATCACTAGAACTTTATGAAGACTGTTTCGACAGGATGAAAAGGACTTTGTGTCTAAACACACTATGCCGAAGTTACGCGACCGAAGTTCAGCACAATTACGCCTGCAATGCTATTTGAATTATTGACGACACACTATGCCGAAATTACGTCGCGTCATAGCGTACAGCCTAACTTCGGTCGGGCGTAAGTTCGGGTTTCGCACCTCGAAAGTAATAACAAGATCACTTTGTTTTGCGTCTGTCTGTCTGTCCAACTGTGTAGATAACACGACACGACGCCAAGACAGCGCTCGAGACACTTAATACACACACAAAGTTTCGGAACTGAATTTCTGCCGCGTAAGTTCGGCACTTATGGTGTGTCATATCAGCCGAATACGTCGGATCGTAAAATCAGCCGCTGAACTTCGGTCGCGTAACTTCGGCATAGTGTTTAGACGCTTAGTGTTCGTACAAACAAGCGGCATGAGTCAACGCCAGAGGCAACGTGCCGCTCGTGTATTTGAGTACGGTGCTCAAATACACGCGCTGCACGTTGTCGACGGCAGCCGGCGACGCGGAGACGGCTGCAGCTTGCACGGTGGCGTAAGTGATTTTTTTTTAAATATTTTTTAGTTTTTTATATAATAATAATAATATTCCACAACTTTCACACAACGCCATCTAGTCCCAAACTAAGCAGAGCTTGTGCTATGAGTACTAGACAACTGATAAACATACATATATATTTCTAAATACATACATAACTATGGATAAATTACATAAACAGATTAAGATCATACTCTTTTAAACACTGACACTTCTTCTATAAAACTCGCTGTGTATTATTTCTATTGCTCTTGCCTATACCTACGGTTATTTTTTTTTTAACTTTTTTTTTAGTTTACGAAGTTTCCTTTAGATAATACTAAAATCTTACCTGAAAAT
Source organism: Eremobia ochroleuca (assembly GCA_949629135.1). Classification (NCBI taxonomy): domain Eukaryota; kingdom Metazoa; phylum Arthropoda; class Insecta; order Lepidoptera; family Noctuidae; genus Eremobia; species Eremobia ochroleuca. The sequence goes on from OX451406.1 coordinate 15,137,652, forward strand.
ATGCCTAATGGTGGATCCTGAATGGTTTCTAAATCACTTTGCATGAAACTATCTTGTTAAAAAAAAAACAATGATTTTAGTAGAACCAGGATCTAACTTTTTATGTTTTGATTATGGCTTTATCAAATTCATTAAAAGTGCTCTTTAAATTCAATTATTCTTAAGATGTTTAGGCTTTTCATTGTTTTCTAGGAGAACTTTACGAACGTTTGCCAGTGTCGGCTCTACCTATATTGTCACTGTATGGTGAGCAAGTACGCTGAAGTATCAAACGTCTGCACCATTTCTGATTGTTTTTAAATTCCTGCACTGTGATTAGTTGAAACAATAGTCATTTAGCTCAGTTTCGCAGAATCGCGTTTTTCTCGCGGCGATTTATGAAGTGCATGTAATATATAGGGTGACTGATAATTAGTGACCGATACTTAAACACATGATTCTACTCATCATTACAAACAACTTTTACTATCGGACCAAATGCGAAATCGCGAAAAAAAAAACAGCTATTCCCTACATTTATGTTCGTACGAGTCATCAAAATGTAGGGAACAGCTGATTTTTTTTTCGCGATTTCGGATTTGGTCCGATAGTAAAAGTTGTTTGTAATGATGAGTAGAATCATGTGTTTAAGTATCGGTCACTAATTACCAGTCACCCTATATATCTGCATATTCAACACACTTACTTAGCACAGAGAATCGAAAATCTAACAGTGTGTTTTTTGACGCGCTAGGATGCGCTCTGTTGGATTCTCAATGCTCAGCTCAACACAGAGAGTTGAAAATACAATGCGCGATATTTTTACGTCCGTGCGAACGTGGGCATGGTCTACTGGCAGCAGTTGACACTGTATCCCACGGTACAAAGTTAATTGTTAAAGCATCCAACCGAAAATAAACAAATAGTAAACGATTCCTAGGCTGTTTGTGTATGTGAGTTTAAATTTTTGTAAACGCACCCACAATACAGGAGAAATTCCTAGTGTGGGGCAATCTATAAAAAAAAAAAAATTAAAAATTCCAAAGTGAGAAAGCTGGAAGTAAAGTGAGAATTAATTGACATTCAAGACCACACAAAAATTAACTATATGTTTATGAATTTAGGAATAATCGGACCTACCACTTTTGTATGTACAATTTAAGTGGGTAACTTATTATTATATACACACATGCCTCATGTCTGATCATATAGAACACAAGTCTCTATGGACCTCAATGACTGTCAAAAATTTGATGATGTTCGATCTGTCTATTGGCAATGGGCTGGCTATATTAGCTGTAGAACCGACGACCGTTGGGGACGTGGTCTTGAGTGGAAACCGCGAATGGGTGAACGTAAGGTAGGACGCTCTCAGGCTATGTGGAGCGAGTAACAGCTTGAGTTGCCGAGAAAATAGATGAATGGCTTGCAATTGATGAGGCCTATGTCTAGCAGTGGACTGCTAATCTCTCCAACTAAGTTAGTTACGGAACCGTAAACATGTGCCATTTTCTCTGCTCTTATCCCTTTGCAACCGGGAGTAAAAATTTTGCATAGATCAGTAAAAACTTATTAATCCTTTGGAAAGTTTTCAGAGGTCCTGGGAAAAATCTCATGCAACCTGGTCTTCAGCAGTCAGATCCTCACATACGTGAGGTTCAGGAATAATTTGATAGTCGCTCGATCGAGCTCAGAATTTTGTAGTCGAAACGCACGATCACTTCAACTCGGTTGGAAAGGGTTTTAACGGAGAAGAAAAAAGTTGTGATGCAACCAGCGTGTCTTAGAAACAAAAAATCTTGGACATCGAAATACCCTGTACTGGGCCCGCGAGGTGGATTACGGCCCACTCCCTCTCTCAGCGAGGAAGCCTGAGTCCCAGCAGTGGGAAGTTTATACTGATTTTGGTTTTGTTTGTAAAATACTAACGGATGATGAAGCAATCGATGATGTTTCGAATGGTTATTTTTTTACTTGGTAAGTATTGATTTGGAAATTAATTGGACATTTTTTGAAAAAATACTCTGCTTATAACAGGGTTGACATTGACATAATAATAAACCTAAATTATATCTGGCTAAATGTGGGAATTGTGTATACGTCTGCCTACCCCTTTGGGGGACACAGACGTGAAGTTACGAGTAAGCTATGATTAGTTTATATCTTGTTTATCTATAGCCTCATTTTTATTTATTTATAGAATTGCTTGGACCAGAGTCATCACATTAATTTTGACAGTCAAGGACATACATAGTAGAACTTAGTTCTATTGTAACTATTTCTAGACTTAACTGTTATTTAATATTAAATAATCTACAGCTAATTAAGTAGGTATTTTATTTCACCAATGTATTTTCCTTATACCCTAGCCTAGTTAAGCCTATTTATCCTCTAGACTATTTAACCCTAATTAAACTCTAGCTTATTTAACCTTAATCAAACCCTAGCCTATTTAAACCTAATTAAACCCTTATCTATTGTTGGTACCCTAATTAAACCATAGCCTATTTAACCCTAATTAAACCCTAGCCTATTTAACCCTAATTAAACCCTATCCTATTTAACCCTAATTAAATCCTAGCCTATTTAATACTAATTAAACCCTAGCCTATTTAACCCTAATTAAACCCTAGCCTATTTAACTGTAACTAAAGCCTAGCCTAGTCTATTTAACCCTAATAACACCTTCATCTATTGTAGATACCCTAATTAAACCCTAGCCTATTTAACCCTAATTAGACCCCAGCCTATTTAACCCTAATTAATTCCTAGACTATTTAACCTTATTTAATGTCTACACTATCTAACCCTATTATAACTCATTATTTAATAATATTGTAACAGTAGACTATTTAACCGTATTTAAACTCTATACTTTACTCTATACTTTTAAAACTACTTAATTACCTTAGGTTTTACTATTAATATTAACCACTAGACTACATATCTCTATTTTTTAAACATAGTTTAATATTAATTTTGTTTTACACATTGTTTGCAGTGTTTTATTACTATATGTACAGTACTTATATTTTTTTCTTTAACTCATATGGCGATGTCTCTAATGGCTTTTGGACAGAGCTTAATATCTATTTAATATTATACTGTAAATACACTACTATTTTTTATGTACTTAGCAGTAAATTAAGGGCATTTAGTTACTATTATAGAACAATGTTTAATTTTTTTTTTCCTTTGTTATTCTATTACTTAACTTTTATTTTTGTACGCACGTGTTTCCGTGACAAATAAACCTATGTTACCTTCTTTTTTTTTTGTTTTGAATTGTTAAAGTTCCAAGTTTTTTATCATTGTTATTTTTCTACATATGTGCACGCCTTTGATTCTATCCGTTCATAACTAAGTTTAGTATTCTGTTGTGTTAAATTCATACAACTATTTCATCATTCACAGAGTCCTAGGAGTGAAAATAATATAATTTATACTGATTAAGATATTTTAGATTAGGTAAACAAGTAACAGGCAAAATATTATGCCTTATTTCTTTTTAAAAAATACTTATTTAAAATAAAAAAATCTTAGTATTTTCTTTTTTCTAAACCCATATTTTTTTTTTTTTTTTTAAATAAAATTACCCTTTCTTTCTGTAGCAATTAAAAAATAGTAGTGTAGTTACTTTTTATTATTTAATAGTAACACGAGGTATACTCTATTTAATGAAGCAAAGATAAAAATAAATAAATAAATAAATAAAGATAAAAATGTAAACAAAATAGGTAGCTGATTTTATTATCTCTGGAGATTTAACCCGACCGCATCTAAAATAACGTATTTTTAGGTAAGTTGATGTTTGTGGTTCTTACTTGACAAAATAATGAGAAGCTGTTCTAGTTGCTTCTGATGTCCACTGAATAAATTAAAACATAAAATGTTCAATAGGTACTAGAGCGGTTAGGGCTTAGGGTTAGTTTTCATTTATTTTGTAAATTGAATTTTTCATTATTTACATTTTTCTCATATCAGACTAGATTTAGAATTTTAGAATTTGTTTTTTTTTCTGAAATCTTCAACATAAAACTGACAAATTTTTGACATTTTTAAAGATTAACTGAGGAGTTTCTTGCCGGCTCTTTTCAACAGGAAACGACCAATTGGAACCGTGCACCTAGCTTCTAGCGGTTCAAAAGTGTTCATGTACCTAGGTTTATATTTTTATTTTAAATTTCATTTTTGCTTCACTGAATTAACTTACTTATAATTATTTTAAATTAATTTATCCTATAATCCTATATTTATCCTTATTAATTTATCCTATAATTATTTTAAAGTTATGCTTAATAAAGACTATTTATATGGATATTAACCTATTTTCTCTTTCACTTTCACGTTGTTTTTATATGTACAGTACTTATTATTTTTTCCTTAACTATTGCAACACATTCTCTGTCATTCAAACCAACGCCTGTATTTAAACAGTGTCTGTCTTATTACTAATTATACTGAATAATAGCCCAACGGTGCGTTTTCATAAATTATTTACAGTTACACAATATATCGATAGATTTTATTTATGCCTACTTCGTTTTTTAAACGACGAGAAAAAAGGAGGTTCTCAAGTCGACGCGGATTTTTTTTTTTACCTAATCATCTTGTTCTGTTTATGGTGTTGTAGTGGTTGTCAACGTGGCTGCTGAGCCTTAGGATATAGGTCTCATCTTAGGGTTGACTCCACAAGTTTTAACAAAAATAATATGCAAATTAATCATATTTATTGTTTTTTTTTTAATTTTCGGACAGTTTAAAAGACCTTTTTTTCAGAATATAGTGGCTGACGAATTTATTCTAAAGATTTTACTATATTTTTCAGTGTTCTGTCTAGATTTTTAATAAAGCAAAAATAGGTTGTGGGTGGACCTAGCCTCTGCCCTAATTATTGTCACTTATAATTAATTAACCTACTTTTAAATCTCTTTTGTCGTATTTTTTACTTAACTTAATAATATTATAAATACGAGACACGTTTCCAGATTTTTCATGACTGCCAAAAAATGTACATTTTTTCCTTAACTAATTATATTCTAGTTTATCCTACTTATAATTATAATATCTACAACTAATTCATTTGTGAACATCTGTACGTCATATTATATTTACAGTTAAAAATTAAAAAAAAACTATACCTAGCTGAATTATTAATTCACTGGCTTAAACTGACAAGTACTAATGTCACTTTTAAAAATAAAATCGTCTTTATTGTTACCTATTTTTTTTTTAAATTACTTTAAAATGATTTTATAAATTAGTTATTTTCCCCAAACTTTCTGTTTGTGTTCTTTCTCTGCGTCTTGTTTACCGCAAATAAATGTAATTTATTTCTTTTAGCTAAAAAAATATGAATAAAATACTGCTCTACTCGTATCGAACTCTTAAGGAAATGGTCACATTAATTTATTTTTATTCGTCTGTGGTTTAAGGCCCGCTTGCACAATAAATCACTTAATGCGTTTAGCGCTAAACGCCTAAAATATCGTTCTGTTTCTGTCAATCGTTTAAAGATGAAAGAGACAAAATGGTTTTTAAAATTGGTTTAGCGGGTGAACGCATTTAGTGATTTTTGGTGCAAATGGACCTTAAAACCAGTGCAGTCCAAAAATGTACAAATATGACTTTATATTATCTTATGCCTGGAGGTTCTTATTTAGTTCTGTTCACTTCATTATTTCTGCTTGAGTATAGTCTGTTTTCAATGTTTTTGTTGGTATATTGACGTATGCTAGCTGACATGTGGCAAATAATTTCATTTAATGTTTTGTGGTTCGTAATGTTAATTACTTTCCATGTTTGTATAGAATACAGTTCTTCTAACAAAACAGATAGCTGTGCTGCTGGGGAGTTAGTTGCACCACTTTTTCTTCCCAGCACTGGGAAGTGGTGAAGTTTTGATTTTTGTTTTTTTTTTTTTTGTTTTATAACTGACAGCCAGTACCTGTCAGTTTACACCAGAGAATAAATAATTCGTCCCTAAAATAACTTATAGTAAAATATTCTAAACTAAACTATATTTTGTAAAGGTGTTATTACACTCATGGGACAGACGTCTTATCGATGTATTGATCAACGTTAACGAAGGCGGTGTAATTGTTTATTTTATTTATTTACGATTTGACAATACATGGAGTTTTCTTTATTATTTGTTTTAATATGAATATGTTCCGGAAGAAATTCTCTAAATTATGAAAACCGGATCAAAATCCGTTGCGTTGTCGAGAATAACAACACGGTCACAAAGACAGACACGAAAAACGGCTTTATTTTATAATACGTGTAGATTCCAAAAATAATGCAATACATGAAAGGTTTCCAGTAGTTTCTGCATTAGGTTCGAAGATTGGAGTCACAGAAACGACGCAGGATATTTTACTTATTTATTTATTTTTATTTATATACGTTGAACAAGTTTGATTAAAAAAAAAGTTTTTTTTTTAATTTATGTATTAAAAAGATTTAATTTTTTTATTGAATCATTGGAGAATTATTTTTAAAAGAGTAACCGTGGTTTTTTTTTTTTGTTGTTCACCGTGCACCTAGCTTCTGACGTTTCATAAACGCCTATGTAGCTTTATGTGATTTTTTATTTTGATTAATCTTTGCTAGTTCGTCTATCAATCGACTAGCAAAAGCCCGAGCGTCGATCGTTGGCAAGATATACCGGTTTGGTATGTTACGGGCACATAGCGATCAACGTTGATCAGCACCACCAACCGATGTAGATCGAGTGGATGAAATAACGCCCTCATCACTTATATTTATTTATTCACTTATACGTAATTATGGATATTATACTTATCGATTAGAACTAAAGAGATTGCCCTGTCATTGATTCAAGATATATTTTATATTTTTTTTTTTTATATTTACAGCTTAATGGTATTTCCCGTCATTAACTTTCCTTATCAGTAATATCACTAATTCAATTTTACAGCGTGTGGCCAACTGTATGAATCCTATTTTAAAATTTAAATTACTTATCTCATTATGTTAAAATTCAAATCTGCCTTGTATATCGTATTTTCTTGCGCATATTTACATAACATCTGCGTGATTCCTATTTTATAGTTAAAACTACGAATTATCATTATCATAAAATGCTTAAAAATTGCGTTTTTTAAATATTTTTACAGTTGATATTTGACAACCTCTTACTCAATACATAAATAAAAACGAAATACCTCGATGTAACGCATTTAACATCATTACGTTTAATGCGTTATATGGAGATGCTTCAGGCGAGATAAATAAGCATCTTACATGCTAAGATGCTTATTTATCTCGCCTTCTTTGGCTCAGACATGTTCCTGTCCTGTCTCTGTCTTGCCCTTGTAATTTGACGGTTGTGCGACAGCGACAGCAATACTGCTTAGCCTAGCATATGGGCGAAGTAACGTCTATTTATTTCGGCCTGAAGCTGCGGTTTCCTCGAAGAGCGGTGACCGCCACATGCGACCGTAATGTCCAAATTTGACGGCTTATTGATGTCATTTTCACCGCTCTGAATTTGAAACACTCCTCTAGGAACCCGTAGCTTAAGTAAAGGGATTTTCTACCCGAAGGTATATTTGATAGCTACTGAATTTACTGCATAATCATCACTGAACGCGCCGGTCAACTAAGCATTAATAAGTAAAAAATGTTTTAAAAATTATCCTCCTTTGTGAAAAAGTCAACACAAGAGCCATTATTAATTTAAAAAAAAATGACACAGGTCATCGGCCCCGTTGTCTGTTAATAATAATCAATATTTATAATAACAGAGTAAATAGAAATGGAGTGCTAATGGTGTGTCAGCTGGGTTTGACACGATCAAAGCAAACATTAAGGCCCTCTTGCACCACAAACCGTTAAATATGTTTAGCGATAAACATTTAAAACGTCATTGTGTCTTTATTAACTTCAAACGATTGACAGAAACAGAACGATGTTTTAAATTCGTTTAGTGGTAATGACATTCAGTGGTTTGTGGTGCAAGAGGGCCTTAAGCGACAAACGCGTCCAACATGCACCCGCGACGGCGTGGAAACAATAAACACTAAATTTCGTAGTGATCGCGGCGAGTAAGCTAGCTTAATTAGTTAGGATAAGAGTTAAATAAATACATCGTATTGGGTAAAAAAAACCTGTAATGATAGACGTAAGATGGATAAGTAGATAAATAAATAAATAATAAACAACTGAACGCCATCGTGCACGCTATCGCGGACTCGTGTCGAATGCGTTGTTTTGGCTGTACCTTGAGATTACCATACATGAAGAGTACAAATGGAACAGGTGACCGGATGACTTTCTTTAAAGATTTGGTTATGTAACGGCCGCTTTGAGCACCTTATGTATAGGCTATGAGGCCTAAGTAATAAAAAAGACGTTTTTTTTTTTTTTCAGTTAATAACTACTAATTCATATATGGAAAACTAAAAGTACTACTAGACTGCGGTTAATCGACGTCATTCATTCGATACTGATCGCCTGTACACATAATCGGTGGATCGATGAACATTTTCCGGTTGCATCTGATCGATCAATGTCAACGATCGCTCGCAGTCTAGTTACAACTATAGAGATGATGGAAACCTGGTGCCGTATTATGACGTTTTAATGCCACCATGATTCCAGTGCAAGAGAGGGACGAAGCTATACATGACCGATAGCACCATCCCTTTTTCTGACTGGAATCATAATGGTATTAATACTAAACTTCATAATACGTCCCCAGAGCCTGATCATGTATGGTAATCTTCACTCCAAATCTTTAGACCGGACAAAAAGAAAAAACCGAATAAAACGTTTAACAGAACCAGGTCTTAACAGGCGGTTCACCAACCGCCGTCACCTCATGTCATATAGCGTCTGCAATGCGAAACTTAGCCAAATCGGGGACATCAATATCGTCCAAATCCTTCATTGAGACGTAACCGTATCCATCCGCTTTTATCGGGATATAACCAGTTGAATCCGGTTTTATCGGGACATAGTCCTCTGCACCATCGTTTAAGTCAATGATAGGTTCTTTTTTGTCGAATTCACCGCAGATTTTGGCTTCGTTTAACAGTTTTAAAGATTCCTCGAGTAAATGCGTACGGTGTTCGGGAGTGTGTCCGCTAGTTGACGGCGTCATGTCCGAGGACTTGCGGTGGTGGAGCGAGTTGGTTGCCGAGCCCACGTAGGGCGGTGGTTGCGGACGGTTGTAGTTACCGGCGAGGTTGCTCGTTGATTTGGGGCTGTAGGGTCGCGCTAGGCTGTTGTTGGGGCTGGAAAAGAAATAATAAAGTTTTTTGGTTGTTATGATGGCTCCGATGGTATCACTGTAATTTATTTGATGTACAGACGCCAGCACATCAAGCTACTACAATCTGTCAGATTTCTTTAATAGATTTTCAACTTTATCGCTAAAGCATAAGGTTCAAAGTTGATTGGGAAAATCTGACAGTTTCGGGTAGCTTGATGTGCTGGCGTCTGTACATAATGAAAAGTATAAGATTCTATTCAATTCTAACTCTACAAATGCTCAAAGGTTATCGATGAGTATCATAATTGCATTTATAGTATTCGCACTGCGAGCAAACGAAGGCTTAGGTTCACAAAAAAGCTTTCCCTCATTATCAGTGGGCAAACATTTGTACGCTTTAGGTAAGTGCTAATAAATTGTCATTGTAATTGTCAAGTTCAAGGCTCAGTAAAATATTAAAATCTACTAATTTTACGGTTGAAATATATTGTATCTTATTCAATAGACATCTAAATATAAACAATAATTACCATTTATATAATGATTCATTATATAAATGGATATTATTATATTATTCCACACCACGTACTCGACGCGGGCACGCTCCCGCATACCAAAGGTTAATCAAACCCCAAATAATGCCTCAGGCAAAAAAGGTAGACAATGCTTCAGGCATTAAGTCCGCCTTTGTACAGTATTTTTTTTTACATGAGCATAAAGTTTTAATAAATAAATAAATAATTTCAATTGATGATTACTAAAAATATGAATGGACACTATTTAATAAGTGCGCCTATAAAGTTTTTAGAAAGTAATTTATTTAAATAAGCGCAGCACATCATTAGACGGTCAATTCGTTTTTAGAGGGTCAATGAAAGATTTCTCTTTTGGTAGACCCCATAATACCTATTATCAGTAAATAGTCTAAAAAAAAAAGTAGTAAGCGGGTCTTTAAGGACTGGTAAGGAAAAGATCTCCCTAGATTGTATTTCTTCACTCTTTATCATAATATACTTAGATGTTAAGTGGTACTAACCTGACTCCAAGGCTTTTGGTGCTGGTGTTGTCAGCTACTTGAGTCTGTTCAGTGTTGCCAGTGCCGTAACGACACATCTCCACCTTTGATTTGTGAGCCCTGGAATATTTAGGTTATCTTTATTGGAGCTTAAAATACAAACAATATGTCAGGTTATAGAATATTTAGCTTTAAATTTTTATTTTCCCTTTTAATCCTATCCGAAATAAGCCTGGTAACGCTCATTTAATAATAATAATAATATTCGACAACTTTCACACAACGCCATCTAGTCCCAAACTAAGCAGAGCTTGTGCTATGAGTACTAGACAACTGATAAACATACATATATATATTTCTAAATACATACACATTATAGATAAATTACACCCAGACAAAGAACAAATGATCGTGCTCCTCACACAAACATTTGTCCTAGGTGGGAATCAAACCCACGACCTTGAGCATAGCAGTCAGGGCCACTGACCACTAGACCAACAGGCCTGTCGATTGGTAGGATATTATCCATCCTTTTGATTTCACATTGAAAGAAATAAGAACATAGATTTATTAACAAAAGTTAAGTATTAGAAATTATGTAGTAGGCGTATAATTAATTTTCTTTGGTGCAAAATTTTGTAATTAATTCAAAGTTTAGTAAGCCAATTTAATAGCTAATGTTTTCACTTTAAAGCATGTTAGTCACCACAAATAAATATATGAATATTTCGAACCTATTAGGTTTTCTATGGTCGAAAAATATATCGAATATGTGGTCGAGAAAATAGTCTGTTTCCGGGTCTCGTCTGGAATAATAACAAAACAAAAATATTTAAAAAACATGAATACAAATAAATATTAAAACACCTAGGACCTACCTGCTTGTTATAATGGGGGTAAAAATATAATACAAGTCACCTGTCACCTATACTCCCCGTCATTGTTATTATTTTTTTGTACTGAGTTATTGAGATAATATAGAAGGTCAAAATTCCAACTGTTGCTGACGCTTTTTTACGGAAACCAGTTTTTAATGCTATATTATAACAAAACCTTAACTACCCCCACAACCCCAATACCGTTGCATAAACACAATGTTTGCGTGTGTTCCATTGCGCACTGCCGAAAACAGCTCACACCAAAAATAAAAGTCGTTTCCCAGCAATTATTTTTGTGCAATGTTACTTAGTTTAACGTACAGAATACGTAGTTCACGGCTGTATGATGGGGACGGCTGTATGATGGGACACCCTTTATTTTTTGCATATACAAATAACGAAATCAATAGATTGGTGGCCACACTAAACTATGTTTTAAGGTGTAACAAGATAGGGTTCGATGGTGGACATGAACCGTTCAGATTGAGTCGGCTGCATGGCAGCCGAAGTATGTTCACCGATCGAACATCGATTATTGAAATGAAATTAAATGTTTATTTCTGTAAGTAGATCTTTTAAGACACTTTTCCACGTCAATATTTTAAAATTTGATGGCGCCGGCATTCCCTAGCTGACTGATCACTGAGAAAGAAAGCCGATACAAACTCAAGAGGTCATGGTCTCTTTTAAAGTCCAAACATTATAATAATATTATTGGGATTGTATATGAGTCTCACAATGCAGGGCCTGGAAGGACCTTTTAAAGAAAGAACCATTGCAGCTTTGAGTTGACCTCTTCCAACAGATGACATGCATGCATCAGTCATCGTGTAGCTCAACCCTATTTTAGGGAGCTCAACGACCCGTCATACGACGCTACTATACTGTCTTGGAGCTGTCTATATGGCCTGGCCTGCCTATTTGTGCCGCTAGCAGCGTTGCTGTGTTCCAGTTTGAAGGCTATGGGATGGGTGCCGTTGATGTATGTGAGTACAGACACATCTACGAGTCATTTTCAGCTTTACCTCTGGAATGGCAACGCATTTGGTATTACAAACATCAGGTCCGTTGGCTTATTAGCCATAAAAGAACATGAAAAATGTGCCTAACGTGAATAAAATAGAAGCTAAGGTTTACTTACACAGTAGCATGTAGTGCACAAACAGCGGCGGTGAGGGCGGTGACACAGAGTAGCATGAGAGTCAGAGGCACCAGGACTGCCGCAGTCAATAGCTTGCCGTAACTGCGAGATGGTAGGGATTCCTGGAAATAGACATAGGGCGCTTATGAATTTGACGGCGCGGTTGGCGCAATGTTTAAGCGATTTGACTGCTGCGCTGCGTGTCACGGGTTCGATTCCCACACGGAACAAATATTTGTATGACCTACAAGTAGTTGTTCCGGGTCTGGCTGTTTGTGTATGTGAGTTAGTATGGGGCAACGTTTAAAAAAAAATCTGCGCGCCATTGCACGTTGAGTTTGGACTTTTGAATGTTTGTGAAAGACCAAGTCTGGGATCCATAGGTCAGAGTGGGAAGGATGCACGTGTCCATAATTTTTCGCTTTAGTGTCAAAGGCAGATTTCCTTTCATAAGCTCTTTCATGGACCAGTAGCTCTTCCAGGCATATTCGATTCGTCTTAAGACTTTCTTGTCATGTCTGAACTGGAAAGAGACTAACTGGCCCAAGTAGATGTATTCATGGGCATATTGCAATTCCTCACCATTCACTCTGATCCTACATTTAGTCGTGTTTGACATCAGCTTGGTCTTCGACATGGTCATTAAGTGGGGACAAACACCAATAATTATAGGTCTGTATCCGTGTTGCCAGTTTTCAGCAACATAACGGGAAAGGTAATTCTATTATAATTCATTGTAACACCAATAAAATCTTACACGATCAACAGTATGGTTTCACCACAAGGACGTTGTACGACTGACGTCGGTGTCACCATATTAAAAACACATATTTACAGCGTGGACAGAGGCCCAAAATGTCATAGGAATATTTTGTGACCTCTCCAAGGCATTCGATTGCGTAGATCACGAAACCTTTCTCTTGAAACTAGAGAATTACGGACTAGGAAAACTTGTGCTCAGTTAAGTGAAATAATATTTTAATGATACAACAGCCAGTTCAAATATCATCATCTGCCTAGCCTTTTCCCAACTATGTTGGGGTCGGGTTCCAGTCTAACCGGATGCAGCTGAATACCAGTATTTTACGTGGAGCGACTGCCTATCTGACCTCCACAACCCAGTTACTGGGTAATACGGTACCCCTAGGTAAGACTGGTTGTCAGACTTTCGGGCTACTTACGACCCGTAACGACTGTCAAAGATCCACGAATGACAACCGGGACCAACGGCTTAACGTGCTTTCCGAGGCACGGAGGGGTCTTGGAATGTGAATATGGTCACCCAACAGCTAGTTCAAATAAATGGTGTTAATTTACTCAGTCTAAAAGTAAAAATGGGTGTTCGACAAGGCTGGATATTGGGTCCTTTCCTCTTTTCAGTATATATTAATGATCTATATCATTTATTAAATTAGCCACAAATACTATTATTTGCTGACGACACTACTTTAAATTATAAGATTAATAGACTTGCGTCCAAAATTGGTAAATTGCTTATAAATTTAGTATTAAATGGCAAAAAACAAAATAGAATTTGCTTTACCGAATGTTAAAACTAAAAGTATTGATTGTGACATAGTATTAAATAATGAGAAACTACTCAACTCAAGGCTACAATGTGGTCCTCCTAATAAAACATCTCTTCGATAGAAAAAAACTGTCAATTTACTTATGCAGACAGCGCGAGGTTAGTCTATTTTACTTACTTTCATAGTATAAGCCTTACGGTTTTTACGGGCTGCAGACATCAAGTCTTTATTTATTCTGAACTGATTAAGGTATTAACATCATGACGGTACCTTATCAATAGAGACTAACAAACTGCAGCACATTATGCTAGGCCAGAGCAGAATTTTTTTGTCGGTTATGTACGGAAGTTATTATTTTATTTTTTTTAATAAACTTCGAAAAAATTCTACGCTACGGGGTTTAGAATCATGTACTGAATCAATGGTAACTTTTGACAGTTGAACAACATTCATTGCGTTATTTATGTTGCTGAGCAGACACATTTTTCCAACATATGGAGCAATGGATTAGCAATATCCTTCAAAATGATTCAAATTGAGAGTAAATAGTGTGTTATGCAATTACGGTGCTGCTCAGTGCCGTAAGCTTCGAAAGGTATTGTATCCTGACTTGAGAAAGGAAAGAATTTGAAATCTGACGAAGATATAACAAGCCTTCACTGTCCTAAACAAATCGGGAAAACAATGGTTATTAGAAAAATAATCCACACAAATAAAAAACATTTTGTTTTTTTTCTTCTTTTATTTCAACGTCAGCAGGGACTGCCTCACTTACCTTATTAGGAGCAGTCCAGGCATCCCTGGTATCCAACGCCTTGAAGGACTTGGCGGATTTGCTGGTATTAGGCACCTCTGTGAGGTACTCGAGGTGCTGGGTCGAACGCTCTTTGTAGATGGTATTGTACTGGAAGATAGAAGAAAATGGTGTTATTGTACTGTTTCCAATGATAAGTAAAGTAACAACAATTGGAGAGATATTTTTGTAAACTTTTGGAGGAACCTATAAGTACTCCAATAAGTAAATATTAATTGTGGTAGATAGGGCAGAAGAATTTTTGCCCTGCGTGTTGTTTCACGAAATTTGATGTCTAACATTGGCCTCTCATGTTAGGTTCGGCGTTTCTTCTAAGAGGTGGAGGTAGTATTGTAAAAAATATGATGTTTAAATTGATTTGAATATCATACTTTCAAAGAAAACTATTTCATTTGCAAAATGACAGGGAGACATACAAAGATATAAACGACATACCAGCTCAAATCTTCACCTTTCGAGGGGTGCCCTAGACAGGTGAAGATTCGAGCTGGTAGATCCAGCTCCCTAAGAGTCTCTTCACAGTGGCTTCCTTATACTCGCGAGGACAGCTCAACACAACCTATACAATACTATTGTAAAGACACTAGCTCAAAGCTACACCAGAACAGCTTTAACAAAATATCCCTGAAGTCTCTCTACAGTGGTTCGCTTGCACTCGCGAGGACAGCTCAATACCTATAGCTATCTATCGCTCTTAGCGATAAGACCGCCCATTGTGTCACCCTCTGTAAAATTTCTATATTTATGTCTGTAATCTATATGGTGTACATAATAAAGAGTATTCTATTCTATTCTATTCTATAGTACCTATTCAATAGTATTTTAAAGACTTGCCAGCTCAAAGCTACACCATACAGGCTTTAACAAAACATCCCTGAAGTCTCTCTACAGTGGTTCGCTTGCACTCGCGAGGACAGCTCAACACCTATAGTACCTATATAATTGCATTGTAGACTTACCAGCTCAAAGCTACACCAGTCCAGTGTTAACCCAGCATCCCTGAAGAGTCTCTCAACTGTGGTTCGTTTGTACTCGCGAGGACAGCTCGGTAGACGAGACAGAGGACGTACTTCTTCGCGCAGCCTCTTCAACTCCAAAGAGAATGGCATGGAACTGCCGAGGCGGACTACCAATCTGTAACAGATATGAAATTCTATCAGTGATTGATACTACTTTGGTCTACACAGGAAACAATGACCCTACTTTGCTTCGCTCTACGTATTTAAGGGATAGACTATTTTCTAGCCTCACACACACACAGAACGCCACCTGCTATGATCCTTACACAGGTACTCCTTTTGCCTCGTTTACGTAGCACTACGCTCCTTACCTTTTTTAAGAAAATCACCAATAAGGTCACTATATGGTTTAGTATTAAGAAAGGAAAAGAAGTCCAAAGCCGAAAAATGAAAAATATGGAACCTATCAGCATCAGCTGATAACTTTCTGCTGCAGAACATGTAATAGCTTTTATTTTAATAACTTTTAATACATACCCTTCTCCATCACTCGGCTTCAAAGGCAGCCGCGCGCCCAGATCGATGGCGGAAGCCAGGAAGGTCGCGTACAGATCGCCACTACTCTCTGTCCAGAGCTTAGTTCGCAAGATGTCCTTCAGACGAGTCATCCTGGAAGACAGGAAAAAGAATGTCTTAGACAAAAGTATGTTAATCGTATCGAATGGAAAAATCTGAGAAAAAGATGGAATTTAACTTCGTGTTCAACCTCGCTCGACAGGGCGGGCGACATTTTGTACAGTCTAGAGTTTAAGTGTCCGAAACTGGATGGAGAACAACCTAAATTATTTTAATGTTTTCCTATCCAATTCGGGACACGTGCTTACATTGTTAGCCGATCCTTACTAATTTAAAGATGACGCATTTTAGCGCCATGGATTAGTTATGCAGTCACTCTATGTAAAAACTGATATTCGGCTGCATACGGTTAGGCTGAAAGCCGACGCCAACATAGTTGGAAAAAGCTAAGCAGATGATGATGCATTTTAGTTTAGCAGAAATATCTGAACCAATGCAGAACAAAGAACAAAAAAAGTGAAGAATACTAATGCTACTTACTTGTGCTCATCCAGCAGATCTTCAACATTCAGATTATCGATCTTGAGCTCGACCTCATGGCGCGCCATGTTCTCCTTCTGCTGTATGTCCAACATCAGTAGCACCCTCCGCGTCTCATAGTCTTGCCGGTTTAGCCCGATTACTTCAAGCTGCGAAACCAGGAACACTTAAATTTAAGACTCCATGTTCCTTCAAGCGTAGGAAGAAAATGATCTTTCAAACATTCGTCAACTCTGCATAGACTAGCTGATATGTTACCTTTTGTCATCAGAACGTAAAGACGTAGTAAACTTATAA
Organism: Eremobia ochroleuca; assembly: GCA_949629135.1. Taxonomy (NCBI): domain Eukaryota; kingdom Metazoa; phylum Arthropoda; class Insecta; order Lepidoptera; family Noctuidae; genus Eremobia; species Eremobia ochroleuca. The sequence goes on from OX451406.1 coordinate 15,154,621, forward strand.
AGTTCTATTGTGTCTATTCATACCAGCCGGATGGCCTCCGCTTCTAGACCAAGGTCTCCTTCATAAATCTGTAATGGGCCTCTCATAACCAGGTACAACCTGGCCCTGCAACCTACACGAAGTAGTTTATCCATCAGGCACTAAAACGCCCCGCATTCCGGTTCGTAGAAACGCCATTTCAGCACTTTTCTGTCCCTAAAGGTGTTCTGTTCTGGGCATATTATGCTAATACATAAAACGATGTCTTACCGTGAGGGGGCCTCGGCTGCCTCTTGGTGGGGTCCCGAAGATGAACCCCGAGTGGTGCCGGCCACTATAGATATAGCGAAGCCACGAAGGAAGCTCTGGTTTGCCTAGCATGGACGCGTGGAAGCGGTACTGTTGGTCAAATTCTGTAGAAGAATGGTACATGTTCAGAAGCTGGTAAAGTAACATAATGTTCCCAATGATGAGCCTGCCTACCTACTCTCTGTGAGAGTATCCGAAAGAAATTAAGTATGTATAGTAAGTCAGGGAAATTCTTAGAAGATTTTCGACAAGTCATCATATTGTTAGTAACAAAATCTAATAAATATTCCCACTGCTGGGCCTGAGTCTCCTCAGTCTGTGAGAGGGCTACAAAGATTTTATAATAAGTTTAAGAAATTCTTTAAGAAATCTGCAGAAGTCACCATTATTGTGCATAAAATAAGGGAAAATTATTAAAATAGTGGTAGCAATAATGATCCTAAGTTACATCCCTAAATAAATTCAATGCTCAACTCAAAGTCAAAACTTCTTAAAAACCATCATTCGTATTCCATGTCAATGTATTCTATTCAGCAAGTAACTGCGAACAAAGAAATGTAGCGTAATAGGCTATCTACCTAAATTATTACGTAACTAGTTAGGGCATGCGCCATAAGTGCAACGCCCACCGGTCATGGAAAGCTTTCAGCCGCCATTTTGTGTGAATACGAAATTTTAATCCGCTCCGAAGTTTCCAACTGGTATCAAATATTTAATATCAAAAAGTCTCGGATAAACGTCGATGGTTAAACAAATAAGACCAGAAAATAAATCAAAAGAATATTTCAAATAATCATCATTATTCAAATAATTCTTAAGTAATACCTATGCTAAGAATTTCCCCACCCACGCAGCTTTCCCCGGTGTGTCACCACCATTGCTTCAATCCCGCTGCTTCACTCCCGCTTCTTCACCCCCGCTGCTGCGCCTCCACAGCTTCACCCCGCTACCTCACCCCCGCAGCTTCACCCCCGCTGCTTCACACCCGCTGTTTCACTCCCGCTACTTCACCCCCGCTACTTCACCCCCGCTCCCAACCCGAGCGCGCACATTTCCCGAAGTCTGAGCCTAACAAATCAATACCGAGGACCATGATAAGCACGACACGTGCTCTAAATGCCTCGGGCATGCGCTGTAGCTGCAATGGTCATGGATCGTTATGCAGCCGCCATTTTGTAGATGTGAGCACCATTCTCCGCCCACATTATCGCGGAAATTTTATACAAAGAACCCGGACCGAGTGTTTAAGTTTTGAATTAATTTTTTTTTTTTTAAACATTGATTTCAATGAATAAATTGATGATAACGAAATATTTTTTTAATTAACGCTCTAATATTGTACAAGTAATTAAAAGAAAAATCACCTTAAAAATAAAAACCTATAAAAATTAACAATATTACAAAAGTACTTAAGAATCTGCTATAATACGAAAATGATCCAAAATCGACGAACAAAAATCCAAAGCCCACGAAAAGTGCCAAATTATATCCATACCTGATAAGCTTGCCGATGATAAAAACACACTGAACCACTCATATCGATAATGTCACAAAGAAATAGAAAGAAGACAATCGATGAAGACACAAAGATAAAAGATAAATCACAAATTGAGACGACACCGGAAGCACAATTGATAGCGCAACAAGTAACACTGAGCACGTCCTCAATGCGACTCCCAGTTTCACTCAGGTAATCTAGGACATGCGCTCTGGTGCAATGGTTATTGATTTTACAGCATACCCATATTATTTTAATAGACAGTTTGGAGTGGGGTGGTACTCTAAACTCCCAAGGGAATATGTCGAACAAGGGCTTTTGATTAACTTCATTTTACATTCCCGTCATAACGCTTTTGGGAAAAGCCTTTTTTATAGTTTTCTTTACAGTCAGGATTAAGAAAGTTGCCATAATCTTTGCCTACATAATGTGTTACATAAATTTATATTTAAATCTGACTGTTTTCGCAATAAAAATGGCGTCCCACAAGGTAGATACTTTGTCTTCTGCTCTTACAAAAAATGCTCTTAAATCAACGAGTCGAACATTACATATCTACCAAGGGAAAGTACCAAGAAAAAAGAAACTAATAATACCCTAATAACAAAGATAAAGATATTTATTATGATTATTTATTTGTCAAACATGCGTTTACATAAACTGACTAATGAGACATGCAAGTTATTGAACTAATAGATATTGGGTGTGTTGTGTACTTATTTATTTAATGATTTTTGCTTCAACATAATAACCGGCTATTTTGGATTTTTATGCCAAAACTGTATGTGTGAGTGAAGTCATTTACGTAATGAGAAAGGAAGGCAAATTAATGTTTTGTATATTTCATATTTGTATGTAAATAAACAATAACGAGAACAAAGGCACAGATTCGAGACGACTAAATTATGGCCGAGTATAGCTACAGTGCTCAGTGGCAGATCTTTACAATTCAAACCGCTATTAACTGTGAAGTTTCACGAGTCACGCTGTAGATTTTCAGGCAGTGTTCACACTGCGAGCGTCTCAAAATACGGCGCGGAAAACAGAGCGGGAAGCCGAAAACACGTTTTTATTGGTCTAAGATTCACACACGTGGCTCTTTGTGCCGGGCCCTGTTAAGTGGCACGTCCGTTAAGCGCCCCGTCACGTGGCGCATGGCAGTCTGTATGGTGACTCATCAAGTGCTGCCATTTCCAAAGGAAAAGTACAACACAATGTAATCGCTCGTGGACGACCCAAAGAATGAGTCTAAGTAGTTTTCATAAATAACGTAATATCAAATGACCTTTTTTAGAAAACACCTAAAAAATGCCCGCCGTTCCCTGCTAATCCTGTTATCACCTGTGTATTCGCGATTATAAATAAATAATACTAAGTGCGCTGATCAGCTTTAACAACACTACACAATAAAATATTGTTACCTATATTAAAAACGCCACTAAAACTTCTGACAAAATGTCCACCCTTTTGAAAGCAACCCCCGACGAATTTTGATAAAAATAACTCCTAATACACGATACTGAATGTTTAAAGCTAAATATTTTGTCAAAAAACACACATAATCGTTATAGGGAATCACCATTCCACCCATCATAATATGACAGACGGACATGGCGAAACTATAAGGGTTCCTTGTTGACTAAAGAACCCTAAAAAGTAGATCCATGTTTAAACAACACAAAAAAAAAATAACTCGCAAACACGTAATAAAAATCTCCACTGAAGCATCCGCCATCTTGAACGCCGCTCCCGATTCGGGGTTCTATTATCCAATCAAGCGTAAAAAAAAACATTAACCCTTACCTTTTTCGCCATTCCACCTCCCCTGCACACAGCACTAAATTAATTACATTTAAAAAAAAAAAAACGATCTTAATTTCAAACTCACATCATAAAAATGTAAATGATGTTCCGCCGTCCGTTTCCCGGCGATCAATAGAGCCATAAATCACAATATGGATGCCCTAGGCACATCACACCCCTACCACCCAGGTAAACTAGGACATGCGCCGTATTGCATTCGGTATCGATCTGCAGACTGCTACCCTTTTTAATGGACCCTTAATTGAGATGCTTCATTATTCCCAATGTGGGAATTTAAAAGCTGATGTAACCAAAATTATGATAATCCTATTATTTTAGTATTTTATTAGAAGTGTGAGCCACTCACTATCTATATCATAGTACTTAGTGACAGGACAGCAATCCGTAGAACACAAAGAAAATATTTGTTTTTCACTTAATATATGAGAAACGACTCATAAAACAACTAAAGTCAAGCACTGAATAACTTCATTAAAACTGAATTTGTTTTTTTTAAGTCACCCTATCTTCCCCCGAAATTAATTTGGCATCCGTTAGCTGAATCTTAAAATCTAGATAAAACGTTTATTAATAGGTACTTACCCGACACCGCAGCCCGCCTTTCGAAGACACTAACACCACTTAACCACTACATTTTGACTACTTTTCGACCAAAATCTCTAAAAGAAACCAATAAAATAAAAATTTATTACATCTCAATCAAAGGTGTGCAACGTCGAATATGAGTAATGGCCGAATGGTCGATTGAGGCACGTTGCAATGGACAGGACACAGGACATGCGCGAAGTTGCAACGGAAACTAGTTGGTTCAACACAACATGGAATATTCTCGAAGCAATTGTAAATTAAATATTGGGCCAGTATACGGACGAATGTTGGGCCAATATATGGACTAATGTTTGGCCAACATCCACATTTTATGTTATGCGTACAACAGATAGAATATTCTCGAAAGTTCTATAAATTGTTTGTGGCCAACATTTGCACAAGATTTAAACCAATACAGATATACGCCAACTTATCACGTGGCCACGTAGGAGAATACAACTGCGCTTTCAACTCTCGACCGTTTGATAAAGGTTTTAAAAATCACTTTTCATCTGCCAGACGTTGGCAAATAATAATAACAGATAAATGACCCTCCTCACGCAGTCTACACTGAAGTTAGCCCTGTTCCGAAGCACTGGACCGACGTGTAATGATGAATAGGATTTTTTGTGCGAATTCTATAGATGGCAATTTGAATAGATCACGTTACAGTTTGGTTGAGGGATCACATTTGCTACTATAAGTTTACTGATATAACACACAATTCTTGTTAACATAAAACACAATTAATTATGGGAAGTATATTGTCTAACAACTCGTCAAAATTATAAAAATTAAGTAATAAAATAATAATATTACTATTTTATTTTTATTGATTAATAATATTTTTTTTATTTATTTAAAGATGATTGCGATTTTAACTAATGAATTTATTATACAATTTGTTTTTATGCATTTCAGCTATTTAATAATATAATCTTATAAATAATTATATAATCTTTGGTTACTAACATAACTAGAATACTAACATAAATATGGATCACTGTGCCTGAATTAAATAAAAATAACCTCTTGACTCTTGACGAGGCAAATCTGTAATGGCGCCCAGCGTGGGACAATTTGATATGGCGTTATAGAAGCAAAACCAAAGAAAAAACATATATTTTTGGCGGCGAGGGAACCTTCCAGAGTGGAAATGTCCTGTCAGTAATATGAAAACTGTCCTGTCCTGTCAGTAGTGACTTTTATTCAACTTGGGCGTTTTTCCCCTAGCTGCAAAAAATATGTATAAATGGTGTAGGCTGTGTAAGGGACACAGTCTACACCATTTACATTTTAGTAATTCCTTATGTCTTCGAATGACGATAGCGACTGGTATTGCCTAATTGGCGGAACCTAATTTTAATTCAGGGCTGGTTACTTATTTTGACTGTAGAAACGTGAATGTATATGTTGTATTTGCTATTAATTCATTTTTTATCATCACAGCCGACTTTCGATTATCATTTGTTGACAGCTTTTTTATAATATGATCGATTCATTCTACGAGACGTTTTGTTTTTTTTGGAGGGCCAGTTCGAGGCTTATTTTCGACAGTCTTCCATTTATTATACACTTTATTCCATACACTAACAAGCTGTCGAGACACTTTAAAAATACGAGCAACTCCTGTTTGTTTTAATTCTTGTTTTAAGGAATTTGTAACAGCTTTTTTAAAGTCACTAGAATATTCCTTACATTTCGGCATATTGAAATAACCACAAAAAGTGAATATAAGTATAAATTATAACTTGGAAGCAATTGACGTTCGTAAATACTCGAAACTAACTGCGTGTCAAAATACTTTTGAGCTCGCGGTAAATCTCATTCCTCCGGCGGCGTATAATGTAAACAATCAAATCGAACTGGATACGTTTAATTAATCATAATTGTATTGCTGTACTCGAGATATTTTAGATACATTTTATTATAAAGAAAATATTAACGAATTTTACGTTGTCAAAATAATTTTGTACGTATTCTGTTGCAGATAAGAATCAAATAGCAAATAGGGGAAGGGAAGGCAGAACGGACTACATAAGTAAGAACTGATGTAGAACGACGTCAACGCCTGCTGTCCGTGAAAATCAGCGCTGAGGCTCTGCCTCGCAACGTAGCATCTGCTGAGCGATGGCCGTTTTGCGTGGATGTAACGCATATTTTCCCCCAACTTGTTCTTTTTTGTGTTTGTGTTCTTTCTATGCGTCATGTTTACCGCAAATAAATAAACAATTCGGTTTATTCAACATTTTTGAGAGTAAAAGTAATCCCTATCAACAACATTTACCCTTCGCTACTTATTAATTTGACTTTAAAATATTCATAGGTAATTAAGATATTAGTTACATGATTTCTTAAAGCTTAAATTGGTCCATTGTACCTTCACAAGCGAGGCACAACGGACCACACAGGAAGGCAAAATGAACTCGCATAAAAACCACTGTCAGAACATTCTGTTCACAGAAAAACAGTGCGTCATCATCAATTTCGGGCACGGCCAGCACAAGCACAATGTGCTCATAAACGAAAATCTAGGCGTTGATTTTTTTATCACTATTCTTTCTTATCTTCCTTTTCTTAGATATTTTTGGTCCACCGATAAACTAACCTAATACTAGGTAACATAATTTTTAAGTATACTAACATAACATCAATATGGATCACTGTGTCTGATTTAAATAAATTATTATTATTTTTACCCTTTTTTTTATCTTTTGTTGCTTGTGCTTGTTGCTTCGGTAGCGGTTGTTTTGCCTGGGTCCGTTTTGCCTATTGGCTTAAACCACATTAACTCGTAATTTCTAGTTAATGCGTATCGCTATCGTCCACATAGTTCGGTCATTAGTTCAGTCATAAATCGCTTCGCATATACAGAGACCAAAGCCAAAGTTAGATCACTTGAAAATCTTCAATTTTCTCGTACTTCAGAACATGGAAAAATAAAGGAGTCTAGCGAGTTTTCGTAGGTAAATTCCCCTCCTCCGACAAGTGCTAGAGGGTGCCTGAATAAACTAGAATGTGTATTGATAGTATTGAAACTAAAAGGTCTTTACCTATGAAATTGCCGTTTTGTATGAAAAAATTTAAACGAATTTTTTTCATGTATTTTTTATTTGTATTAATCGAAGCAATCACCCATGCAATCAATGCATCTTTGCACACGCAGTGGCAGTTTATTGATGCCCTTTTTAAAGAAATCAGCTGGACGGGAGGCAACAAATTCTTCAAAGGCATTTTGTACTGCCTCTCGGGTATTGAATTTTTTTCCCGCCAAGAAGTTATCCAAATTCTGGAAAAAGTAGTAGTCTGTAGGCGCAAGGTCTGGTGAGTAGGGCGGATGACGGAGAGCTTCCAACCCCAGTTCTTGCAACTTGGAGACCGTCTGCTGTGCAGTATGAGGTCCCGCGTTGTCGTGCAGGAGCAGCGGAGACGAGCGATTGACCAATGCTGGTTGGAGATGTGCCAGCTTCTCCATCATTGTGTTCAGTTCTTCATAGTACACATCTGCAGTAATGCTCACCCCGTTTGGTAAGAAGCTGTGATGAATCACACCGGCGCTAGACCACCAAACAGTGATCATCACTTTTCTAGGGGTAAGTTTTCGTTTAGGGCATTGTTTAGGTACTGAACCAGGATCCAACCAACTTGCTGAGCGCTTGCGGTTATCAAACAGAATCCATTTTTCATCGCAGGTAACAATGCGGTTCAAAATTCCTTCATTTGTGTGTCTGTTGAGCATTGCAAGGCACGTCTCGACGCGTACTTCGCGCTGGCGATCATTGAGTTCGTGGGGCACCCAGTTGTCAAGCTTTTTTACCTTGGCAATATGACGCAAATGGACCAATATTGTTTTGACGCTAACGTCGAAAGCTGCTGCTAATTCAGCCGTAGATTGTGTATCATCAGCTTCCACAATCGCCTTTAATTCGTCACTGTCGACCAAAGTCTTCGGACGACCGCGAGGTTCATTTTTCAGGTCGAAATTTCCAGAACGGAAGCGAGCAAACCAATAACAGGTGGTGCGTTGGTTTGTAGTGTTAGCTCCGTAAACGTCGTTGATGCTGCGTGCCGCTTGTGCCGCGTTGCTGCCACGACGGTACTCATATTCCATAATTACTCGAATTTTTAACGTATCCATGATGACGAAAAAGACTGAAATGCGATGAAAATGTTACACTAATCAATAAACGAATGACTAATTTTGGAAACAAAATTCCATGTTTTTTAAATAAAATTAATTTGAAATTAGAATTCTTAGCCAAACAAAAATTATTTTGATTTGAAATAGCCAGTACTGCAGAACTGAAATTTCATAGGTAAAGACCTAATATATCAAAAAGAATTATACTCCTAAGTTGACGGGAACATGTCCTAAAATGGTCTAGAAGTTACATTGAATCCTATGGGGAAACTGATTTGTTGACTGTTATAGCCAACGGAACCTTGCAATCGCAAATGTCTCAGCATAACTTCATAGAAGTATATGGTAGTTATTATATTCAGAAAAGATTTCTTTCTGGCAACGTTTGGATCACCCAAAAAATCGAGTTCAAAATCATGGCTAGGCAAAAGGTGGACTTTCGTCCACCCGAGCCTCCACCAACAATTCCTCCCCCTCTGACTCTACAGCTTTTCCCCTTTTTTTGTTTCCCCCTGACCTTGACCTTCACCTTCTGACCTTTTAACCTTCAAAAATATCTCATCAAAATTTATACTTTAGAACTGTATGATGGTGACATATACCGGAGGGGCACATTTCGCTGAAGTCCTCCTGGCTGAATGGATTTGGTGTAAATAAATCAGTGGAAGCATAGGAGCCGTTTGTGGGTAAAACGGCGTCACATAAGACTGACTGCCTCGTTGGTATAGTGATCGCAAGCGCCACTGATGAGCATAACATCCTGGATTCGATTCCCAGGTCGGGCAAAATGTTATTGGGTTTTTCTATCAGGAATTTCTCAGTAGTAGCCCGGAGTCTGGATTTGTGTACGGTTGATGGCAAGAAGCCCCCTTGCATGGGGTTTAAACATAAATTAATTGTGAAAATTGAGCCATTACTTGCGCAAAGATATCGTAATGTCAAATGTCCACCATTCGATCAAAAGCATGCTGACTTACCTTGATACGTCCAGTTGAACAGGTTAGGACTGATGGGTATCGCGAACATCTCTGTTTCGACTGCATGGTGCAGATGCGCTGCCGACGCTGCCGCAGCCGCTGCAGCCGCGAGCAGCAGTGTACATTGTATGTACATTTTGAAGGCTGAAAAGATACGGAATTAGTTACTATGAAAGTCGTCATCATTCTCTTGCCCGTATACCAATTTATTAGGTGTCGGCGCGACATGGGTTTTCCTTCCATACTTCTCTATTAGTCGTCATCTCGGTAGTCACCCCCTTTCTAGCATATCATTATTCACACAGTCCATCCTTCGTTTCTTTGGTCTTCCTCTACTCTTATAGCCATCAACATTCATACAGTAATACCTAAACATGGTGGATAATACTGCCGTTATAACTAAGAATGCAGTAATCGCAAAATTGCAGTTACGAGATAAACGCAAAAAACATATTTCATATCATCTGAGCAAGATGTTCGTATTTTATTGGTTTAATTTAGCAATTTGTCTACTGAATTTAAAACAAAATAATAAAGTACTGGATATTACTGCATTCTGTTTTAGGGTATTCTTGCAAGTACTGCATTCTTTCTTAGGCCATGTTTAATACTGCGTTTTTTCTTATCATTGAAGCAGTTTTTATGCAAGTACGGCGAAAATCATTACATAAAAAACATACTTCGAGTGAATTTTGTTATGAAAATATATTTTTTTCATGTACATGAACCTCTTGGGATGCCATTTCTGGAAAAAAGTGAAAATCTCAAAAATGTCGATTACTGCATTCTTTGTTATCAGGGCAGAATAATAGATTGTACAACTAGTGCATAAAAGAAGCCATTTTACCCCGAGACGAGGGTGCATAGTTAAGTCGAGGAGTAAAATGGCTCGTTTATGCCCGAGTTATATACACTCTGCTTTTCGATTGCGAAAAAATTAAACAGGCATAAAGTAGGTATATGTATAACAGTATTTTCACTGTTCAAAAATGTTGCAAAATTGAAGAAGAGAATAGCTACATAATTCCCGCCACTATTTTTTTTTTTTAATTTTTAACATTTGTGTCATTAGACTTTGGGTACTTCATACTTTTTTTTTTTTTTTGTTTCGGGGTGGAAAATCCTAATGGATGTCCGCCGCCCTGGGGCGGACGGCGGGGTCTGTCAGACTCTTACTGACTAAAAACCACCACGGTGTTCCCTCTCTCACCTACGCCGGGGTCGCGGGAACCAACGATACTTCCGCAACCCCCGGCTGGTGCTGGCCCGACACTGCGGGCCTCTAGGTACTTCATACTGCCCCAACTATGATAAGTATGCCTGTCATTACTTTTAGCGGGTCCCAAGGCATAAAGGCCCGCTGACCTTACTTAAAAACATAAAAGGGGGCTCGGAGACCAGGATATCCAATGAAAAGCGCCTTGCGACTAACTGTCCCTGAGACTTCATCATTTAGCGTTTTGAAAGACTGACTTAAGTAATTTTAACATCCATAAATTGCTGATTCTCCGCCTAGTTTGAATAAAGGATTTTCGAATATGAACTACTCGCACATACTGGCATACTCCGAACCCCCAACAAGTATGTATAGCTACCTTGACTTTCAGTGGGCCCCGAGGCAAAAGAGTGGCCTACTGGCCCACTAACTTTTCTTAGAAACATAAAAGGGGTCTCCAAGACTGGGATATCCAGTGAAAAGTGCGGTGCGACTGACTGTCTCCAAAACTTCATCATTTGCCTAACGACTTCCCACTATGTTGGAACGGATTTCAATCTAACCAGATGCAGGTGTATACCAGTAGGTAGGGGATATATGTTTATTACAGTGACTGCTCATTTGAGTTCCACAACCCAGTTATATGGTTACTGCCCCTGGAGATGTTTTATTTTTCTACTGGGAAGTTTGCCACTTCTTTTTCCCAGCTAAAGCACTATGAAGTGGCGAAGGGCAGGCGACTGTCTTATGTAATTTTCACGTTCAAAAAGTGCTGATTCTCTGCCTAGTTTGAATTAATGACTTGATTTATAGTAGCTCTTGATCTGAGACGAAATATAATAAATGATGGGAATGTCCTTGTGGGTTTTTCAAATAAAATATTTTATTAACGTCAGTCTGGAGGATCGCAGTAGTTTATTAGTCATCATCTGCCTAGCCTTTTCCCAACTATGTTGGGGTCGGCTTCCAGTCTAACCGGATGCAGCTGAATACCAGTATTTTACATGGAGCGACTGCTTATCTGACCTCCACAACCCAGTTACTGGGTAATACGATACCCCTAGGTAAGACTGATTGTCAGACTTTCGGGCTTCTGACCCGTAACGACTGTCAAAGACCTACGAATGACAGCCGGGACCAACGGCTTAACGTGCTTTCCGAGGCATGGAAGGGTCTCGGTATGTAAAGATGGTCACCCATCCACAGACCAACCGCGGCAAGCGTAGCTTAACCTGATCGATCGACCTGTGCGGCTGTTATTATTTAGCCACGGGCCCCTCGCAGTAGTTTATTAGTATTCTTAATATATTTTATTTTTACAATTTTAAGAAAACTTACAGACACGTAAATGGTAACGAAATAGTAAACAACTGACAATTGCTAATTAAGGTCGTTATGATGATGTCAAACAAATCTTAATTGTTATCTGCCGGAGTGTGCGTCATTTTAACAGACTAAGGAAGACAATCCTGGTTATTAAATCATTTAAAATCTAGATATCTAAAAGGTAGACTTCGGACCGGAGTAGATGGAGGCAGATTGTCCCAAAGAGTATAATAGTAATACGGGAGAAGAGAGCCCTCTTGTGCTATTTCGAAGCATACAGATTCGAAGCGCCATCTATATATCTTAACGGGAACTAAGGAAAAAAAGATAAAAACAAGATTTGATTGTCCGCTTAAAAGGTATCCAGTGACCGCGAACCTCAGTAATGAGGGACCGACTGGAGAAGAAAGAAAAGGTAGGTTGGTGAGTATTAAAAAAATATCTAGCTATTCTTCCCAAGAGGGGCGAAAGAGCCGAACGATGTATTTTTTTTTTTTTGTTACGTTGCCTATTTTTTGCAGTACCCACTTAGCATAATCAGCCTATAGGTAATGTGCCCACTGCTGGGACACAGGCCTCCTCTATGTGAGAGGGAGTGGGCTGTAATCTACCACGTAAACCCAGTGCGCGTTGGTAATGCCCACTTACCTTAAATATTATGATTTTTAGATCGAAATCAATCCAAAACAATAGACAGCACATCCTTTATTTACTTTTGTATGTTATGTTTCACTCTACTTTAAAACAAACGAATAAACAAAATACCGACATATCAGAACATAAATTACCGTCTTTATTATTTGTTTACCAACAAGACCATTCCTAATTAACATTTAAAAAAACCTAATAGCCATAGCGGCATGAAATCCCCAACATTCCCGCACGAAACGTGAAACGTGATGAATTCGGCTCATCGATTCCGTGAAAATTCCACAATAAATCATACAAAGTATATGAATTCCACTTACCTACTCTTTACCGGATCGCCATAGCACTGATTTAAGGAATAAACCCGACCTAAATGCACAGGAATAGAAACAATTATTGATTTCTATTTTAGCCGTTTACATTGAGCGCCGCTGGAACACAGTTCGCATGTGCGGCGAAAAGGAACGCCCCGAAAACACGCAGGGATGAATTCCGGAATATCAAGCTGGGTTTACAAGTGCGCGGATTTTTTTTATTTGAAAAGCGCGCGTAAACGTGAGAGAAAATTGAGTCGAGAGGTTTTATTTGTTGTCAAGCAAGTTTCCCATGATTCTGGTAATTTATATTTCACAAAAAAACAAAAAAAAAATATACCATATAAAAAGTTTATTTCAGAAACTTGTAAGTATGTGTTGTACAGACGCCAGCACATCAAGCTACTACAATCTGTCAGATTTCTTTAATAGATTTTCAACTTTATCGCTAAAGTATTAGGTTCAAATTTGATTGGGAAAATTTGACAGTTTTGGGTAGCTTGATGTGCTGGCGTCTGTACAACACATACTTACAAGTTTCTGAAATAAACTTTTTACAATAAAATTTTAAAATAAATCTTACGTAGGGACTTTTTATGTAAAAGATATACCTGCACTCTAATTGCGTAACACATATTACTCTCAATTTGAATCATTTTGAAGCATATTGCTTAAATTCATTGCTCCATATGCTCGAAAAATGTGTCTGCTCAGCAATATAAATAACGCAATGAATGTTGTTGAATAGGCAAAATGAAACCCATTGATAGTGATAGTATATTACGCAATTACCCTGCTGTACTAGGAGGCCCCGCTCTTCAATGACAATGTATACAACGTGTAACGTTAAATGCGCAAAACCTCAGACACGCCAACTGATTTTTATTTCAGAGAGAAAATAAGTCATTACAAAAATTGTAAAGGTTTTATGTGCTTTTACTGGCCGTTCTGATCGTTTCTTGCGTCTGCGACGACGCTTTACCGAGGGAGGAGTCGTCACCGGGCCGCTGCACCGCGCTGACATTGGCTTGCTTGACTTATTAATAAATAGACACGGCAACGTTTTTAATGAAGATTTTTTTTAATTGTGACCTAAGTTTATTAAAAAGTGGTTCAATTAATTCTGCTCGTTATTCTGATCAAACTATTTTCAGGTTTTGCGCATTTAACGTTGCGCGTTGTAAAATGGTAAAAGTGGTGTACCAAAAGTCACAGTTGAGCTATTAAGTACCTAAGCTTCTTTTTAGCTTTTTACTTTTACGTACGTAGGTAGGAACGTAGGTACACCTACCTATGTGTATTATTTATCGACAATCATGTGACTGATGCCGCAGACCGCAGACTTCAGCAAGCCATGTAATGACATAAAAATACTGAATAAAAAATTTTGCAGTGTTTTATGCGACGGCCGGCGACGCGACGTGATAAATTAATATAGAAACATGGAATGCGTTACCTAGGTATATTAAATTTAACGACTCACACTGTGCATCATGCTACAAGTAAATAAAAATACATTTTGATAATTTTCGCCGTCACTACTTACGCATTTCTTGACCTCTCGAGTTTAAATACAGTCTTCCCATATTTATTTACGCAAATACGGCCCTGAAAGTGGGCGTGACGTAAAACTAGCAACGACGTCATTGGTACAACAACCAACCAAATTCGGAAGGTCCCATAGTTCAAAAGTTACGTTTCGTTCTACTATATTCACGCAGGCAGGTCTACCAGAATATCAGATTAAAATTGTTTTAATCCTTGTTTTAGGCAAAAATTATATTGAAAATATAATATTTGTAGTGAATTTACAATTTTCATCAATATTTTCAGTAAGGTTTAACAAAACATTTATTACTTTTGTACGAAAATTGTAAACATCGTAAATTATTCGGGTTGTACGCTGTTTATACGTGCAAATGTGAGCGTAAAAAATGTCATTCATTCATACAAATGTCAGAAAGGGCTGGGGCGACTCGGGCGATTTTACTACATTGTACAATATCTTCCGTTTTTAACGGGGAACGTATTATTTAAACATAATAATGTAATGAACAGTATTCTAAGTTAAGGCGTGCTCGCGCCAAAATAAAGAAACGGCGGTAAAACTTACGTTGTGTTGTAAATAACCTCGGTCGTTTCTACTTAAAACTCTTCAGTAACATGTTGAAGTTCAAAAAAATGGGTTCGGATAAAGTGCCACTGCTGCTCGTGACCGCCAACGTCGGATCTATTTTCGAGGATGTGAGTATTATGTATAAAATCGATGTTTTTAGTCCAAACAGTTTTCTTTACATTGGTGACAGGGAAATGAATTATGTTGTTAATTCAATTAAAATGTAGCGCGCGATTCTATGGTGAGATAACTGTTCTAATTTTAAAACAATAGACTGTGTAACAATAGAAGCTGGCTGATCAATCTAGCCTGCAAGGAGGTTTTTCAGGCGCGATTTTCTTTTTAATTTACCCACATAACTTAGGCAAAGAGGTTTTATCAAGTGTCGTAAATTATTACATTGATGATTGATTATTTAGATTTCAATAGTACATATATACCTATACATGTTTAGTATTATTAAAATATATATAATTATCTGCCATTTTCCCAACTATGTTGGGGTTGACTTCCAGTCTAACCAGTACTTTACGGAGGGACTGCTTATCTGACCTCCACAACCCACTTACTGGGTAACACCCCTTGGCAAGACTGTCTATGAATGCATGTGTGTATGAATATAAGTTGATAATATCATGAAACAACTATCCACTATACCAATAGCCTGTTATAAGTATGTATAAGAATAATCACCCTATAATGTTTCCACTGCTGGGACGCAGGACTCCTCTCGGTAAGAGGGAGTGGGTCTTAATTTTCCACAGCAGTGTGTTGGTGGATTTCACGTCTTCGAATTTTTGGTTCTAGGATGGTTTTATGAAAATATTTTCCTTCAGAACTTGAGAGCAGTTGTGATGAAATAATTTACACAAAATAAATCACCTCACTGGGGTCCCAACTACAACTCGTAAGTCGCAGCCATTAGCACTGGGCCACCATTGCTCTAAGTACAGTAGAACCCACGATTAACCGGGATCGGATTAACCGGGAAGCGGATTAACGGTGCGTCTTTGGATATTTTATTTCCCATAGTGGCACGCGTGGCGTTCGCACGCGCGCGGCCTTAATGCAAAAAAGTGTTGATAGCTTTAACACATACTAACTTACATTATTTATTAATTAAGTGCAACATGTACCAAAGTTTGTTAACACTAGTCTAAATAAAGTTATGATCTTAGTCGTTATTGACCTTCTACTTTTGCTGTTAAGTTCGGATTGACCGGGATTTCGATTATCCGGGGACAATTCGGTCCCGAGCATGCCGGTTAGTTGGGGTTCTACCGTATGTTAAGTATATTAAAACGGAACACAATTTTCAACTCAAAGAGACAAGTGAGTCATTAACACATGACAATAGATAAACAATATAAACATGCATTTTAGGTTGACGGAGATGGTAATTTTAGGTTGAGGAGGGGCCGTAGCTAAATAATAACAACCTTACAGGTTGATCGATCAGATTAAGCTACACTTGCCGTGATTGGTCTGTGGATGGGTGACTATCTATACATACCGAGACCTCCCGTGCCTCGGAAAGCACATTAAACCGTTGGTCCTGGCTGTCATTCGTGGATCTTTCACAGTCGCTACAGGTAGTCAGAAGCCTGAAAGTCTGACAACCAGTCTTACCAATGGATATTGTATTACCCAGTAACTGGATTGTGGAGACCAGATAGGCAGTCGCTCCATGTAAAATATTGGTATTCGGCTGCATCCGGTTAGACTGTAAGCCGATTGCAACATAGTTGGGAAAAGGCTAGGCAGAGGATGATGGAGAACATTTTTTATCATGTCACATTTTAATACAATCAGATTGCATGTAGTATATGTAATAGAACAGTATTACTTTGAAGTGGATTTTGTTAATTTGGTTTTTGCATTATGTTTCCCAAATGTAGAATTGCAGGGTCCTGCAAAGAGAAAAGAAGAGAGAATTTAAAAGGAACTACTCCCATTCAAAGATTTTATATACATATTATTATAAATTGAAGTTGCTTTTTGTGTCTGTCTGTCTGACCACATTGTTCATATTAACTACTCAATGGGTTTTGTGATGCGTTTTGCACCATCATTTAGAGAATTTACTCTGGAAGGTTTTTATGTATAATAAATTAATATTTAAAGTACAAATAATAAAAACATCTTGAGGTTTTGTCTGTGCGAAGTAGGTTGGTTGTTTATAAGTCAGTGTATGTTAGTGCAAATTTTAAACCTACTTATTTCAGTAAAACATAAAATTAAGAAATATCTATATATTGCATAAACAAATCGTGTGCATTGTTAGTGGTTTTCCTCATAGTCATGTTTTTAATATAGTTCAGTATTGGTTACAGAAAACATGAAGGATAAAACACGCTCACTGTTATTTTTTCACTTGTTTTAATTTATATATTTACTAGCTCAAGCGTAATAGTCATTGTAACGATGCCATGTAAGCCGGTGGTTTGGATGCGGTGAAACTAGTGAACCAAGTTTGTAGTCATAGACCAAAAAAGCTGAGTTTACCGATTTTTTATTTTTGTATGGGAAGTAAGTTGGATCAGTGTGCACACTTTCTTAAAATTATTTTATGCGTCAAAAGAGGTTCGAAAGTCCGTGGCATATTCTAGCCGCACCAATTTTCTTTTTTTTTTTTTTTTCAAAGTTGGGACCTTGCATGAAATATGCCATATAATTAAATCGATAGCTGACGTAAATATTTTTTTTTTAATAATGGCGCGACAGTAGGTATGTCAGGCATAAAAATCTTCAATCCCGTTTATAACTACGTAAGACTTATTTAAAATTAACATTCTGCAGGGTATTCTATGTTCTATGTAAGAGGGTTTGGTTTCCGCACTTAGTCCTTCAGGTGTACCATTAGGCGTGGGCCGTGACGGCCATCGGTGGTTAGTCCAACCAGCCTCAACATCCAGAAGTTGATTACATCTCCTGGTCTGTTAAGAACATCTATGTAAGATCTGGGTGCCCCGAGGGTTTCTGTACTAATCTGGGTGACGCCTGTGCATTCAAAGAGCCCAAGCTCTAGGGTATTTTATAGTTTAGTAACACCTGCAACTTAATTTCGCTACACACTATTACTCTCAATTTTAATCATTTTGAAGCAAATTGCTTATCCATTGCTCCATATGTTCGAAAAATTTGTCTGCACAACAACGTAAATAACGCAATGAATGTTGTTGAATTGTCAAAATGAAACCCATTGCTACTGATAGTGTGTTACGCAATTACCTTGCTGAACAGACATAAAAATCTTTCAACAAATACCAAATCTGCCTAGCCTTTTTCCCAACCGTGTTGTCGTCGGCTTCCAATTTAACGGCATGCAGCTAAATACTTACATCGAGGAACTGCCTATCTGACCTCATTAAAATGATTAAAACCTTTCAATCAATAAATCGTATAAAATAAGTCTGCTTTAAAAATGTACTGTATTTGTTAATGATATTGGTTATTTGTTATTTACATTCACGCCATTTATATAGCTAATAGCTGTTTACGCAATTTATTTATTTGAATGGCTTTGTAAACATTGCTTAGATAACAAGATTGATTTCAATCTACGGGAACAGACTTCATTCAATTTTATGTATGCCGCTTTATATCGCACCTTCGGTAAGACAAGGGCCGAAGTGCTAAAGTTTCTGAAAATGAGTTAAATATGCCAAAGTGCCTTAAAATCTAATTTCTACCTGTAGGAACAAAGACCTGAAAAATTTGAAAATTAGCACTTCGGCCCTTGTCTTACCGAAGGTGCGATATGTATGTACTTAGGTGTCATAATAACACCTATTGCACGACTCGTGATGTTGAATTAGTTAGAGAGTGCTTTACGATCGAATTTTTTTTTGCCTCCTTTCTCAATTTAGTGCACAGAACCTACTTAATTTATATACCATTGAATAGATAATTTAATGGAAATTAATTCTGTACTTTTAAAAAAATTATTTAATGCAGTATAGAAACGAAAAAAGCATCTAAATATTTCTAAAAAAAAATCCCGTCAATCACGAGATTTTTTACAGAATCGACTGGCAGATATACAATGAGGGTTTCCTGAAATGACGTTAACTAGGTGGCAGCACTGAGACGTCAGGTCCGAGTACCTGTCAAAAGTGTCAAAGCGCCTATATTTTCTTTAGTCCTGACTGAATGAAAAACGAATGAATGAAACGAATGATGAACGTCATCATATATTTTAAATTAATTGCCGAAATGGAAGACCTCTTGCCAAAGTGGCGCCAACTGGTGGCGTAAATTTTTGTGAAAACCCTCATTAGTAATGGCCGCGACTTACAAGTTGTAAGGTCGGGGTGCGAACCCAAGCAGGCACTTTACTTTGTGTAAATTATTTCATCACCACTACTCTCTAAACGTTGAAGGAAAACAGGAAACGGGCATGTCCTAGAACCAAAAATTCGAAGACATTTGAAATCTACCAACCCGCACTGGGCCCGCGTAGTGGATTAAGGCCCACTCCCTCTAACCGAGTGGAGGCCTGTGTCCCAGCAGTGGGAACATTATAGGCTGATTTTACTTTACTTTAAGTACATTATTATGTACAGAGGCGGACTTAATAAATAATAAAAAAATAAAATAAAATTAGCTTAAAAATTCAAGTTACTAGAGTCATATACAAACAGATACATAAAAGGATACAGACAGGATGACAAGCACAGACAAAGACTAACACTCACAAGGTAGCATGTCTACTGCAGCATTACCGGATATTTCATTTTTTTTTATTTTTTTTTTTATTTCAAACATAAATGTAAGTAGTCCATAGTTTTACACTCATTGGTACAATTGATTTATAAACTATTTTAAATTCTACTCCAAAATAAATTGTGATTAATTAACTTTAAATACTCGAATTCAACAAAGTCATTAAAAAATAATAATAATTAAAATTGTCAAACAAATTATAAAAATGTCACAATCGTACAAAAAAAAAAATAGTAAAATGTTAAATATAAAATTTTCAAATGTAAAAAGTTATAAAAATGTCAAAATATAAAAAAAAAATTGCAAACAAAATAATAATACTACAAAAAATCCATGATAATTATTTGACATTTCTACCTGCTCCAAGCCCGATATACGGGTGCATGTAAGTCCTGCCAGTGCCGCATGAAAGGGCAACCAAGTCTGTCGGCGATCATCGCCATCGTTAATACCATAGAAATTTAACTATAACAGTCTTACTTGACTTGAGGGGCCAGTGGCTAAATAATAACAGCCGCACAGGTCGATCGATCAGGTTCAGCTACGCTTGCCGCGGTTGGTCTGTGGATGGGCGACCATCTTTACATACCGAGACCCCTCCGTGCCTCGGAAAGCACGTTAAGCCGTTGGTCCCGGCTGTCATTCGTAGATCTTTGACAGTCGTTACGGTTGTCAGAAGCCCGAAAATCTGACAACCAGTCTTACCTAGGGATATCGTTTTACCCAGTAACTGGGTTGTGGAGGTCAGATAGGCAGTCGCTCCGTGTAAAATACTGGTATTCAGCTGCATCCGGTTAGACTGGAAGCCGACCCCAACATAGTTGGGAAAAGGCTAGGCAGATGATGAGTCTTACTTGACTTCCAAAATTCAATATTTATGCTCTGCCCATACTAAAAATCTTCGTTCCACCAACAATCGTCTTCAACGCTGTCCTTCTCACCGTTCTGGCCTCATTCATTCTTCCTTCTTTGTCCAGGCAGTCTTTCTTTGGAATGCGCTCCCTCTGAACATCAGGACGGCAACCAGTCGGTTATCTTTTAAAGTGAAGGCACGTGAACATATCCGTCAGAAGTTGGCCGTAACATCCCAGCGCTGATATGCTGGATTCGTTTTCTCCTCTACCGATCATTTTTCTCCAGACAGTTCATTTTGTTTATATGTATGTATATATTTATGTATATACTTATGTATATATGTATTGTTATTAATTCTTGTATTGTATAGTAATTTCCTAGCCATCTATCCCGTATGTTGCACCTGCCATATTTTGTCTCTGCATCACCCTAAGGTTGACTGGTAGAAAATGCCTCAGGCATTAAGTCCGCCTTTGTACAGTACTTTTTTTTACTTGTGCATAAAGTTTTAATAAATAAATAAAAAAATAACAGTTTGTAATACCTGTTATTTCCCAGTTTCCATCCTAAATAGATAATGCTTAGGTAGAACATAATTTCCTGTTTACCTCTGATTGTGATGCCATTAATGCTCTCTTTCCTTTACTTTGACGTCAGCGGGGCTCGTGGCTCAATGATAACAGCCGCACGGGTCGATCGAAGGTTAAGATGGGTGACCATCCATTGACGTCCGTCGCCCCCCACACATCAGGACCCGAGGCGGCGGCGCGTAGTGTTCCACGCGCGCCCCTCTTAGACGTCACGGGGGGAGTTTAACACCTCACCCCCCCCCCCCCCCCCTGACACGAGGACCAGCACCAGCCGGGGGTTACGGAAGTATCGTTCGTTCCCGCAACCCCCGGCGTAGGTGAGAGAGGGAACACCGGGGTGGCCCACCCCAGGGCGACATCCATGAGGATTTTCCATCCCGAGAACAAAAAAAAAAGGGTGACCATCCAGTACATGTATCGAGACCCCTCCGTGCCTCGGAAAGGTGTTAAGCTGTTGGTCCCGGCGGTCATTCGTAGATTTTTGGCAGTCGTTATGGGTAAGACTTGGGCTTCTACCCATAACGACCAGCAACCAGTCTTAACAAGGGGTACTATGTTACCCAGTGTTGTGGAGGTCAGATAGGCAGTTGCTCCATGTAAAATACTGGTATTCAGCTGCATCTGGTTAGACTGGAAGCCGACCCCATTATAGTTGGGAAAAGGATAAGCAGATTTTTTTGACGTCAGTGTGGCGACCCGCATTAGGAACTTCCTGTAATGGTAGCAGTGTTTGTAATAAATAAATAAATAAACATATTAATATTGTTGTGTGGCAATACAATTTTAGAACTCAAGGATCGGAAGCAATTATAATAATTGCAGGAAATTATCCTTAAATGATGACTATCAAATACGACCTTATGCAAAAATAACATATTTCTACAATTTAATGGCATTTTTATCGTAAAGTCAAACAGCAGGAAAGATTATTCTTCAAAAGGAAAAATAAATATTTAAATAATAATCGGTATGCAACCTGTTTGTTTGTTTTCGTATTCTAACGCGAACTGGCATGAATAAAAACTGTTAAACATTACTTAAAAAAGTTCGTGATTTTTTTCCACATTTGAATTTTAAATTAATTGGTTTTTATTTCTGAAGCTAGGAGCAACCAATCTATATTAGAGCCGGGAATTTGAGATCATTTTCTAGTTATGGAACAGCAAACTGAATATTATACTTAACACGTTCAACGCATTTCAATGTCCTACATGGCGTTGAACGTGTTAACAAAGTAACTCTAAACTAAACTAACTCCCTTACTAGTAAACGTTGTATAGCGTCTGTATAGTTATACAATGCTTTGTCTTCTTCTTTCGAAAGTCAAATTACTGAAGACTGAAAGGGGGAAATCGGTGTATAAATATTTATCTGATATAATACGTTTATTGGTAAGGAAGTTAGAATACATAATGAGATAACTGCATATGTCTAACGTGACGATGTTGAAGAAAATCGAGCACCGCGCTGTTATTAAATTCCATACCAAACAAGGAAAAAAGGTCAAAAAACTATTCACGAAGAGATGGTGGCTGTTTACCAAGATTCTGCACCTTCGTTATCTACGGTTCAAAAGTGGTCACGTGAATTGAAAAGGGGCAGAGAGCGTATTGAAGACGACACTCGCTCGGACGGCCCGGTTACGGGCTCTAAGGAAGAAAACGTGAAAAAGTTGAGAAGTTTATACTGGACCCATCTCTCTGTTGATTCCGTGCACACTTTTCTTAATACCTTAAATATAGTGCCAATAAATGTGCATTTTTTCAGAGAATGAGAAAAGTTATTTTTTACAGAAATATAATTTCGAGATGTAATAAATGCATTGGGGTAATGGGGGATTACATTGAAAAATAAAAATTATTATAATTGGATTTACGTCTTTTTAGGGTTCCGTGCCCAAAGGGTAAAAAGGAACCCTATTACTCCCGCTCCGCTGTCCGTCCGTCCGTCCGTCTGTCCGTCCGTACGTCGCCCGGCTGTATCTCATGAACCGTGATAGACAGTTGAAATTTTCACAGATGATGTATTTCTGTTGCCGCTATAAAAAAAAAACAGAATAAAATAAATATTTAAGGGGGCTCCCATACAACAGACATGATTTTTTTGCCGTTTTTATACAACGTGTAACGTTAAATGCGCAAAACCTGAAAATAGTTTGATCAGAATAACGAGCAGAATTAATTGAACCACTTTTTAATATAGGTCACATTTTTCAAAAAAATCTTCATTAAAAATGTTGCCGTGTCTATTTATTAATAGGTCAAGCAACCCAATGTCAGCGCGGCGCAGCGGCTCGGTGACGACCCCTCTCTCGAATTCTCGATAAAGCGTCGTCGCAAACGCAAGAAACGATCAGAATGGCCAGTAACACTAAAACAGCACATAAAACCTTAACAATTTTTTAATGACTTATTTTCTTTGTGAAATAGGTCAATTGAATTAAAAATCAGTTGGGGTGTCTGAGGTTTTGCGCATTTAACTAGTTTAGTTTAGATGCCAATGTATACGTTTTTATAATAAACTTCCTAGCCACATTCAAGAACTAAGCATTAATAAATTCAAATCTTTTATAAAGCTAAAACTATGCCACAAAGCCTATTATACTGTAAAAGACTATATTGAGGACAAAAACGCTTGGGATTGAGCTGCTCCAATAGGTCTAGACAGTGAATGTTGTTTATTTTTTATTTTGCTGATTTACACTTTTGTTATTTTTTTTCTTTCTTAATATCTATTTATGACATGACATGAACATTTAGTTAGTTTAAAGTCTTATATTATTTTAATTATTGTGAATGTGAGGACTATGTGGGTCATTGTTTCCGTTTTAATCATGGTCTGGCAGTTTGAGTGGTTTATGCGGTCTACACAAATGTTCTGTCCTTGGTATTGCTCGTCGAATCGTTGAGCTCCTTAAGTTCTGAGTTGAGCTGCACGGTTACTGACGAATGCGTGCACTGACTGCACAGGTCCACTCAATCTGTGTGGTTCTTCCCTCAAAATACCACTTCAGACACCAATCTACATGGTCCTCAAAGATCAAAGATGATGTCCGGATTTTTATATACACATTGACATTGATGAATTTTATATAAACAATGACATGGATATTTACTTTGTATAGTATCTTATTTTTATTATTATTATTGTGAGTGTGAAGACTATGTGGGTCATTTCTTTTTTCTTTTTTCCTTCTTAGTTAGTTTTCCGCTCCACTAACCTAACCGACTGTACTGAAAAAAAAATCTACTACACTATTTTGGCAAGTAACTTTAAAAGATGGCGCGTTTAGTCAGGATTCCAAAATGGTATAACACATACTAATTGCTACTTCTTAATTGAGGAAAAAAAGTACATTGTTGGTTTTAGGTGCATTTGAAATAAAATTCAGTCGTTGGATTTCTTTTATTATAATTTTTATTAAATCAGATTTACGAAGTTTTATAACAAATGTTCAAACTGTTTTCCTTCAGCTGCAATGCAAGTTCTACATCTCTTTAAAAATGATCGCGTAATAAGACGGGCGTATCTTCTTGAGTTGATGTATTCAGCGGCTTCTGCAATTCTTTGGCGCAGCTCGTCTAAATCTTGAATTGGTTTAGAGTACACTTTATCCTTTATCGTACCCCAGTAAAAAAAATCTATGGGGTTTAAATCGGGTGAACGGGCAGGCCACGAAATTGTACCACCCCGCCCAATCCACCTATCGGGGTATTCTCGATTGAGAAACTCTCGTACAGTGAGAGCATAATGCGCTGGGCAGCCATCTTGTTGATACCACATGCTGCCGTAAATGTTCAGTGGCACTTCTTCCAATAATTCTGGTAATTGGTTCTGTAAGAAGTTCAAATAACCCTGGGCATTTAAATTCTCCGGCAGCTCGATTGGACCAATAACTTTACCATTCAAAATTCCCGTCCACATATTTACTTTAAACTGGTACTGAGATCTATCTTCCCGCATCAAATTTGGATTTTCCACGTGCCATTCGTGCAAATTGTGGAGGTTCATGTAACCGTCCTTTTTAAATGTTGATTCATCGGACCATAGAATTTTTTCAAAGAATCGCGGGTCCTCTCGGTGCCTCTGCAACATCGTTCGACAAAATCGTACTCTCTCTGGGTAGTCTCGGGGTAGCAGACTTTGTACTCGTCGTACATGGTATGGGTGAAACTCGTTCTTTTTTAAAATACGATGTGCAGTACTTTTGGGGACTCCTATGCTCTGTTCAATTCCACGTACTGAGATACTTCTGTCTTCTTCAACTGCTTGCAAGACTTCGGCTTCGTAGGGCATAACGGGTCTTCCCTCGCTAACCATTTGGCTAGGAAATCGACCCTCTGATAATGACCGATGCACATTAATAAATACTCGATGATCGGGATGACGCTCAGCATTCGGGTATCTCTCACGATACACTCTTGCTGCGGCATTGGCGTTGCATAAGCATTCTCCATAAATGAGATGCATGTTGGCGTATTCCTGTGCGGTGTATCGAGATGGCATGATAAAACACTACACAAACACGGGGTTGCGATTAAAACAAGTCCGGGGTTGTCAGAAACGGTGCAGATAAATCCAAATTACAATGCAAATCAAGTCCAATAAACAAAGCCACAGTTGTAAGTACGAAGTCAATACGAATACAAAAAGATGTGCAGTCAACGAAAGAGCGTAACGTACTGCAGTATTGCACAATTTGCCGACGCATCCCTGTTTAGCCAGAGTAGCGTCTCTATCTGTTTCACTCACACATATGAAATGATGTGTCAATCCGTCTCCCTCTTAGTTAGATAAAAGTAGCGTCACTATCTATCTCGCTCCCACTTGTCAAAGTAGCGTCACCTCACATTAGCTAAAATGAATCTTTCTCGCTCACACTAGTCAAAATAACGTCACTCTTCGTCTCAATCGAACTTTTATGAAATACGGCTTCATAAAAAAAAAATGTTTTTTCTCAATTAAGAAGTAGCAATTAGTATGTGTTATACCATTTTGGAATCCTGTCTAAACGCGCCATCTTTTAAAGTTACTTGCCAAAATAGTGTAGTAGATTTTTTTTTCAGTACAGTCGGTTAAAGTTGGGTGATGTCATTATTTTGAATTCAATATTGGGCAAAAATCTAACATTTAATTTAGAACTGAGGCAGTTACGTTTTACTTTTAACTGTAATTTACAGAAGGGTTATTCATGGTTACATCACAGAGAAAAAAACTACCGAAATGTTAATAATGTAGTCACAGGACTTGAAAAACCATCACAGGGTGTCACTTTTTGAGATTTATTTTTGAATGCTTATAATTCGAAAAGTACATGACCAAGATTTTTTTTTATATTTTTCTAATAGCTGTCACGACTTGGCCTATTGCCCGTTTTCGGCTTGACGTTGATTTCTGGGACACGTTGTATATTGCATAAACAAATTGTGTGCATTGTTAGTGGTTTTCCTCATAGTCATGTTTTTAATATAGTTCAGTATTAGTTACTGAAAACATGAAGGATAAAACACGCCCGCTGTTATTTTTCACTTGTTTTAATTTATTTATCTACTAGCTCATGCGTAATGATGCCATGTAAGCCAGTGGTTTGGATGCGGTTAAACTAGTGAACCAAGTTTGTGGTCACGGACCAAAAAAGCTGAGTTTACCAATTTTTTATTTTTGTATGGGAATTAAGTTGGATCAGTGTCAGTGTGTGTGTGTGTTGTGTGCGTGTTTCTTAAAATTATTTTATGCGTCAAAAGAGGTTCGAAAGTCCGTGGCATAGCCGCAACATTTTTTTTTTTTGTTTTTAAAATTTGGACCTTGCATGAAACCTATATAAATCGATAGCTGACGTCAACGGAAAACAAAACAAAACGAAACCCAGTAAAGTGTCACGTACTCGTATTAACATTCAAAGATAATTATGTGATATCCATATTTTTTTTAATTTAAGCAAGTTCAAAATAGTTTTTTGAAAAAATGGCGCGACAGTAGGGATGCTAGGCATAAAAATCTTCAATCCCGGACATAACTAAGTATGTAAGACTTATTTAAAATTAACATTCTGCAGGGTATTCTATGTTCTAAGTAAGAGGGTTTGGTTTCCACACTTAGCCCTTCAGGTGGACCTTTGTGCGTGGGCCGTGACGGCCGTCAGTGGTTAGTCCAACCAGCCTCAACATCCAGAAGTTGATTACATCTCCTGGTCTATTAAGAACATCTATGTAAGATCTGGGTGCCCCGAGGGTTTCTGTACTAATCTGGGTGACGCCTGTGCATTCAAAGAGCCCAAGCTCTAGGGTATTTTATAGTTTATTACTCTCAATTTGAATCATTTTGAAGCATATTGCTAATCCGTAGCTCCATATGTTCAAAAAATTTGTCTGCTCAAAAACGTAAATAACGCAATGAATGTTGTTGAATTGTCAAAATGAAACCCATTGCTACTGATAGTGTGTTACGCAATTACCTTGCTGAACAGACATAAAAATCTTTCAACAAATACCAAATCTGCCTAGCCTTTTTCCCAACCGTGTTGTCGTCGGCTTCCAATTTAACGGCATGCAGCTAAATACTTACATCGAGGAACTGCCTATCTGACCTCATTAAAATGATTAAAACCTTTCAATCAATAAATCGTATAAAATAAGTCTGCTTTAAAAATGTACTGTATTTGTTAATGATATTGGTTATTTGTTATTTACATTCACGCCATTTATATAGCTAATAGCTGTTTACGCAATTTATTTATTTGAATGGCTTTGTAAACATTGCTTAGATAACAAGATTGATTTCAATCTACGGGAACAGACTTCATTCAATTTTATGTATGCCGCTTTATATGTATGTACTTAGGTGTCATAATAACACCTATTGCACGACTCGTGATGTTGAATTAGTTAGAGAGTGCTTTACGATCGAATTTTTTTTTGCCTCCTTTCTCAATTTAGTGCACAGAACCTACTTAATTTATATACCATTGTATAGATAATTTAATGGAAATTAATTCTGTACTTTTAAAAAAATTATTTAATGCAGTATAGAAACGAAAAAAGCATCTAAATATTTCTAAAAAAAAATCCCGTCAATCACGAGATTTTTTACAGAATCGACTGGCAGATATACAATGAGGGTTTCCTGAAATGACGTTAACTAGGTGGCAGCACTGAGACGTCAGGTCCGAGTACCTGTCAAAAGTGTCAAAGCGCCTATATTTTCTTTAGTCCTGACTGAATGAAAAACGAATGAATGAAACGAATGATGAACGTCATCATATATTTTAAATTAATTGCCGAAATGGAAGACCTCTTGCCAAAGTGGCGCCAACTGGTGGCGTAAATTTTTGTGAAAACCCTCATTAGTAATGGCCGCGACTTACAAGTTGTAAGGTCGGGGTGCGAACCCAAGCAGGCACTTTACTTTGTGTAAATTATTTCATCACCACTACTCTCTAAACGTTGAAGGAAAACAGGAAACGGGCATGTCCTAGAACCAAAAATTCGAAGACATTTGAAATCTACCAACCCGCACTGGGCCCGCGTAGTGGATTAAGGCCCACTCCCTCTAACCGAGAGGAGGCCTGTGTCCCATCAGTGGGAACATTATAGGCTGATTTTACTTTACTTTAAGTACATTATTATGTACAGAGGCGGACTTAATAAATAATAAAAAAATAAAATAAAATTAGCTTAAAAATTCAAGTTACTAGAGTCATATACAAACAGATACATAAAAGGATACAGACAGGATGACAAGCACAGACAAAGACTAACACTCACAAGGTAGCATGTCTACTGCAGCATTACCGGATATTTCATTTTTTTTTATTTTTTTTTTTATTTCAAACATAAATGTAAGTAGTCCATAGTTTTACACTCATTGGTACAATTGATTTATAAACTATTTTAAATTCTACTCCAAAATAAATTGTGATTAATTAACTTTAAATACTCGAATTCAACAAAGTCATTAAAAAATAATAATAATTAAAATTGTCAAACAAATTATAAAAATGTCACAATCGTACAAAAAAAAAATAGTAAAATGTTAAATATAAAATTTTCAAATGTAAAAAGTTATAAAAATGTCAAAATAAAAAAAAAAAATTGCAAACAAAATAATAATACTACAAAAAATCCATGATAATTATTTGACATTTCTACCTGCTCCAAGCCCGATATACGGGTGCATGTAAGTCCTGCCAGTGCCGCATGAAAGGGCAACCAAGTCTGTCGGCGATCATCGCCATCGTTAATACCATAGAAATTTAACTATAACAGTCTTACTTGACTTGAGGGGCCAGTGGCTAAATAATAACAGCCGCACAGGTCGATCGATCAGGTTCAGCTACGCTTGCCGCGGTTGGTCTGTGGATGGGCGACCATCTTTACATACCGAGACCCCTCCGTGCCTCGGAAAGCACGTTAAGCCGTTGGTCCCGGCTGTCATTCGTAGATCTTTGACAGTCGTTACGGTTGTCAGAAGCCCGAAAATCTGACAACCAGTCTTACCTAGGGATATCGTTTTACCCAGTAACTGGGTTGTGGAGGTCAGATAGGCAGTCGCTCCGTGTAAAATACTGGTATTCAGCTGCATCCGGTTAGACTGGAAGCCGACCCCAACATAGTTGGGAAAAGGCTAGGCAGATGATGAGTCTTACTTGACTTCCAAAATTCAATATTTATGCTCTGCCCATACTAAAAATCTTCGTTCCACCAACAATCGTCTTCAACGCTGTCCTTCTCACCGTTCTGGCCTCATTCATTCTTCCTTCTTTGTCCAGGCAGTCTTTCTTTGGAATGCGCTCCCTCTGAACATCAGGACGGCAACCAGTCGGTTATCTTTTAAAGTGAAGGCACGTGAACATATCCGTCAGAAGTTGGCCGTAACATCCCAGCGCTGATATGCTGGATTCGTTTTCTCCTCTACCGATCATTTTTCTCCAGACAGTTCATTTTGTTTATATGTATGTATATATTTATGTATATATGTATCTATCTATGTATTGTTATTAATTCTTGTATTGTATAGTAATTTCCTAGCCATCTATCCCGTATGTTGCACCTACCATATTTTGTCTCTGCATCACCCTAAGGTTGACTGGGAGAAAATGCCTCAAGCATTAAGTCCGCCTTTGTACAGTACTTTTTTTATTTGTGCATAAAGTTTTAATAAATAAATAAAAAATAACAGTTTGTAATACCTGTTATTTCCCAGTTTCCATCCTAAATAGATAATGCTTAGGTAGAACTAAATTTCCTGTTTACCTCTGATTGTGATGCCATTAATGCTCTCTTTCCTTTATTTTGACGTCAGCGGGGCTCGTGGCTCAATGATAACAGCCGCACGGGTCGATCGAAGGTTAAGATGGGTGACCATCCATTGACGTCCGTCGCCCCCCACACATCAGGACCCGAGGCGGCGGCGCGTAGTGTTCCACGCGCGCCCCTCTTAGACGTCACGGGGGGAGTTTAACACCTCACCACCCCCCCCCCCCCCCCCCTGACACGAGGAGGCCCGCAGGTGCGGGCCAGCACCAGCCGGGGGTTACGGAAGTATCGTTCGTTCCCGCAACCCCCGGCGTAGGTGAGAGAGGGAACACCGGGGTGGTTTTTAGTCAGTAAGAGTCTGACAGACCCCGCCGCCCACCCCAGGGCGACATCCATGAGGATTTTCCATCCCGAGAACAAAAAAAAAAAGGGTGACCATCCAGTACATGTATCGAGACCCCTCCGTGCCTCGGAAAGGTGTTAAGCTGTTGGTCCCGGCGGTCATTCGTAGATTTTTGGCAGTCGTTATGGGTAAGACTTGGGCTTCTACCCATAACGACCAGCAACCAGTCTTAACAAGGGGTACTATGTTACCCAGTGTTGTGGAGGTCAGATAGGCAGTTGCTCCATGTAAAATACTGGTATTCAGCTGCATCTGGTTAGACTGGAAGCCGACCCCATTATAGTTGGGAAAAGGCTAAGCAGATTTTTTTGACGTCAGTGTGGCGACCCGCATTAGGAACTTTCTGTAATGGTAGCAGTGTTTGTAATAAATAAATAAATAAACATATTAATATTGTTGTGTGGCAATACAATTTTAGAACTCAAGGATCGGAAGCAATTATAATAATTGCAGGAAATTATCCTTAAATGATGACTATCAAATACGACCTTATGCAAAAATAACATATTTCTACAATTTAATGGCATTTTTATCGTAAAGTCAAACAGCAGGAAAGATTATTCTTCAAAAGGAAAAATAAATATTTAAATAATAATCGGTATGCAACCTGTTTGTTTGTTTTCGTATTCTAACGCGAACTGGCATGAATAAAAACTGTTAAACATTACTAAAAAAAGTTCGTGATTTTTTTCCACATTTGAATTTTAAATTAATTGGTTTTTATTTCTGAAGCTAGGAGCAACCAATCTATATTAGAGCCGGGAATTTGAGATCATTTTCTAGTTATGGAACAGCAAACTGAATATTATACTTAACACGTTCAACGCATTTCAATGTCCTACATGGCGTTGAACGTGTTAACAAAGTAACTCTAAACTAAACTAACTCCCTTACTAGTAAACGTTGTATAGCGTCTGTATAGTTATACAATGCTTTGTCTTCTTCTTTCGAAAGTCAAATTACTGAAGACTGAAAGGGGGAAATCGGTGTATAAATATTTATCTGATATAATACGTTTATTGGTAAGGAAGTTAGAATACATAATGAGATAACTGCATATGGATATGTCTAACGTGACGATGTTGAAGAAAATCGAGCACCGCGCTGTTATTAAATTCCATACCAAACAAGGAAAAAAGGTCAAAAAACTATTCACGAAGAGATGGTGGCTGTTTACCAAGATTCTGCACCTTCGTTATCTACGGTTCAAAAGTGGTCACGTGAATTGAAAAGGGGCAGAGAGAGTATTGAAGACGACACTCGCTCGGACGGCCCGGTTACGGGCTCTAAGGAAGAAAACGTGAAAAAGTTGAGAAGTTTATACTGGACCCATCTCTCTGTTGATTCCGTGCACACTTTTCTTAATACCTTAAATATAGTGCCAATAAATGTGCATTTTTTCAGAGAATGAGAAAAGTTATTTTTTACAGAAATATAATTTCGAGATGTAATAAATGCATTGGGGTAATGGGGGATTACATTGAAAAATAAAAATTATTATAATTGGATTTACGTCTTTTTAGGGTTCCGTGCCCAAAGGGTAAAAAGGAACCCTATTACTCCCGCTCCGCTGTCCGTCCGTCCGTCCGTCTGTCCGGCCGTACGTCGCCCGGCTGTATCTCATGAACCGTGATAGACAGTTGAAATTTTCACAGATGATGTATTTCTGTTGCCGCTATAAAAAAAAAACAGAATAAAATAAATATTTAAGGGGGCTCCCATACAACAGACATGATTTTTTTGCCGTTTTTATACAACGTGTAACGTTAAATGCGCAAAACCTGAAAATAGTTTGATCAGAATAACGAGCAGAATTAATTGAACCACTTTTTAATATAGGTCACATTTTTTAAAAAATCTTCATTAAAAACGTTGCCGTGTCTATTTATAAATAGGTCAAGCAACCCAATGTCAGCGTGGCGCAGCGGCTCGGTGACGACCCCTCTCTCGATAAAGCGTCGTCGCAGACGCAGGAAACGATCAGAATGGCCAGTAAAACTAAAACAGCACATAAAACCTTTACAATTTTTTAATGACTTATTTTCTTTGTGAAATAGGTCAATTGAATTAAAAATCAGTTGGGGTGTCTGAGGTTTTGCGCATTTAACTTTACACGTTGTAGATAATGTGACTCGCGCTTGGCCGGTTTTTTCATGCCGATACCGAGAATACATTGAACGCCCCTCGTATGTTCGGAAAAATTGTCTGCTCAGCAACGTAAATAACGCAATTAATGTTGTTGAACTGACGAAATGAAAGCCATTGCTAGTGTTAGGATGCGTTTCCACAGAAGCGGAGCTGGGCGAAGCGGAGCAGAGACGTGCAGGAATCGACTAATCACAATGGTTGAAATCCTCATCGCGTCACTCGTCTCGTCTGTGATTGGACGATTCCTACAGGTCTCCGCTCTGCTCCGCGCAGCTCCGCTTCTGTGGAAACGCACCCTAAGTGTGTTAAGTATGTAATTACCCCGCTGGCCCCACCCTATAATCCGGATACCTATGTTATTACATGTTGGATCAAAATTAATGAATCATCGCACTAGATAAGATTCGTCAAGTGGTTTAGCAGGAACAAAATTAAGCGTTCCTATCTCCATGTATAAAATAGGTAGTAAAATTACAACACAACGAGTCAAATCACAACGTGTCAAGTGAAATTCAGCCGAAAGACGTCCACTGCTGTACACAGAGCTCCCCCAAGCACCTCCTCTTCGAACGGTTCTGTGCTTCCCGCATCCAGCAGATTCCTGCGGCCTTCGCAAGGTCATCGGTCCATCTTATCTTCTGGGAGGCCTTCCAACGCTACGTCTTCTGGTATTCGATCGCCACTCCAGAAACTTTCGGCCCCATCGGCCATCTGTTCTGCGAACAATGTGCCCTGCCCACTGTCACGGAAATTTGGCGATTCTTCGGGCTATGTCGGTTACCTTGGTTCTCCTGCGGATCGCTTAGTTTCTGATTCGATCACGTAGGGAAACGCCGAGCATAGCCGACTCCATTGCCCTTTGGGTGACTTTTAGCCTTCTAAAAAGGCCCATTGTGATCTGACTGACATAGAAAGAAAGAAAAATAACATCATATAAACTCTGACATTTAATTTGCAATATTAAAATGACAGCTGTGATCGACCTTTTTTTTGAAAAACATGTTAATCAGAGTTTACATAGATCTGAGCCCTGATGCTCATAATGATATACGTTAGCTTAACTCCTAATATATTGCTTCGTGAGATAGTACCAAAAAGGCGTTGCTGGCTTTCCTTGAGGAGCTGGGGTGGATCGGATAATCGATTTTCCCATTTTTACGTAAAATACGCTCTTTGACGTCGAGTTGCGGACACCAGCCCGTCTTACTAACACCAATACCAGGGGTCGTACTATGAAGTATTAATGCCATCATTATTCCACTACAAAAAAGGGATGGTGCTATCGGCCTTCTATAGGAGCGGCTTTCTCTCACGCTAGGAAATGATGGCATTAATACGTCCCCAGTACCCCCTAATATCAATCGAGACTCGGTCGTCCCTAAGGGCTCCCACAGATAAGCGCGACGCGGTGCGACACGGTTCTGGTAGAACAAATTCCACGAAGTTTTCATAGAAATTGTTCTACTAGTGTCGCGTCGCGCTGTCGCGTCGCGCTTGTCTGTGGGAGCCTTAAAGGTTTTTCTGTCGGTACAATTTGTGAATTATAGATAGAATAGGCCTATAGACTGTTGGAAGTTAGGTTAAATGCTTCCTCTCTCCTAATATTTGGCTGTGCCCGATAGGGATCATAATGATCTCATTATGTTTTACGTTACCACCTAAGTACAGATGCCTCCTCTCAGTGAGAGGGAGTGGGGCGTAATCCACCACGCGGACCCAGTGCGGGGTCTGTCTCACAGAGAGGAGCCTGTGTCCCAGTACAACGTTGTGTAGATACCCAAATGAGGAGCTCCAAAAGTCCAAACTAAAGTTCGAAAGCTGAAAAGCTTTCAACCGTGTTTCAACCCCACGTGTATGCGGTCGATGCCAAATCTCCAGGGGAAGCAAACGGGGTTAAGGTCACCCTCAAAACTCAAACATGGCCTATTTAATATACAGTGTGAGTCTTTATAAAGTGCACATATTAAAAAGGGTGAAAATATAAACAATTTTATCGACGGAAAAAATGTCAAAAAAATGTTTTTTTAAAATGGTAAAAAATGGTAAAAATGGTAAATTTTCTTTAAAAAAATCATGAATAATTAATTTACGAGGTTTCTTTTTAAAAAAATTATGGCTTTATTAGCTTGGCCTATAATTAGAGATCATTATTAATTTTGTTTTGTTTTAATATGACATTTAGTTTAAAAGTAGTAACAGTTTGTTTGCATGGGGTACCCAGACGAGAGTAAAAAAAATTAAAAATTAAAATTTTTTTTTTGATTTTTTTTTTTGACATTTTTTCCGTCGATAAAACTGTTTATATTTTCACCCTTTTTAATATGTGC
Source organism: Eremobia ochroleuca (assembly GCA_949629135.1). Lineage (NCBI taxonomy): Eukaryota > Metazoa > Arthropoda > Insecta > Lepidoptera > Noctuidae > Eremobia > Eremobia ochroleuca. The sequence continues at coordinate 15,189,859 of OX451406.1, forward strand.
ACTTTATAAAGACTCACACTGTAGACTTAAGCGAGCGAAAGTAGTAACGCAACCTTCCCCTAATTTTAAGGCTGAGGCCATTTATTAAAACTCTGCAACTTGTGATGATCCAAGAAGGCTGACTGTCTTTTTTTAGCATTCACTTCCATTAACCCATTTACAGGCACTTTTGAATTAGAAAAAAAAAAAACCGGCCAAGTGCTTGTCGGACCACGCACAATGAAGGGTTCCGTAGTTGGAATGAATTTATTCCAAGAACACATTTAACATTCTGACGGCAATGCGGCGTGTCAATGACGGCACGGTTGGCGCAGTGGTTAAGCGATTGACTGCTGCGCTGCGTGTCGCGGGTTCGATTCCCGCACGGAACAAATATTTGTATGACCTACATGTATTTGTTCCGAGTCTGGGTGTTTTTCTATCTATAATATGTATGTATTTACAAAAAAAAAAAAAAAAATTGTATATAAGTAGTTTATCAGCCATCTTGTTACCATAACACAAGCATTAGGTTGCTTAGCTTGGGACAAATGGTGCTGTGTGAAATGTCCAGGGATTTATTATTTATTATTATTATTATTCTAGTTGAAAATCATGTTCTCCCATACATTGCAACTGCAAATGTAAGTTGGTCGACTATTACTCGTAAACTTGTAAAGCTTACTTAGCTGTGATAGTTTTCCTTTTAACTTCGTTATATATAATACTACCGTGATTTTTTTCACATATAAAAAAGCAACCATTTAGCTGGCGGGGTGAGGGGGGACTACTTGACTAACAAAAATTAGCACTTTAAAGCTTAATATTTCACAACCGCATCCCTGAATCGAAAAATTGTTTGTGAAAACCCGCAATATTTTTGAAAGACCTATCCAATGATACCACACCATGGGGTAGACGAGAAAAAGAAAGGCACTCTAAAAAGATTTCTATTATGATTTTATTTTACCGCTTTGTCGGCGTGATTAATATGTATATCCATGCCAAATGGTAGCTTTCTAGAGTACTAGAAAGCTATAACTTGGCCGTCCGCAGCTTAGCTCAGAGACTTGGTAAAGAGTCTCTGAGCTAAGCTACAGACACGGACATGGTGAAGTTATAAGGGTTCCTTGTTGACTAAGGAACCCTAAAAAGAAAGAAAATACGATTATTAAACGACGTTGACGTTTTTTTAACCCCCGAAAAAAATAGAGGGTTGTTAACAGTTTTTTTTTCGTTTTGTTTTAATTGTCAAGGAGTCTGTTAGTTAGTCGTAGAGTTCAAGCTAGTTGCCTGTTCTAAAACGTAGATCTCTATGGAGCCGAACGGGCAAGAAACTCCAGGGAGAGTTTAGAGAGTCCTTTTAAATAAAAAATTTCTATCCTTTTATTACAAAATTTTGGGTGTGTTATTCCTGTTGCTTTTACAGGGTTATTGGTAAAACATTACCAACATCTCAGGACTATATTACTAACATCATAAACAACACTTTTGTTCTATGACTTTTATGAATTCGTCACATTTTAATTCATCAGACTTTCATACAAAATAAAAAAAATCAATTCAACCAATTGAAATATTCGATTTTCTGTTACAACAGCATCCGCTATCGCAAACATAGCTTAACTAGAATTTCCAACGCAAAAAATCCGTAATCAGGTAATATGTAGTTTAAACTGTAATAAAAGCGTGTGGCCGTCAGGAAAGCAATTTAATATATTAAACAATGTATGTATTTGATAAGATAAAGCTTTATTCAATTCAACTACTGCGGTATGTCTATATATAACTTGTGGGGCCGGGATTCGATAGCGTTCCTATTTATTTTGGCACGAAATATTATTATGAGTTGCAAAAAATGATGTTTTTCTTCTGTTTATATTTAGTGTTGATACTCATCGGTTTTATTTTGTAACTGGCTAGTATGTCTGTTGTTCGTGACCCTCTGCGATGAGAGGAGTCATTTGTAGGGGAATATACCGGGAGAGAAGTTAACCAAAAAAATTTCACCTACAAAATTATCTTGGACAGCACAAAATCGAAAACTATCTTCTGCGTGTGACTAAGGGCGCTTTCAATTTAGACGGTTGGTGCCGGACTGCTGCAGTCCGGCACCAACCGTCTAAATTGAAAGCGCCCTAAGTCCGCATGAAACTTCGTTTTTGCTTAACGTTCTTTCTGCCTTTTTTTCCTATTGCTGGACTCCTAAGGGTAGCGTGAAATAACCTTCCTCAAAAATTGGGCTATCAAGTGCAAAAACAATTTTTCAAATCCGACTGGTAGTTCCGGAGATTACCCCTTACATACAAACAAACAAATTTTACCTCTTTATAATATTAGTATCTATGTTGCACCCAACTAGCTCAATAGTCCATTCAGTTAACTGCCTAGCCTTTTAACTAAACAACGCAGTTTCTATTTACGGCCTGAATGATATTCAGCCATTCAATCAAACAGCTAGGAAAATGACTTGGATCGCTAACATAGATACAGATATTTCCAGAAAGCCTATTATACTGTAAAAGACTATATTGAGGACAAAAAAGCTTGGGATTGAGCTGCTCCAATAGGTCTAGACAGTGAATGTTGTTTATTTTTTATTTTGCTGATTTACACTTTTGTTTTTTTTTATTTTTTTTTTTTTTCTTTCTAAATATCTATTTATATACAGAATGACATGAACATTTACTGTTTAAAGTCTTATATTATTTTAATTATTGTGAATGTGAGGACTATGTGGGTCATTGTTTCCGTTTTAATCATGGTCTGGCAGTTTGAGTGGTGTATGCGGTCTACACAAATGTCCTGTCCCTGGTATTGCTCGTCGAATCGTTGAGCTCCTTAAGTTCTGAGTTGAGCTGCACGGTTACTGACGAATGCGTGCACTGACTGCACAGGTCCACTCAGTGTGGTTCTTTCCTCAAAAGACCACTTCAGACACCAATCTACATGGTCCTCAAAGATTATATCCGGATTTTTATATACACATTGACATTGATGAATTTTATATAAACAATGACATGGATATTTACTTTGTAAAGTATCTTATTTTTATTATTATTACTGTGAGTGTGAAGACTATGTGGGTCATTTCTTTTTTTCGGTTTTCCTTCTTAGTTAGTTTTAATCATGATCTGGCAGTTTGAGTCATTTATGCGGCCTACCCAAATGTCCTTTCATTGGTATTGTTCGTCGAATCGTAAGGCTCCTCAAGTTCTGAGTTGAGTTGCACGATTTTTGACAAATGCGTGCACTGACTGGACAGGTCCGCTCAATCTGTGTGGTTCTTTACTCAAAAGACCATTTCAGACACTAATCTACATGGTCTTCACATTATCTGACCAAGATTATGTCTGGACTTTAAAAGAGACTGTGACCTCTGAGTTTGTTTCGGCCTTTCTTCTCAGAGTAGTCAGATAGGAAACGCCGACCTCATCTAGTTTAAAAAAATATGATTGACATGTAAAAGTGTTTGTACAAACCTACTTACAGAAAATAAATCATTTATCATTTATTTATCATTTATAAAAGGAAAGAAAAATTGGGTCTAAAGAAAAATTTACTTCCACGAATTCGGTGATTAAGAATTGGGGCGCAATCATCATCAGACTATAGCGGCTCAGCACTGAACAGAGGCCAATCGTTCATCATTCAACTCGACCCTCAGCTAATCTCATCCAGTCGCTACCAGCCACCCTGCGAGAATCCCGCCACCTAACCTGAGTCCATCCCTACTTACTTTGACCGATTCGCAATCTTTACTCAAGAACTCGTCTATTTTAACGATCATCGGTTCTACGACCAATATCACCTTTTTTACTTCACTTTTAACTAACTAACAAACAATGTAAGAAAATCTTAGAACTTAACTTCTAATAATTGTCGTATCGAAATTAAACTTTGTATGTTTATGTAGTTCGGATGACAAAACTATAATTCGGTATCTTGGAGCTGATCCGATGATGGAGCCAGGAGGCGGATAGTGGAACTCTTCAGTGGCTACCACGCCAGTACCAGTAGTAAAAATGCGTGATAAAATAATTAAATTGAATTTAAAAAGCGTGAAGCGCTTTTTGAATTAATTATAAGTGCGCTCGACGCTTTTTGAATTCAATTTAAGTAAATTTTTACTCCTAATGTACAGACGCCAGCACATCAAGCTACCCGAAACTGTCAGATTTTCCCAATCAACTTTGAACCTTATGCTTTAGCACTAAAGTTGAAAATCTATTAAAGAAATCTGACAGATTGTAGTAGCTTGATGTGCTGGCGTCTGTACAATTTGTCATTCGTTGGTTCTGGGGCCAAAACTTCTTTAAAAACCACACCAAAATCAGCTACTAGTCAAATACCAACTTCTGTCTGTGGGAATTCCAATCCGTACCTCATTAAGGCTTCGTGCGTTAAATACGCTGGTTGTTACGTACTTTGCATATTCAGCAACTGCTGTAGCCGCCTCATTGTTCTCCAGTAATATATTGTTAATCTATTCACTATTCCCCGTCGTCGTGGTATTACGTTGCGTCGGTTAAGTGATGTATTTAGGTTAGTATGTGTTTGTGTGAATGACGTAGATTTGTGGCGTTGTTGTACTAGTGGGCTGGTTGCGGTGCTAGGTTTTGTCACCATTTTTGGGTCTCGGGTCGTTACGGGTAGTCAGAAGGTTGAAAGACTGACAACCATTCTTACCAAGAGGTATCGTGTTACCCAGCAACTGGGATGTGGAGGTCAGATAGGCAGTCGCTTCATGTAAAATGCTAGTATTCAGCTGTATCCAATTACACTGCAAGCCGACATCATGGGTAACGACAAAGCAATAACTAACTGAGCCGGTCGCAGTTTTACTGGACATATCAACTAGCTCGTTGTTGATTTTGCTGGCTTAGGTCCTCAATTATGTTACCGGTTTGGGTCATCTTATCGAAGATACACAGACACGCAGTACACTGTTGAACGTTGTAGGCCCCTTTTAAGTTGAGCCATGGGCTGTTTCAAGCCCTCGTTTTTGTCACCATTTTTGGGACTCAACTTTTAGGAACACTATCAATCAACTAGGAGCAGTGGTGACGCAGTGGTAACGACCCAGATTTACACGCTGTAAGGTCGTGGGTTCGAATTCGAACCTAAGCGGGCGCTTTACTTTCGTGTAAATAATTTCGTCACCACTGCTCTCAGAACGGTGAAGGAAAACATCGTGAGGAAACCAGCATGTCCGAGAACAAAAAATTCGAAGACATATGACACCTACCAACCCGCACTGGGCCCGAGTGTTAGATTACAGCCCAGTCCCTATCGAATAGAGAAGACCTGTGTCCCAACAGCGGGAACATATAGGCTTTTTATGCAATTAACTTAGCATATTGCTTCTTTAAAAAGTTGCTCCATAACATCCGGTTCTCCGCTTTCCGCTTCCAGTCTGTTCCGGCCGCCTTTTCAAGGTCGTCGGTCCGATGGCTGCGAGGTTTCCCACGCTTCATTCACCGATCCGCGGTCTCCACTGTGACGGAAAATCAATACATTTCAATTTAGGTTTGATAGAATCTCGATTGGATGTAATCGTTTATGAGGTTTTTATATTGCTGAATGGGTCTGCTCTTGACCTCGATCACGCCTGATGGAAAGCGATGGATATGATGGAACGAGCGTGCCCAGAAGATGCCTGTTCACTCTTGATTTGAAGGCAGACGGACATATTATTACATTTAGGTATCACATGAACGCGATAGTATTTATGTTTTCTAGACACTGTCTCTTTGGCCCTCCCGGAATCCGTAAATAAATAACAGCAAACTCGTTTCATACTTCGATACCATTAGTTTTTGGTACCAGTTATAATAGGACGTAAAGTCGTTACGGAAATAGCTAGAAATTCCGTCAATCTTTCAAACCACAAGATTTATTACTGCTGTGGATGCATGACAGGCTATTAGCAGACAACTCTAAGGCTGAGGCTACATTAGGCCGCGACGCGACCTGCGACACGTGAGCGATTAAAACAAATAAATGAATGGTCACGTTTATGGCTACACCGTACATCAAATATTACTAGCGATCTTTGATTTTTTTATGCGACAGGAACAACATTACTGTAATCGCGACATCGACTACATCAACATTTCAGAGAAATTGAAGTGAATTTATTAGAAAATTTCTCACTTGCACGACTAGTTCAATAGTGCTACTAACTGCGTGTGGCTACATTATGCGTATAGTAAACCGCGGTGGATGATTTGATCGCATTCTAAGAAAAAGACCGATTAAAATTGAGTCTTTGTTATGATGGCGGCTACATTGGACACGGAGTCGCCGAATGAATCCCTCTTGCTAATTCGTTGTGTAGCATGTGTACTGTAGCCATGTCATCGCCAAACATACGCCGGATTTTCGCTTATAATGTAGCCATACCATGTTTATCTCGTTTCGCTCTTCCAGTCGCATCGCAAATCGCTGCCGTCGCCGCTGTAGCCTCAGCCTCAGAGCATTTCGACGCTTGAAAGGCAACATTTTCTAAGAGACTTAGGCTTACTTTACAGGAGAACAGTTTTAAAGTACCTACTGTTTTAAAGTTACTTTGGGTACTAGCGGTCAACAAAATTATTGTACATGTTAAGTTTGTTAAAACTCATGTGTTTTACCATTGTATGTATCTCCTTGAGACATTTATTGTCTCTTCTTATTGTTTTTATTATTATTTATTATTTTATTAAAGTTTAATTTTTCATTAAAAAAAATAATATAAATTTTGATTCAAATGAAAATAAGATTTGCAAAACAGTAAGAATTACACCTATAGAATAATTAAAAGAATTTATAGGTTTTTATTTCTGAAAAGTTACATTTTAAACTGAGAACTACCGTGCGATTTTGTAACCATCTCACCGTGAAAGCTTGGGTGAAGTGAGCGTGGAGTTAGCTGTCATTCGCTAGGGATTAAAACTATTAAGCGCTCACTTCACTTATGATTTCACGGTGAGATTTTTACAGAATCGACCGGCAGTTTAAAACTTAACTTTAAACCTGTAAGGTTAGCCCTATGTCAAACATGCTATGTTTTGTTGGAGCGACGTATGTCAAACATGCCTATATATGTAATAAAGCTGGGGCAAATATGAGTGGAAAACGAGGCGAAATTTGGCACGCCTAATACGCTGATCAAGGCAACGCCGCAGATTTTCCAAATGAATTTGCAATCCAATTTCGCCGCGTTTTCCTCTACAGATATATTATGCCCCTAGGCAGAGGTGTATGTGTAATCAAAATCATACTTTGAGGCCCTTTGTACCGGGCACGGTTTCATTACGCTACGGCGTATAAACCGCGCCGTAGAAAAAACGTGTCCGTCAACAAGCATCCATGGTGATCCATACAACACTGACGAACCGTGCCTGCACACGGCGTATAAACCGCGCCGCCGAGCAGTAGAAAAAATGTGTCTGTCAACAAGCTTCAACAATACAAGTTCAATTACAAGTTCGAAGTTCCCATGTCATAGGGGGCCATCTTATCATGAATTAGAATCAGCTCATAACATACGTACAAGTAATAATGATTAGCTACTTGGTATTCGCTTTATGTGCAACCAATTGTTGAGGGAAACATGTACCGAATTATTGAATAAATTTATTCTTGTGTCGGAGACACGGTTTTTTCATAAATCCTTTCAAAAAAGGTTTGTAGGGCGAATTGATGGACCAGAGGCATAATTATTTAAGGCCTGTAAAACTCATTCAACTCCGTTTTGGCGTAGTCAAAGGGTCTATTATGATTGAAATGAGATAATGATCATTATTAGGTCTAGCCTTTTTTTTATTGCTTAATGGACCCGCCCTTGACCTCGATCACGCCTGATGGAAAGCGATGGATGAGGTTTATTATGGAACGAGCGTGCCCAGAAGATGCATAAGGCACTGGAACTCCCCATCGACGAAACACAGCAGGCTGCTTGACGCCGGACTCCGGTGGGAGGGTGGTCGAAAACCAGGCGGGCGTTAGCCCTACTACCGCAAGGGAAGAATTGGCCAGTCAAATAAGGTGTTAGGTGTGACTGTCCAACTACGAAAACTGCGATCTGCTACTAGTCTAACCGGACACAGCTTACATGAAACGACTGCCTATCTGACCTCCACAACCTAGTTACTGGGTAATACGATGCCCCTTAATAAGACTGGTTGTCAGACTTTCTGGATTTAGAAATGATAAGTGAGACCAACGGCTCAGCGTGCTTTCCGAAGCACGGAGGGGTCTTGATATGTAATGGATGGTCACGCGTCCACGGACCGGCCTCGGCAAGCGTAGCTTAACCTTCAATCGACCCGTGCGGCTGTTATTATTTATACCACGAGATAGACGGGGTTATACCCAGTTGTCGCCACTGTCAACGCCACCACTGGTGACAAATGGGATTTCTTTCACATTTTATGGAAAGAAATCCCATTTGGCACCAGGTGGTGGCGTTTGAATTGATGACTATGAAAATGTCGAAAATTCTTCCGTGTGTAAAATAAAAGATGCGGGTAGGCTTTTTATATAGCTGGGAAATTGTAGTGAATAAGTCAAGAAAAATTACAATTATGCAGTTTTACTTCATTCGCAAACTGAAACTGCGAATAAAACAAATGATAGGAAAATACCAAAAACTTCTAACCATATTGAATCTCTAGAGTAATCTATAACTCGTTACGTTGAAATTCTGGTGTACAATAAAGTATATCCCATCTATCTATCTACAAAAAGATAAATCCTTTTTCACGTCGGCACGAAAATAGCTTATGCCGTGGTAAAAAGATTAGCCAAGCAGCAAGGTCGGCATGCAGCGCAACTTCCAAGGGTGTGTCAGACGTACCGTACTAAGGCGCCTGTCCCATTAGCTATCAACGATTTTAGGATTAGGACCCGTGTAAGTTAAAGAAAAGGCTTAGTTGTCAAAATATTACTGTTTTGTGAAGTTTTAAAATAAAATAGCAAAACAGAAACTTAGTCAGCAGGCTAATTGCGTAACACACTATTAGTAGCAATGGGTTTCATTTTGACAGTTCAACAACATTCATTGCGTTATTTATGTTGCTGAGCAGACACGTTTTTCGAGCATATGGAGCAATGGATTAGCAATATGGCAATGGGTTTCATTTTGACAGTTCAACAACATTCATTGCGTTATTTATGTTGCTGAGCAGACACGTTTTTCGAGCATATGGAGCAATGGATTAGCAATATGCTTCGAAATGATTCAAATTGAGAGTAATAGTCTGTTACGCCATTAGGGTGCAGATTATCAATTTTGTTATTTTTTCCTAGACTAGTCCTTATAGTATAAGGATTTTTTTCCTAGATTAAAAGCCCACAAAATAGTAATGTTTTGACAATTCAAATACTAGCTTTTAAATTATATAAAATGATTCATAGAATTAGCATAAAAAAATATTATTAAAATCTCGATTATGATTGTAAATGTATACTTGGTCAATCCCTAGTATCAGGTGGGATGACACTGACAGCTCACTCCACGCTCACTTCACCTAAGTTTTCACGGTGAGATGGTTACAGAATCGCACTGTAGGTCCCTTAAGTAGGTACCTACTAGTATAATCGTCCGTGGAGGCTTTCAAGCGATTTATGCACTTAGGTAGAACAAGCAACAATGCATTTTCTATTGTGCCTGCTACACCCTTAAGGACTGTAATTACCTACTACGCTTTGGAATGGGCAACTAGGTTCATATTTTCTGACTGACAGACTTCTTGACACTTCAAAATTGCCTCTAAATGGTTTAATTGAAATAAATGCTTTCAGTTTGAGTTTGAATTGCTGCACTGGTTAAGGCCACTTATCATAGAGAGCAGCCGTGCGATTCTGTAACCATCTCACCGTGAAAACTTGGGTGAAATGAGCGTGGAGTGAGTCGTCAATAGTGTCAATCCCTAGCATCAGCATGACTCACAGCTCACTTCACCTTAGTTATCACGGTGAGATTTTTCCAGAATCGACCGGCAGGTACGAGCTTGAATCACCCCTTTCCTCAGTGCACCTTCAGACCATTATACGCCCAGGTTTTTTCTGTGTGACGACGAGAAAAGCTGGCTGACGGTAATCAAAGAAAGAAAGAAAAAGTATTTATTTTGACTCGTACAGGAAGATCACAAACTAAACTAAACACAATAATAAATCAAAAAACAAAACGATATACAAAGAAAGTAGCGAAAACTTCCAAAGCAGAGATGTTTGGAACCCTAAATAATAACATTTTAATGTCCTCTAGTAAAATAAATGTGCCTTTTGTTGTGAACCTAAAATTAACTATCATTGGCACGGATATCTATGATTATTGGAGAGCACTGGTGGCCCAGTGGTCACGGCTGCAACTTACGTGATGTAGGTCGTAGGTTCGAACCCAGACAGGCGCTTTACTTTGTGTAAATTATCTCATCACCACTGCTCTCAAAACGGCGAAGGAAAACATCGTGAGGAAACCGGCATGTCCTAGAACTAAAAATTCTAAGACATAACATCTACCAACCCGCACTGGGCCCGCGTGGTGGATATATTAGATGTAGAACGGCCCATTCCCTCCCACAGAGAGGAAACCTGTGTCCCAGCAGTGGGAACATTATAGCCTGATTATGCTATCATTACACAATTTTTTTTGTTTAATTTACATCATCAGATGGTCAATAAGGTTTTTAGAGGATCAATTCAATATTGAAAACTTGTTCAATTCAAGCCCGCAACCTCGCACTCGGAAAGCGGTTCTCTTTGTACTCATGATGACCTACTGTGTATATTAATGTCTGCGGTTAAACTGCGTTATAATAAATGGTTTTGTTGCTGAACTCCTGCTGCTAAAAGCATTTATTAAATGTCTCCTTATAGTACCCGAAAATGCTATCAAAGCGACGTAATCACATTATTAACGCCTCTAGAGGTGTTCAGGTTCAAAAGTCAACTGAGTTAAATAGTATTAATGTATGCATAAGTGACAAAAGGATCATTACAATCACCACCGGTTCGGGAGGTTGATTCTATTGAGAGACGGCGAAAAACAAAAGGATATAATGCCACTTAAGAGTGCTAAAATGGCCGGTGGAGCATACGAGTCGTGGAGACCGCGTATCGGCAAGCGTAGCGTGGGACGCCCCCCCACTACCTAGATGGACCGACGACCTTGAGAAAGTGGCTCGCACAGACTGGATGCGGAAGGCGGAGGACAGGATGTTGTGGCGCAGTCTGGGAAAGGCCTATGTCCAGCAGTGGAGTGCGATGAGTGCTAAGTATAAATAGATGTGGCTCGAAAGCTTTGGAATCCTGTTTGGGTGGGTTTGGGATCAAGTTCAAACATTAATTCTTTGACCCCGCTTCTAAAACATACAAACTAACTGACAAGGAAGGAAAAGATTGTGCCAAACCTAGATTTTGATAATTTAGTCTGAAATCGCCAACTGACTGTGTGTAGCATTTTCATTAATGTTCTTTCCTTCGGTTAGTTGATTAGCTATCTATACATATTGTAATAAAATAGTAACGAAGTAAAATTATGTTCAGTGCTTATATTGAATATTTGTGGGAACGAGCATGATGTCGAAAATATCGTTTATAGAATTTTCGTCACATATAGGGTAGGTACTTGTGATCCCGGCCGTAGACGGTACGTTCCCATGGGATATTTCCCGGTAGTAGGTACGTTCCCGTGGGATATTTTTCGACATCCACACGCCTAGTTGGTGATCATTTTAGGGTAGGCAGAAACTAGAGATCCACCTGTTTTACGATCTTCACTACTACATGCATTTCAAGTTTTTGTTTTATTATTTATTTTTTTAAGTTGCATATTAAAATATAAGTGTTATGTATCATTTTAAAGGTATTTACATAAGGATTAAGATGGTGTGATTATTAATAATATATTAAAAAAGTGGGCATTTCTAGCAAGAAATTACATTTTTCTACATAAATAAAAGAATATCGCGGCACGTATTTTCTAAAAAGTGAAACACAATAAAAGAGGAGAAATGGTTTTATTAAGTAAATTGTTTTTATAAACTAAGGTTTTTATTAAATTAACAATCATTAAGAAAACCTATAGCTTAAAAGTAATCCTTACTTATAAGATAAATCGAATAATGAAATAAGATGAATTTTATAAAGTGTCTTTAATCCATATAAAATAATGTTGCTAATACAAACTTTTAGAATGTACCAGGATTCTTTATTAAAATTGTAACCATCCTATTCTAAATACCTACATTCTGAGCAAATAAATGAATATTCTATTCTATTCTAGACTCGTTTTATCTAATAACCTTATTTACCAATAAATTTGAAAAATGTCATTTTTTCATTTAATCGACGATGTCAATAATGAACGACGTCTTCGTCATGATGGTTATAAAAGAGTTACTACATCAATAACTGATCTATTTTTAGTTATTTGGTGTAATGGATGTGATGAAATACTTCCACCAAAACAAAACTATAAAAAACGGGATGTGGCTTTACGTGGTTATCTAACAGACCGTTCAATTCAAGGGTTATCCACTATTTGCGTCATATCCTTTGGAAGCCATATCCTATTGGAACGATAATCTTGTTGTTAATCAACAGAAAAAAAAAATACAAACTCAATTTTAAAAGTTTAGGCTATCTTTATGATCGTCCACCTCGTGGGTGACAAACCGGAGGTAGACCCTCAAGCGTAGACATTTTTGCCATTTTTGGTCGGATATCAATAAAAAAAATCCGCCGTTTCATAGGAAAATGTAATACCTACGCGGTCAAAATTTATAGAAGTTTTTTTTTTTTTTTAATAACCAAATAAAAATTTCAACGGCGGGGATTCAGAATTATGCACTCTATGGCTCCATGTCTCCATGGTAATAGGTAGCGCGTCAATGTATTCCACCCCTTTATTCTAGACTTTCTTATTAAATTCAAAAATGACTATCATCATCTGCCTATCCTTTTCCCAACTACGTTGGGGTCGGATTCCAGTCTAACCGGATGCAGGCTGAATACCAGTATTTTACATGAAGCAACTGCCTATCTGACCTCCACAGCCCAGTTACTGGGTAATACGATACCCTTGGTAAGACTGGTTGTCAGACTTTCGGGCTACTGACGACCCGTAACGACTGTCAAAGATCCACGAATGACAGCCGGGACCAACGGCTTAGCGTGCTTTCCGAGGCACGGAGTGGTCTTGGTATGTGAAGATGGTCACCCATCCACGGAACGACCGCGGCAAGCACAGCTTAACCTGAGAATCGATCGACCCTTGTGGTTGTTATTACTTCGCTACAAGCCCCTCAAATTCAAAAATTACTATAATATGTCAAATATTCATACGAAATCAAAACACACACGAGCAGTTCGCACTACTAATCTCCGGTATCTGGAAGCCTTATAAAAGTTTCTGATGCGTAATACTGCTGTAAAATATTGTAATTTATTTGCCACCTAAAAAAACGACAAAAAATCACGAACAAAACCGACATCAGATATAATTGGAAAAGTTTTCGGAAGCCGAGGGACGCGACGCTGCAATTTTACACACTAGCGGGAGAGCTCGGCCGGGAATGTTTTAACACCTTACCTGACCTGCGGGGTAATTGCGTCACACTATCAGTAGGAATGACTTTCATTTTGACAATTCAACTACGTTCATTGCGTTATTTACGTTGTTGAGCAAAGATTTTTTTCGAACATATGAAACAATGGATTAGCAAAATTATTCAGATTTTGAATGACGCAAGTTACGCAATCAGGGTGCTGGCCTCTCTCTAATAATCCTTTCTCTCTCTTCCCCACAGCCCTCAGTGATGCTACCAATATGGACTTCAGAGTTCCTACAAGCCGTCTCCCGAATGGACCCGAAGTTCATCGCCCTACACCTGCAGGAGGTCGGCGGCAAGGCATACGAGAAGTCGATGCAGTACGTTAAGGACTTCGTGCAGCGACTCTGTGACTGCCCCGAGTTGAGGCTCTTCGACAAGATCAGGATATTTCTGGACGAAGACTTTAGTTCTCCTGAGAAGTTTACTGTGAGTATTTACTATTTATTTATATCCAAGGTGTAAGTTGAATAACGCACAATCTCTTAAGGGGTCATTGTACTCATCATTATGAACAACTTTTACTATGGGACCAAACCCGAAAAAAAATGCTATTCCCTACATTTTGACGAGTTATGTGAACATAAATGTAGGGAACAGCAGATTTTTTTGGTTCATTACTTTTTAAGAAACTCGCGGACATATATTTGACCCGTATGTATGTATGTACATACATACATTACGGGTCGAATACAGCCGATCGATTCTGTAAAAATCTCACCGTGAAATCATAAGTGAAGTGAGCACTTAATAGTGTTAATCCCTAGAGAATGACAGCTCACTCCACGCTCACTTCACCCAAGCTTTCACGGTGAGATGGTTACAGAATCGTACGGCAGAACCTCCTTTTTTGAAGTCATCCGACTTTACACTTTGTTATATGATTTTTATTTGTTTTTATCTGATGTATGTCTCAGGTGTACTGTGTGTCTTACAGTCTGTGCTAAATAAATGTATGTTCTTTCTTCTTTCTAAGTCGGTTAAAAATCTTCTTTTGCTTTTATTGTGTCGTACTGGTTTTTTTGCCACTGATGTACGGTCTACGCACGTCAGTGCTAGCAAAACCATTATAAGCTAACCTTTTCTACCACCAATGTAGCTCTGAAAACAAATTGCCAATAGCGGGCTGTTGCGAGCGTTGATGATGAGTGGTTCCCGATGAACTAATGACCTGCGTGGTAATTACGTAACACACTAACAATAGGAATGCTTTTCATTTTGACAGTTCAACGATATTCTTTGCGTTATTTACGTTGTTGAGCAGACATTTTTTTCGAACATATGAAGCAATAGATTAGCAAAATTATTCAGATTGTGAATTATAGTTATATAGTTACGCCATCAGGGTGCTGAGCTTTTTTGTGATTCTAAATCGTCCGCTAAACCGCTACATTTCGCCTTCAAAGACAGTCGAAAAAGATTTCTTAGAAATTACGTTAAAACTTCAATAGGATAGGATCATTCCGCTATCCATGACACAAAAATGGTAACATGAAGAAAAATTAACACGAACTTTAATTATAAAAACTAATAATAGCTGCTGGATATCTTGAGTCTACGATAAAAAAGACTTAATAGAAAAAATATATTGATGTTGTAGAGCTGGTTTTGTTAGCGCTGACGTGCGTAGACAGTACGTCAGTGGTAACAAAACCAGTATAAGCTTCATCAGCCTAAAATATTTTCCCAACACAGCCTGTGTCGCAACACAGGCTTGTGGTGCGATTCTGTAACCATCTCACCGTGAAAACTTGGGTGAAGTGAGCGTGGAGTGAGTCGTCAATAGTGTCAATCCCTAGCATCAGCAAACTGCAGCATCACGGTGAGATTTTTCCAGAATCGACGGGCTGCTCTCTGTGAGAGGGAGTGGGCCGTAATCTACCACGCGGGCCCAGCGCGGGTTGGCAGAAGTCACATGTCATCGATTTTTTGGTTCTCGGATATACATAGCTTCCTCACGATGTTTTCCTTTACCGTTTTGAGAGCAGAGGTGATGAAATAATTTACGCAAAGTAAAGTATTATTACTAGATACGCTCTGCGCTGTGATAGTACTTATTGCTTATCACATTTATTATGCGCACAGCCAAAGTGTGAAACTCCCTGCCAGCGTCAGTGTTCCTTTCCACATTTGGACCAGGGATCATGGGAACTATATTGCGATGTAGGCCTACACGGAGAGAAAATTCTTAGAAAAATTACTGTGCTCGTCACTGTAAAGTGAGTGCAAGAGACATCTACAGATCTGAGTGAGATTGGGAAAAATTCACTATTTGTCCAATAAATTTTACTGTACAGCATAAGAATTTTTACTATGCTAGCATGGTAATTTTTCCATTACCACTCAAATGCACTCAGATTATGAGTCAGCACAGTAATTTTTCTAAGATTTTTCTCTCCGTGTAGACTAAGGCAAGTGCGGCGGTACCGCAACTTGCTTATGCACTACCCTTTTTATGCGTTTTTAATTCCTAACCTAACTATATGTTAAATTTCCAGGCCCTCGGCAACATGTACTTCGCGCACTCATCACTCACAGACCTGAAGATCTGGGACTTCGAGCTGAAGGCGTATGTCGAGGCCACCGGCAAGGAGGTGCACGCAGGGAACATTGAGAAGATCACCACCAAAGAGAAGGCCAAGTTCCCCCAGCATTTCTTTCCGGAGGTAGGAATATTATATTACTGCCGTGCGATTCTGTAACCATCTCACCGTGAAAACGTGGGCGAAATGAGCGTGGAGTGAGTCGCCAATAGTGTCAATCCCTAGCATCAGCATGACTCACAGCTCACTCTAAGCTCACTTCACCTTAGTTATCACGGTGAGATTTTTCCAAAATCGACCGGCTGTATTTTATTATTCCAAAAAAATTCGTTAAATACAGTTATTGCTGAAATTAAAACAGTTTGGTTATTTACACCGGTTTATTAAGTTAGTAATTTTGTCTTTTAACATTTTAATTTCAAGCGGCATTGCGTTCCTTATTCGATTCTCTCCCGTTGCAGGCTTTGACGTCAAATCTTTTTGATCACTACATAGTATAAAACAAAGTCGCTTCCCTGTCTGTCTGTCCCTATATATGCTTAGATCTTTAAAACTGCGCAACGGATTTTGATGCGGTTTTTTTTAATAGATAGAGTGATTCAAGAGGAAGGTTTATATGTATAATACATACATAATATAGTAGAGAAACACTGATAATTTTAGAGGTTTCTAATATGATGTCGTAAATAAACACATTTTTTTGCGCTTACATTGTAAACGCTGGCTGAACCCGTCGAGATAGATCAAAATAATGTACTACAGTATTGTACACCTTAAAAAGGTCTACAAAAAAGTCCGCGATGGTATATGTCTATCTCTTAGGGATAACCCACAATAACCATTTTTTATCCTATACTTTTTACGAGAAATAATGGCTCTAAAATTATCAGTGTTTCTCCATTGCACCTGTGCGAAGCCGGGGTGGGTCGCTAGTTACGAATAAAAGCATTCTATTTAACTAAGTTGGAAGTAAAAATGGCGTAAAAAGTATTCAAACCATGTATACTTATTTATCTTCTGTGTATAAGGAGAAACTGACTGACTGACATCAACGCACAGCTGAAACTACTGGGGCTAAGAACGTGAAATTTTGGACACGGGTAGAATAGAATAGAATAGAATACTCTTTATTATGCACACCATATAAATTACAGACATAAATATAGACATTTTACAAAGGGTGACACAATGGGCGTTCTTATCGCTAAGAGAAGAAGAAGAAGATCCTTTTATTATGTAGGGGAGCACTAAGGGGTATTTGAAAATTCGTCCTTTGAGGGCGTGAAAAGAGGGGGAATTTGTTTGTATGAAAAATCTTATTCCTTGAGTTGATAAAATTGAAACTTGGCACGAATCCATATCTAAGTGAATAATAAAGATTGTCATTTTTTATTTTTCTAAACTCCCCTATGAGGAAAGTGGGGGGTATCAAAGTTTGTATGGAAGAATTTTAACGCGTGGTCCGATTAACTTGAAACTTAGTACCTACTAAGACCAAAAATAAAGAATAACCTGTATCAAGGTGTAACTTAACTGGAAAATGGGCATAAATACTGTTAAATCATATAACGGAAACGTAACAAACGCTTTTTAAAACAAGCCTTGTCGTGTTGACAAGGGAGGATGCTGTTTATTTGAAAACTCTTATTCCACTGATCTATTTATTTATTACCTACTAGCATCCGCCCGCATCTTCCTTTGCGTAGAATTCGGAATTCCCGCCGTTTAAATCCTATTACCCGTTTTCCCGTAGGAATGAAGCATTTTCCCGCGGCAAAAAGTAGCCTGTGTTCATCAGGGATAATGTCGGCTTCTAATGGTAAAACATATTTTCAAATCGGTCCACTAGTTTCGGAGCCTATTCAATACAAACAAACAATGAAATCTTTCCTCTTTATACTATTAGTGTAGATTTATTGTACCTATCGCTAGTGCGCTAACATACACATATGTTCATACACATCTGTATCTGTAAAAACAATTTAGTTCCGTGCCCCAATCGAAATCGCAACTTGTAGTGCAGAAGCCATTAACTTGCACTAGTTGGATCGGCTTCATTTGGCCTCTGACCTAATTAACAGCTAACAGCTTTTCGCACTGTCATTTGAACACGATTCGAAACGTTTTCGGCTGGAGAGCAATTTGGACGAAACAATTTGGATTGTGAAAGTACGTTAGTCATTTGATTCGTTGTGTCGGTATGGCGTGATTACAAAAGTCTGTTGATTTCGGCCAGGTATTTGGTCCAACCACTCGGGCGTAGGTAGTAGGTAATAGGTAATACGGGCTGGTGTCCGCAACTCCATGTCAATGCGCGTATTTTGCGTAAGCGTGGGAAAATCGATCATTCGATCCACCCCAGCTCCTCAAGGAAGGCCAGCAACGCCTTGATGTTACTAACTCTTTTATAATCTATATAGGGTGACTAATGGTAATTAGTGACCGATATTTAAACACATGATTCTACTCATGACAACAAACAACTTTTACTATCGGACCAAGTCCGAAATCGCGAAAAAAAAATCAGCTGTTCCCTACATTTATGTTCGTACGAGTCGTCAAAATGTAGGGAACTGATTTTTTTTCGCGATTTCAGGTTTGGTCCCACGTCACCCTATATAAGTAAGTAGGTCAATAAAATTCCGAGTATGTTTCCTCTATTCAATTGCAACTACGAGTAGGTAACAAAAATAACTTAGCCGTTTCCAAGATTAGCGACCACAGACAAACCAACACTAATTAGGTCATCATCATCATCTATCTGCCAAGCCTTTTCCCAACTAAGTTGGAGATGGCTTCCAGTCTAACCGGATGCAGTTGAATACCAGTATTTTAAATAAACACTAATTAGGTACAGATAATCAAATGACGGCATAAGTACTTCTGAAGTAATATAATTTTTCCTCTAATGTTTATTTATTTATACAGGGTTATTTGTAAAACACCAACAACCTCTCAATAATGGGACAAAAAGTGAAATCGCGAAAAAAAATCAGCTGTTCCCTACATTTTGACGACTCGTACGAACATAAATGTAGGGAACAGCTAATTTTTTTTTCACGATTTTAGGTTTGGTCCCATAGTAAAAGTTGTTCATAATGATGAGTACAATCCTACTCTTAAGAGGTTGTTGGTGTTTTACAAATAACCCTGTATAATTATGTCGCATTCAACTGGTTAAATTAGCCGTTTAGTTAACCGCCTGGCCTTTGGAAGTAGTGCTCGCCTCGCTTCGCTCTCTCGGCTCGCACGCGGTTGTTCATTGTTCTAAACTTTTTTTTTCCGGCGAAGAAAATGCCCAACGCATACCACGCCGCTCCGTCCGGAGAGACGACGTGGTTATGTGGGCCTCGCACCCACTAAAAACTCCGCCTGTGCACCTACTTTTGCCGTGATGGGTGGGCCGCCAGAACTACTACGTATGACATTCGCAACCCATCCAGCGTGGCCCACTTCTGGGCTGCCTCTTCTTAGCCCGCCTCCGGGCTCCATCCTTCTTCGGCGATGTCCGGGTGCACTGGGACATCACCACAACTCCAGGGGACCGTGCAGCGTGGACGATAGAGTCCCCGCCGAAGCAATGGCTTTGGTCCATTGAGATGGGATATAACAGGAGATGCCCTGTTATTCTATACACGGTTGTAGGTAGGTGCCAGAGCAGCCATCTTTGTCGCCAAGATTCGTGGTAGTTCAGCTGTCAAATGGTTGTTTATTTTTTGTATTATTGAGATTTGCGAGAAAATCACGAGAACTTTACCTTTAAAACTGCATGTAAATGTTGAAAAACAGCAATTCAACATGCCTGTGTGTTGTATTGTGAAGTGTGGTGCAAGGAAGAATGAAAATCAACCTCAACTTTCTTTGCACAGGTTAGTAGCCGGTTTTCATGCAATAACATATACAATAATAGACATTCGATGATATAATTGTAACGCGATCATGAATTTATGGCTAAAGTATTGATATTTGGGTGAATTTCCGTATAAAAGACCTTTTTATTATTTTGTTAATTCATTCGTTTGTTTACAATAATATGTCATAATAGAATAGTGTTGTACCGTTGCCTAATAGTTTCCGGAACTAGTTCCTCCGCTGGAACGATATCGGTATATTCTGCTATGTTAACATAAATAGTCCTGCGTCTTATTAGCTCCGATTGACCTTGCTAGGTCCGGCCCGTGGTTCACAGCACCAAAATCAAAATATTTTCTTTCACATAAACCTACATGGGCACTTATGAAACGTCAGTCTTGTTGTAGGAACAACAAATTTGTGTTTGTTCCTAGTATTTATATTATATATATCACTGTATTTTTAAACAGATTATATTTTTATGTGCATACAAAAGATTATCATAAATGTACTGAGAAGGCACAGTCATTATATTAATCTCTTTAAAGTCTCTGAGGGAGTGTCTGGGACTTAATTTATAAATGGAACGAATTGCCCTTTTTTGTAAAATTAAAATTGTCTGAATATCGGCGGCATTTCCCCACAACAGAATACCGTATGACAGCACACTATGAAAATAACTAAAGTAAACTAAACGGGCTGTCTCTAAATCAGTTAAGTCACGAATTTTCCTAACGGCGTATGCTGCAGAGCTAAGTTTTTTTGACAATTTATCTATATGGGGGCCCCATTGAAGCTTGGCATCCAAAGTTATGCCTAAGAATATTGTGGTATTTTCGGGTTTTAACTCACCCTTCACCCCCCCTTCCCCCTTCCCTTCACCCTTTATGAGAACACTAGTTTCTACTTGTCTAACATTTGGTATCGTAAATTTAATACATTTCGTTTTTTTTTTCGTTAAGAAGTAGATTATTAACATTAAATCAGTTTACTACTTTTGCGAGGGCACTATTTATACTGTCAGTAACCAGCTGTTGACGTTTGAGTTTAAATAAAAGTGAAGTGTCATTTGCAAACAACACTATATCATGTTCATCCTTTATGTGGTAATGCAAGTCATTGATATAAATAATAAATGAAAATGGTCCAAGTATTGAGCCCTGGGGGACCCCCATTCTTACTACAGATCCGGGTGACCTTTTCCCGTTAACATCAACTCTCTGAATCCTATCACTGAAGTAAGAAGTGAGAAGATCCAGAGAGGGTGCCGGATTCCGTAGTGGCGAAGTTTCCTGATTAAGGTTTCATGAAGAATACAATTGAATGCCTTGGACCAATCACAAAAGATGCCCAAAGCATCGCATTCGCAAAGTATTACTTTTGTAAGCCTATTTTACTAATCAAACGTTATATTTGAACGATAATTGAACGTTATATTTGTTAATCATTATCATACCAATAAACAAAGGCAAAAAAAAATACTTTTATTTTATTTTTACTCCACCACTCATTAACACAATAATATAAGCATCCCATCCCATTCACGGAGAATGTGATGGGAAGTTTATATTATTCATTCACCCTAGTGATTATCTTGTTTTTCACTAGGGTCCGCATACCTAACAGAAACTACTGCTCTCTGGCCTTCCAACCCAAAGGTATAATATGCGAAAGCACCTGTTTTTGGGCATATGGATACATATCTCTTCACGCTGTTTTCCTTCACTTTAATACGTAAACGTGATGCAATTAAAAAGTGTTTTTTAATTCTGTGCCGAAAAAACACTTGGCATTAATTTTATTTTCAGGGAAGAAAGTTGATTGCGATAATTTGACAGTTTCGGGTAGCTTGATGTGCTGGCGTCTGTACCTATCGATAAATAGTTCATATGAGTTTTTTACGCATAACAAAAGATTAGAAATAAAGTATTTTCGCATACTGTATTTTTATGCAAAATTATAAAGTATATTTATCGAAAATAAACTAGGATACGTTACTATAAAGTAGGCAACCTTAGTTAGAACGGACTATAAGTTAGTATACTATATCATGATCCAAACGTGATAACTAGTACGACTCGTATTTAGTATCGATACTCGTTATAGTAACACCAATGTTCCTTGATTGATACAACCCTAGCAATGGCAGCCATTTTTTGAGACAATATGAGTTGTAGGTAGGCACCCTTTTTTCGTAGGTATTTCCAGTCCATATATATATGTCTATGCTTTGGTCTTTCATTTTGACAGTTCAACAACAATCATTTTTATACTATTTGTATTACCTGTAAAAAAATCAACCAACCAACCTGTCAATAAGATATTTTTTCTTTCTTTCATTTTAACCCATCGTCGATTACAGCCGTGCGATTCTGTAACCATTTCCAGTATGTTTATTAAGGCCCATGTAATAGGGGACCCTATTGCCATCAACCGGGCACAAATCCAGACTCCAGCCGTACGATTCTGTAACCATCTCACCGTGAAAGCTTGGGTGAAGTGAGCGTGGAGTGAGCTGTACTTCGCTAGAGATTAACACTATTAAGTGCTCACTTCACTTATGATTTCACGGTGAGATTTTTACAGAATCGACCGGCAGGTGTACTTATTGTAAGTTAGAACATTAGCTTCAACTTTAGTTAAATGTTAAAGTAAATAAGACTTTCTCGGGGCTGTTGGGCATATTCTGCACTTGTACGGATTGACATTTACACGTGGATTTGTATTTATTAATGTATGTACCTAGGTAATAAAGACGTGGACACGACTTAGAGACGTTTCTCAGAGGTTTGTCAAAATCAAATCATTTATTTGAAATCACTTTTTTTGAACGTCAAAATTTACTTCTACTGCCCCACATAAAACCTTAATAAACGTTTGGACTTTAAAAGAGACCATGTCCTCTGAGTTCGTTTCGGCATTTCTTCTCAGGAATCAGTCAACTAAGAAATGCCGGCGACATCTAGTTTTAAAATATTTACAAACAAAATATTGACTGGTAAAAGTGTCTTAATAGATCTACTTACAAATAAACATTTAATTTCAGAATACATCAAATGCTTCTAAAACACAATTTTTTAACCTCATTGTTTAAGTTTTCGTCTGTTCCCCCACTGTGCCATCCCACATACTCACCACGTACTTGTATTTATTTATTTCAGTGTAAGTGGTCGCGCAAAGGTTTCCTGCGCACACGCTGGTGGATGCGCGGCACGGCTATCGAGTTCGTCAATATCCATCTGTTCCACGACGCGTCCAATCTGCTGGCTATTGAACCATTCCCTTCAGTGAGTTTACTGTTTAAGAAATGACTAAATCTTAAAACTCCAGACTTCCAGGTTTGTGGAAAGATGATCGAGCGCAGTTTATTGAGTTGAAAATACGCCGAAAAGCGCCAAAACGGTTTACGAATATAGGTTTAATTCGTCTAACTGGCTGAAGTGGGATTTGGCAGTTCTTATTTATTGGATACATCAGAACAGGTAAGCCGGGTTCCTATGAAGCGCTGAAGTGACTGAAACTCGTTCTTGATTGGTTGGCGAAATCAGGCAACAGAAAAAGATTTTGTAAACTATGCCCAGCCGGTCGATTCTGTAAAAATCTCACCGTGAAATTATAAGTGAAGTGAGCACTTAATAGTGTTAATCCCTAGCATTAGGGAATGACAGAGCTCACTTCCCGCTCACTTCACCTAGGTTCTCACGGTGAGATTTTTACAGAATAGCACTGCTGCACCCTAATTGCGTAACACACAAACAATCACAATCTGAATCATTTTGAAGGATATTGCTTCTTCTTCTTAGCGTGTCGATGGCAATCTAAATGGACTCGGCCCAGAAATCAGCTACGTGTTTGGCGCCATCCCTAGCGTCCATCAGTTCCTGTAAGGTGACTGGACACGCAGGATATGATATTAAGTGCCATCGTTTTGGAACAGCAACACGTTTACACTGCAAGACGGAGTCGTCTATGACTCTTCAAGGGTATTACTAATCTATTGCTTCATATGTTCGAAAAATATATCTGTTCAACTACGTACACTATTTATTATTATTACTGTTTGTTACAAAAGTAGTTTTTTTTTCAGTTTGTTTTGATTGTTATTGTTTAGTTGTCATCTGCCGGTGTCGCGGGTGCATCTCGTGCATCTTGATTAATGTATGTGTTGTCTTTGGTCTCTGGCCCTGACACATGAAGACTATAGATAAGGAGTCCAAACTCTGTACATTAGAGTTGTGCCAGAAATTTGAGAAAATAACGTTGGCGGGCAGTGTGCGCTGAGGTCGTTACCAAGGTAGAGGGGGAAATTCCCGGTATATTTAAATGCATAATTGCTAACTAACTTCACGCGTCTTACATGCCGCTAAATTCACTCGGTACACTACGTAATGCAGCGCGGCTGGTGACTGGTTTTAGAACTATTGCTCTAAGAATTTTTCGGGACAAATTTTCCGTATGCGATGCCTTAGAGTTGCCTCCTTTTCTCTAGTCTTCATGCCCTGACATCAAGCGCTTGAGTACGAGGCTTTTGGCTACGTTGTATATTTTATGTGTTTTTTATTTTTTATTATTATTATGTTTTTTTTATTTGTAGCGTGCGTTTTGTTTGTGCAGAATAACCGTTTTTTCTTTCTTTCTTTTCTTTCTTTCTACCTAAATAATGCAATTAATGTAGTTGAACTGTCAAAATGAAATCCATTGCTACTGTTGGTGTGTTACGCAATTACCCGGCTGCAGCGCCTTTGCCAATAGAATAAGTTGAAAAAAAATTAGATCTATAAGAGATTTTGAGAAAGAAGAGGGGCCCGCGGCTAAATAATGACAGCCGATCTGGTCGATCGATCAGGTTAAGTTACGCTTGCCGCGGTTGGTCTGTGGATAGGTGACCATCTTCACATACCAAGACCCCTCCGTGCCTTGGAAAGCACCTTAAGCCGTTGGTCCCGGCTGTCATTTGTGGATCTTTGACAGTCGTTACGGGTCGTCAGTAGCCCGAAAGTCTGACCACCAGTCTTACCAAGGGGTATCGTATTACCCAGTAACTGGGTTGTGGAGGTCAGATAGGCAGTCGCTCCATGTAAAATACTGGTATTCAGCTGCATCCAGTTACACTGGAAGCCGACCCCAACATAGTTGGGAAAAGGCTAGGCAGATGAAGAGATTTTGAGAAACTTATGCGTGTTTCGCCTCTCTTGTTCTATTTAAAATAGTTTAATGTATTTGACTCCTATATCTCCTGCTTGTCAGGTGTACTGCCGCTCTCGCCGACGCGCGTTACGTCACACACTGCGTCACCTCCACTCGGACGTGAACGCCGCGCCCTATTTCATCTTCGGAGACTTCAACTTTAGGGCTGATACTGCGGGCGTTGTGAAGGTAATTTCTGCAGTAATCTTAATACAGAAAATACATTATTTAAGCCTTAAACATTATTTAAACCTCAAACGGCGCAAATACTCCAACCTCTTTGGAACCTATTTGTTCGAGCCGTTTGGGGTTGAAACGCTAGGGCCATGGGGTCCGAGTGCCCACCTATTATTTCGGGATATCGCCAAGCGGATGGTCGATTCTTCACGTGACCAGAGGGCTGGCCTATTTTTTGGCCATAGAGTCAGCATTGCCATACAACGTGGTAATGCTGCCAGCCTTTTGGGCACGTTTCCTATTGACAGCGATACGGACGAATTTTTTGATGCCCTTTGATTATTTGCCCTCTTTTTTATATACTTGTACATATTATTATTATTATTTTAAGTCTGTTAGCTTTTTAATTAATTAAATATTTCTTGAGTTAATAAAAAAGCCTTAAACATGACGCAAAGAAAAACACAAATTCAAAAAAGGACAATTTCGGGGACAATGGCGCCGATTCCCTTGTTGACAAACTAAACTAAATTTAAGTTCAGTGCATCTTTTTCTTTCTATTTCATTAAGAAAAGGACAGAAGATAAATATTAGTTGAGTCCTGGCATGTCAGGACATGCTTAAGAAAACGGGGAAGAAAACCGACATGTCTTAGAACCAAAAAATCGAAAACTTGTGAAATCCACCAACTTGCACTAGGCCCGCGTAGTGTGTTGTGACCCACTGCCTCTCACAGAGAGGTGGAATGTGTCTCAACAGTGGGAATATTATACGTTGATTATGCATATGAAATAACTTAGTATTCGTCTTATACATTACAGAAGGTCACAGAAGAACTATCAGGTAGCAGACTACAAAACGGCGCCAACGTGGACGCGTCCCGCCTGCAGTACCGGTCCCCGACCGACGGTAGGGTGGTCCTCACCATCGGCAAGAAGGAGTTTTCGCATATAGATCACCAGAAGATATTTAGAGAGCCCTGGGTGAGTGTGTATACAAGTTGTAACTTCAATAACGCACAACCTCATAAAGGGTCATTGTACTCATAATTATGAGCAACTTTTACTATGGGACCAAAACGGAAATCGCGAAAAAAAAAATCTGATGTTCCCTACATTCATGTTCGCATAACTCGACAAAATGTAGGGAACAGCTGATTTTTTTTTCGCGCGTTCATTCTGGGACATGTTGTATAAACACAGAAGATAACACCACAGATTTTTTTTATCCAAACATAAAAAAAATATAAGATATCATAAGTACCCATTGGGCTTTTATTTATTTAAATAAGAAAATATAAGCACTTTTGAATAATATAGGTATCCATCATAGTTTTTTTTTTTTTCTGTTATTTTCATATTCATTTAACAAAAAGTTGTTATTTTGACATTACAAACAGACACTTCAATTTTATTTATTTGTATGTATATTTTCACTGTAGTAATAGTTAATAAAAAGACGATAATATTCAGTAAATCACCAAACTTAGCAGATGGATTTTTGCTCTTTTTTAACACAGTTGTTTACAGCTTCAACGCTACGACCGGGAGCTGGAAGCGTTACGGCCACATCTGTACGAGTTTCCCGTCAAGTTTCCTCCATCCTACCCGTTCGAAGAAGACGTACATCTACCCACACACTACATGAAGACTAGGTATGTGTACCTGTTGAAAATGTTTGGGAAATTCGGCTTTGTCGCATGCAGAAGTTAATATGTCATGAAATAGTTATACAATAGGGCTATATGAACTTAGAGGGTTATATTGATGATTTTAATGATCATAATTCTATAAATACATACTTGTTACGGTCGCGAATCATATGTTGTTCAACATACCACCTGACACTGACTTCCAAATTGCAAAAAACGTAAGAAAATTTGAATGTCGGGGGCTAGTCTGGCCCTCCCCCCTCGGGGCCGAAACAGAATACCGCGTCCAGGCGCTGCGCCGGAAAACAAAGCGTTCTGCTGCCGTACGTTAGTGGATGGATCTCTGCCATGGGTCGCAATAAACTTATTGCTCTTGTTAAGAAGACATTACACTAATTTAAATAGATGACAGGGAAGATACTGGATACATCCATTTAGTGAGGCAATTAATCCTGATGGGGAGTACTTTTCTCGAAAATAAGAAGCATTAAAGATAGATGAAAAAAAAAATGACATCTGTAGAATGAGTGTATTATTATTTGAAGAGCTATTAAGCAAAGTATTTCCTATATACAGAAAAATAAACTCGAAGGAAGGAAACCTTTTACTGCTTTGGAGTTGACACGTGTTGTTTACAAGCGTGTTAGAAACAAACTGCATGATGTCACCAAGTGTGACGTCATAACGCTGGAATGTAGTTGACAGGTCTGTTGGTCTAGTGGTCAGTGGCCCTGACTACTATACGCAAGGTCGTGGGTTCGATTCCCACCCAGGACAAATGTTTGTGTGATGAGCACGATCATTTGTTCTTTGTCTGGGTGTAATTTATTTATAATATGTATGTATTTAGAAATATATATGTATGTTTATCAGTTGTTTAGTACTCATAGCATAACCTCTGCTTAGTTTGGGACTAGATGGCGTTGTGTGAAAGTTGTGGAATATTTTTTTTTTTTAATGTGCGGCGCGGTGCGCAGCGGCGATCGGCGCGGGTGTGTTTCGGCACTTAAAAATACAACAGACCTGGATCCACCTAAATCAGTCAATTTGCACAAATAAATCTGTCATTTGTTATCAAGTACATTTTTAGAATACTTTGTTGTTTCATTTCAGATGTCCATCTTGGTGCGACAGGATCTTACTGTCGCAGTCTGCGCGGCTGTTGGTGCAACACCAGGACAGCGCCAGGCAGGCGGACAACAGACACGTGCATGCGTCCAGGTGTGTTCATAATGAAATAAAATTAAAAAAAAAATAAAACGTGTCATCGTATATCCTTGTAGCAATATGCTTGAAATTTGGCATCAAAAATAAATAATACAAAAGCAAGTTATTGTAATTACATTCATTGGACAAGCGTGGTGGACATAGACATAGAGGATGGACTGTGCAATCCCTATCCTAGCAGTACCTAAAATATGGTCAGAAAACGTGTGAGAGAGACGGCTATCGGATACTCCCCTGTTGTTATCTCTTTCTAAGATTCTGATTGGTCCACGTCACAACTCTGCAGGTGCGGATCATAACTACAAACCTACAGAGAGAGACAGAGCAGGGGAATATCATCGCACTGTCCCTTTCTAACAAAGTGGACAATTTTCTGAGTGGATCGCGCAGTCCATCCTCTATTGTCTATGGTGGTGGATCATGGCCAACCCCCCTCTCACAGAGAGGAGGCCTCTGTCCCAGCTGTGGGAACATTATTGGCAGATTCTCAAAAAATCATCTCAAGAAATCTCGTATGTCGTATGTGACATACGAGATTTAAATAGACAAGAATGTTCATGGTCGTTACCCTAATACAGCATGTAAAGTTAAATGCGCAAAACCTCAGACACCCCAACTGATTTTTAATTCAATTGACCTATTTCACAGAGAAAATAAGTCATTAAAAAAAATTGTAAAGGTTTTATGTGCTGTTTAAGTTTTACTGGCAATTCTGATCGTTTCTTGCGTCTGCGACGACGCTTTATCGAGGGAGGATTCGTCACCGGGCCGCTGCGCCGCGCTGACATTGGCTTGCTTGACATATTAATAAATAGACACGGCAACGTATTTAATGAAGTTTTTTTGAAAAATGTGACCTATATTAAAAAGTGGTTCAATTGAAAAAGCTGCTCGTTATTCTGATCAAACTATTTTTAGGTTTTACGCAGTTAATGTTACACGTTGTATATTTTGTTGAAATGATTACAGGATGTCGGTAACAGATTCCACAGACAGCAGTGGTCGCGTATCATCTTCTGATAGCAGCCCCGCTCGGTCTGGTTCACCGGCGCGGCAGAACACACAGGTATGACTACATTTACTGACTTATTATTTTTATTATATTTGTTTTTATTTTATTTGCTTATTATAATTTGTAACAATTTGTTAATTTTTTATTTATTTATATTTTGTTTCAAAATAACTTGACATAATTTGTTGCAATTCAATTTAATTTATTATGTATTTGCATTAATTAATTTTAGCTATTTAAATTTAATTTATTTTGGTTAAGTTTTTTTTTTTTAATCCGTATTCATCTAGATTCGTGGCTAAATAATAACAGCCGCACAGGTCGATCGATCAGGTTAAGCTACGCTTGCCGCATACCGAGACCACTCCGTGCCTCGGAAAGCACCTTAAGCTGTTGGTCCCGGCTGTCATCTATGGATCTTTGACAGTCGTTACGGGTAGTCAGAAGCCCGAAAGTCTGACAACCAGTCTTACAAAGGAGTATCGTATTACCCAGTAACTGGGTTGTGGAGATCAGATAGGCAGTCGCTCCATGTAAAAAACTGGTACTCAGCTGCATCCGGTTAGACTGGAAGCCGACCCCAAGATAGTTGGGAAAAAGGCTAGGCAGATGATGAAACGATAGCATAATAAGAAATAGTCATATTATTTTAAATATTACATTTTAAAACAGTTATGCTACCCACTACGTTCTCCACAGTTACGTTCTCCACTCAATTTAAAGTATTTAAAAATAGCTAGTAACATAGATATAATACCTATACAACAGTCACTGTCCTAGAACTCATATCTGGATTTTTAAATTTATAAAAGTAAAAATGAAATGAAAAAGTAAATTTGTTGCGTACATTATTAAATATTATGAATTACCTTGCTGGTCCTTTAGGGTTGCTTGGATTTGCTTTTTAAATGCATTATTACTAAGAAAAAGAATGTCGATTGAATTAAACTCATTGGTATACTGGGTGATTTTTTTTTTCATGCGCCAATTTTTTCCAGGGTGTTCTTCTACTCATGAATATGAACAACTTTCACTATGGGACCAACTCTGAAATCACGAAAACAAAATCACCTGTTTAATACAAAAGTTCAATACCTACTTGACCAAAATGTATGGAACAGCTGATTTTTTTTCGTGATATCAAAGTTGGTTCCATAGTGAAAGTTATTCATATTCATGGGTGGAACATCCTGTAAAAAATTGGAGCAGGTAAAAAAATCATGCTGTATGTCTCAACCAAACGATGAAGTGGTGAACGCGATGGATTTACAGAGGTTACTAGTAAATAGACGTCGAGCGATCTAACTTTTATTTAATTTCAGGGCAGTCCAGGCAAGACATTGGAGAAGAAAAGCAGTATGGCGGAATTGGATGTGCTGTCCGTGCCAGTTGGCGGCATGAACTTCAGCAGGAAGAGTATTGCTGACCCCACCAGTGTGCAGCAGGCTATCAGTGCTAGGTAATCAGTTTGTCTATGTGCAGAAGTCCAAATGTTTATACTGACCAACGTGTGTAGTTGCTTGCTGAAAAACAAACTTCTTTGAAAAAATTTCACAGACTTAACAAACACGACACGACTTGAAAGAGTAATTCATAAGCTTGAACAAAAACGTGACTTGTTGGTAAAGACCACTTGACTGCGTATACAGTGCCCCGACGCTCGAAAACTATTAGTATTTTGTCGCCTATGTATAGGCTTCGGTACTAGTAGCAATTTTAGTTGTGTCCCAGTGTTAGACCTGTGTGCACGCTAAATTAATACAAATTTCTTACAACTTTTATGCAATTATAACGCATCGAAATGCCTTCATGCGCGGTGAAGTGGTGTGGGAAACATTCTAAGACATCTAGTTACAAAAAGGATGACATAACTTTTCATCGGTAAATAAACAGTACGAAAAATTATTTTTGATTTAATCAGATTATAAGCCACTGCAGGGGTCTATTTAAAATGGTGGTTGGGTAAACAAGCACACTGTTGAGTCGCGCGTTGATGTCTTTTGGAAAAGTCTCGTTCTTGTATTAGACAATTCTAATGCTTCTATCCCTTTCTTTCCTTTTGTATGTTTATCGTAAAAAATAGTGTTGTTATCTTTATAGCTGAAAGTTGATATCGAGAAAAATAAAATGAATACAATTTTTATTCAATTCACATACTTTAATAAAATAACTATCTACTATTAACCGACTTCAAAAAAAGAAATACCGACGAACTGAGAACCTCCGCGGTTCTCAGTTCGTCGGTATTTTTTATTTTTTTGTATTTTCCGGGATTTTTTAGTTCTCTCTGTCCCCGACCGGGGCCGATCAGTCCATTTCCGGGATTTTTTTTTTTGCAATTTATTGATTTTGATTAAATATTATTTCTATTATAAAAATTTGCAGACATGTGACATCTACCAACCCGCGCTGGGCCCGCGTGGCAGAGTATTAGCCCTCTCCCTGTCTAAGGGTGCGTTTCCACAGAAGCGGAGCTGCGCGGAGCGGAGCGGAGACGTTTAGGAATCGTCCAATCACAGACGAGACGAGTGACGCGATGAGGATTTCAACCATTGTGATTAGTCGATTCCTGCACGTCTCTGCTCCGCTTCGCCCAGCTCCGCTTCTGTGGAAACACACCCTAAGAGAGGCCTGTGCCCCAGCAACACGAATAAACCAATATTATTTTATTTTCCGATTTCCATTAATATCTTTATCAATTTCTTCCTAGGATGTGTGACGCAGAAGGTTCAGCCCGGCGTCGGCTAGTCCGCAACCAATCAGAGGGCGAGCCGGCGCCGCGCGAGCGACGGGAGCCCACAGCTCGACGGAGACCAGCCTATGGAGTTATAGGAGATGCTACTTGTATGGGGGACCATAAGGTATGATACGAGACAAGGCGAGACAAATACAAAAACCATTTATGATATAATATAGTTGCATAAAAAATTGCATATGTTATGACAGCTATGGACAGGGGCCCGTGGCTAAATAATAACAGCCGCACAGGTCGATCGATCAGGCTAAGCTACTACGCTTGCCGCGGTTAGACTGGATGGGTGACCATCTTTACATACCGAGATCCTTCCGTGCCTCGGAAAGCACGTTAAGCCGTTGGTCCCGGCTGTCATTCGTAGATCTTTGACAGTCGTTACGGGTAGTCAGAAGCCCGAAAGTCTGACAACCAGTCTTACCTAGGCGTATCGTATTACCCAGTAACTGGGTTGTGGAGGTCAGATAGGCAGTCGCTCCATGTAAAATACTGGTATTCAGCTGCATCCAGTTAGACTGGAAGCCGACCCCATCATAGTTGGGAAAAGGCTAAGCAGATGATGATGATACTCAATACTCAATATCTTTATTGCTTTACCATAATGTGTACTTAGGTGGTATACATATAATTTAGATCATTATGGACCCTGTAGAGCACAGCAAGATGATAGAGGAAGCCCTGATGATGATATGAAAGCTATAACAAAGAATAATTACCCACTTTTTTATAGTAAATTGATTGAATGGGAAACGCAAAAAGTTATTTATGCAACTGTTGTATAATAAGGGGTATTAAAACACGAACGTGGGTTTATCACACGATACATAGTATCGCAGGTTGCCTTTAAAAGATCGCTCTTAGCGATAAGACCGCCCATTGTGTCACCCTTTGTAAAATTTCTATACAACGTGTAACGTTAAATGCGCAAAACCTGAAAATATTTTGATCAGAATAGCGAGCTGAATCAATTGAACCACTTTTTAATATAGGTCACATTTTTCAAAAAAATCTTCATTAAAAACGTAGCCGTGTCTACTTATTAATAGGTCAAGCAAGCCAATGTCAGCGCGGCGCAGCGGCCCGGTGACGACTCCTCCCTCGGTAAAGCGTCGTCGCAGACGCAAGAAACGATCAGAATGGCCAGTAAATCTAAAACAGCACATAAAACCTTTACAATTTTTTTAATGACTTATTTTCTGTTAAATAGGTCAATTGAATTAAAAATCAGTTGGGGTGTCTGAGGTTTTGCGCATTTAACATTACACGTTGTATTTGTCATTACTATACCCAATACAGTGTCCTGAAACATAGTCCACCAACACTTCCATTATTTTGTTTGACAGCCGATCTACCTGCGCGTGCTGCTCCAGAGCGAGCGAGGTACGCGGCCGCGCCGCCTGCCGCGCCTGCCCACGGACCCAGACCTATACGCTCACAAAAAGATTAAACTACCTGATATTTCCATCAGCCACCCCGACAAATTCACTGACGAATTTCAAAGAACCAGGGCTGGATCCCTTAATGAATCCATGTTGAGGATACCGCACGTAGAGATTACTAGTGCAGATTACTGTAGCTATGACGGCGTTTACGTAAACGATGTAGATAATACTCTTCTCTGTGTTAGACGATGCGTTGATCCCTACACACCAGAAAGTATAGACTCCCATAGTCCTAATGTCGAAGCGTCATCCGGCTCCGAAGTTTCAGTCGAAGTGACCGAGATATCGACTAATAAATCAACTAAGTTGAATCGAGATAGGAGTGTATCACCTACGCAGTTAAAAAATCGATTGGATAAATTGTTAAATGATAAAGGTGATAAGGTTAAAGTGATACCAGAATTGCAGAGGTTGAATAGTAGGGAATCTTGTAAGTCAGAAGCTAGTAAGAAAGGGGGGTTGTGCTGTTTAGCGTTGAAATGTTACGGGTTCTGCAGGCGGCGCGCGCGCAAAGTAAAGTGTGACTGTAGTGGCTTTACTAAGTGTTGCACTTAAACTTGAATTTGGATTCTAAGAAGATTATTAAGATTTCAAACAACAAACTTAATGCTAAGATCTTTTGAGCAAACGTTGACTTTACTCAAGCTAAGTACAATAACATGCGAATATGAACCTTATTTGTTTCAACTTAAATTTTATACTTGTACGAAACGTTTCATCACATTCGCATTTAAAAATATGAACATTTGATTTGGTTGATATTCGTGTAAAATGTTTACTGTGCTTAGCTAAGCACGCTTTAAAGATCTCGGCCTCAATAGTATAAAATGACAGGGTTCAAATTTCATTGCGCTCAAACGGACCGTTGTTTTATTTCAGTTGGTCACTGAGAAATAAACTTAAAGTACATGTTACTAAAGTAGGCAATTGAGTGGCAATGATTTAAGATTCTGAATTCAAGTACAGCTTGTAGTAATAGTCATTTGATTCGATTATTTTTGTTGTTTAATCGATTTTTTTTGGCGATTAATATCTTCGATTTTTTTTTATTGACTTTTGATAATGTGACCATATTTATTTTTTTATTTTAATTATTTCGTAACTATGGATTCTGATAATAATATCTGATCTGAATAATATATGTTTCGAAGATAATAATCGTTTGACATTTCATTGTTTGTGCAGTTTTTATTTTCTTATTGTATGCACTGTGTTGACTTTTTTTTGTAATAATTATTCAACCTTGAAAAAAGGTTGTGTTTGACCAAAAATGGTAATAACTTACCACGGACGCGCATGGTAAAATAATTTAATACCGCATGCATTTTTTTAATTATAACATATCAATGTTCAATTGAATCTTAATTTAATTATTTTTTCTATTATTTTGTAAACTATCTTAGGGATAAACTATGTGCTTACTACTAGTCGATATAATTATAATCGATATTTTTTATCGTGGACTTAACCCTCAAGTCGCCACTCTAAAAATGTTCGATATTCGAACCCATAGAGTGAAGTAGACTTATTTTTTTATAAGACAAGGCATATTTATTTATATTCATGGATTCCTAATACTTATTATTCCTAAATTCCATTATTAATAATAATAATTTATTATTTATTTTTATTTTGATAGCGGGGTATAGTACTCAATGCAATATATAATAGCCTAGAATTATAAAATAATTTTATCTGATATAATTATAAAAATCACTCAGCTAATATAACATAAAAAATATACCAAATGGTTTATGTAAAATCTAGTCTGTATGCTCAAGCTGTTAAAATACATAAATAAAAGTATGTGTTTCTTTTAAAAACAATTTTGTTGACTTATTCTAGAAGTCTCGATCAAGTTCGGAACAAACAAAATACTCTAAAAAAAAATGTATTTAAGCAATAACCTACCAAACGAACCCACACTGGGCTGGCATGGTGGTTTTATGGCCCACGCTCTCTCACGGAGAAGCGCTCTGTGTCCGAGAAGTGGCAACATTATTGGCTGATTTTACTTGTCTTAGCAACACGAACTGGTCCTTAGCAGCTTTGAACAGAGAGAAGTGGAAAGAGAGTAGGGAGGTATATTACCCATTTCATCCACTATCCCAAAACGACCACAAATCTACAATGCCCAAAAAGTCCACTTCCCATTACGTCAACTCTCAAAACGTTCACTTTCCAAATAGGTTTCATTTTTATCAAAGTGTTACTGGTTCCAGTCCCGCACAAGACAGTGCCCTGCCTTTGCCCAGTGCCTTTGAACCTTTTGAACGCCAATCACTTGTATACAACGTTGTACACAAGTGATTGGCGTTCAAAAGGTTAATAAATAATTATAATATGTTAGCAACTCTAAATCGTGTATATTTTTTTTTTAAAAATTGTTTGTATTGAATAGGCTCCGAAACTACTGGACCGATTTGAAAAATTGTTTTACCATTAGAAACCGACATTATCCCTGATGAACATTGGCTACTTTTTATCGCGGGAAAATGCATCATTCCTACGGGAAAACGGCTAATAGGATTTAAAAGGCGGGAACTCCGAATTCTACGCAAACGAAGTTGCGGGTGGATCCGAGTAGACTATAAACCTAGAATTAGTCAACAAAATTCTATCACCACTAACTTAAAAAGTATTATAATAATTATTGGTTTATTAACTTTCTAATTTAACTTAAAATTAACAGTCACTATCACTATTAGTTACCAATATTTTTTGGTCTATAGTCACTATTTTTATTTAAGACTGGTAACACTTATAACTTAATTATTTTTTTTTTGCAGTGGTAAGACCATATGATGCCTTAATATTATTGTTTAAGCCTGTTGTATTCCACTTCTGGGCAAAGGATATTTATTGACTTAAATAGAATATAATTGGCGCCCGTTCTCTTGTTCACAAACTAAACTAAATTTAAGTTCAATGCATCTTTTTCTTTCTATTTCATTATGAAAAGGGCAGAAGATAAATATTAGTTTAGTCCTGTCAAATTAGTCAGCGCCTGACGTATTTTCAGTAGCTATTTTTTTAATCACGTCTAAATTTGTCTATGGAGTATCTTAATTTTAGCAAAACAAAAACTTTTCTGTTTTGCTATTTTATTTTAAAACCCCACAAAATAGTAATGTTTTGACAACTAAAATACTAGTTTTAAAATTATATAAAATGATCAATAGAATTAGCATAAAAAATATTATTAAAATCTCTCCACATTAAAATCCCTAGCATCAGTGAATTGACACTGACAGCTCACTCTACGCAAGTTTTCACGGTGAGATTTTTTACAGAATCGACCGGCTGTTTCGAATTTGGGTTAAAATTGTCACGACCTCAAGATATGCACAATGCAAGTTTCACGTCTGTAGCATACAATCAAATCAAGACAATGCAACAAGCAATGACATCGCACCGTGTACGTTCACGTTCGCACGGACGTAAAAATATCGCGCACTGGATTTTCAACTCTCGGTGTTGAACCAAGCGTTGAGAGCGCATCCCAGCTTGTCAAAAAAACACACTGTTAGATTTTCAACTCATGGCACTAAGCACTACAATGAAAACTCAGTGCGCGAAAAAAGTCACCGCGGGAAAAACGTACGAACCTGGGCTAAATCAGGCTTTAACCCTTTACCGCATAGGAAACCATATATGGTTTGACATGTTTACAGTTTATTTACTCTAAAAAAATAAAAAAAAACTAGCGTATAAATCCTAATGGGGTTTGTTTTTCATATCATTAGCGATAATAAAACACAACTATTTTGTCTATCATCACATACCACTTGGACATAAAAAAAATAAAAAAAAACACTATAATTAATTCTGAAGCTTTAATAAAGACATTAACATAAAAATATTTTTTTTTTGTCACTTATTTAATATATCATGCAATAAAGGGTTAAGTGTTTCATTTCAGTCTAGTGGTAGGAATCAAGTGTTTTAAATAACGTTGTTAGAGAACTGATGTACAGTGACCAAAAGTTAGTTGTCATTTTTCCATTTTAGCTGTGACACACCACATTATGATTTAAAATTCCAGTGATCCAAAATTTTGAACTGCTATAACGTTTTTGCTGACTAATTCAGCTACCTTTGATTTACCGTAAAAATAATCAAGTAATCCCTTTGGAGTACCTGCGTTTCTAACCCTTTTAACGCCAAGCGCAGCGCATCGGAAGTGTGCTCTCTACGCTAAGCCATTTATTTACTCTTAAATAGGTACCTACAAAATGCTAGTGATAAAATGTTAAAATTACCTAATCCTTATACCCATTTTCTTTAATATCAGATAATAAATTAGCACATCTATTTGTCGCCTAAACTCGTCGTTGGCGTTTTAGCGCCCGATTACGTTTGTCGCTTGTAAGCGTCATTGGCGTTCAAAGGGTTAAATCATAATGATGCCAATCAGAGCTGAAGTGGAAAAATGTTAACTAACTTTTGGAGGGCATTGTAGGTTGGTCATCATTTCGTGGTAATCTCGGAAGGTCTTTCCACTGTCGACTCAAATTAATACATAAGTCGCGTATTTATGTAACTCACGCCCCGAAGTGGTGTGTACACGTTCATTAAACGTTCTTTGCACTGATACATAGTTTTATTTTGTTTTTATCTGCGCAATTTTTTTAACTAAGGTTTTTGCATTAAGTTTTTAGCATCGATTAGTTCGGAACAACAAAAAAAAACCTTTTATTTGAAACAGTATCACACAGCAAAAAGTAAACTAATATGTTGATTCTGTTTTATTTATTTTTTTTAATTTGAATGCTTAACTTTTAACAAGTTACGTTTTATTTCCTACTAAAAAGCAATCGTTTTGCCAAATTCAATTTTAAACCTATTTGATGAGCTGATTTCCTAGACTTAAATTACTGTAAATAAAAGCGGATTTTCTAGAATTAAGTCTAGAAAATCCGCTTACTTAAAATGCTGTCATGTTGTTGTAATGTATTATTTTTCAGTTAGATGTTTTCGTTGTTCGCTTTGCTTGTAAGTATTCATTTGTTTTTATTTTGCGCTTTATGTGTATTTGTATGATAACTATTGCATTTGGTTGCCATTAGATATAGCAGTAGATTTGCGTAGTTTTTGTTAATTTAGAAAACCTTTGGAGTCCTTCTCCATATCCATAACGTAATCTTGACTACATTTGTATTATTATCTTGGATCAAAGTAAACTCTGGACAAATTAAGTTTTAAATAAATAATAACCATATCCTTATGAAAAAAGCAGAAAAATAAATTTTAATTTTTCAACCTTCCAGGCAATTTCCGTCAGGAGTTTCATTCTGAATCATCTCCGAAGCATATCAAGCCGGAAGATCCCGAGAGTGTCACAGAAACGGTCGCAGACTCGCCCAACTCACGGTACATACATTTCAATGTAGAAAGTCCGAGCAGTATATTTAAAGAGACGGATATCTAAATATTCTCATTTATAAATTACGCCCCTTATTTATAAACGGTGCTTAACGTAAAGGGACGTTGGACGTTAAAAAAATATATAACTAAGCAAACGCTAATAATTACGTTTATAAATATGGGTGTAAGTAAATATTTTCATACTGGATTTTAGTCATTCAGGAACATTTTATTGTTCAATGATATTTCTATAGCATATACAACGTGTAACGTTAAATGCGCAAAACCTCAGACACCCCAACTGATTTTTAATTCAATTGACCTATTTCAAAAAGAAAATAAGTCATTAAAAAAATTGTTTAGGTTTTATGTGCTGTTTTAGTTTTACTGGCCATTGTGATCGTTTCTTGCGTCTGCGACTACGCTTTGTCGAACGAGGAGTCGTCACCGGGCCGCCGCGCCGCGCTGACATTGGGTTGCTTGACCTATTAATAAATAGACACGACAACCTTTTTAATGAAGATTTTTTGAAAAATGTGACCTATATTAAAAATTGGTTCAATTCTGCTCGTTATTCTTATCAAACTATTTTCAGGTTTTGCGCATTTAACGTTACACGTTGTATAAACAGGTATATCATAGTGTATGTATGCCATAGGCCGTGGGAATCGCGGTCATAGAATGCGGGAGCGAGACAACAAGAGGCGAGTGTCTCTTAGGCTTGCACCACAAATCATTATATGCATTTAATGCTAAACGTATTTAAAACATCCTTCTGTTTCTTTCAATCGTTTGAAGATGATAGAGACAGAATTGTGTAATAAATATGTGTAGCGCTAAACGCATAAAAAAAGAAAGTAAATACGTTTATTTGCGGGAGAAAGAACACAAACACATAAAAGGAGATGTTGGGGGAATATACGTCACATCCATGCAAAATGGCCCTCGGTCAGAGCCCAACGCTGGTTTTCAGCGACAGAGTTGACGTGATGACGTCAACCGGTGCATTTAGTGATTTGTGGCGCAAGCGGACCTTATTCCCGTATGTACTGTGCCCGTTCTAATCTCACTTTTATAACCGCGATTGAAACGAGTATTGGTGTTTTGTCTAATAGGACATACAATAATCTGTAGAACGTTTAAATCGGATTGCCCTTAACTACTAAAATCCAGATAAAATGATTTGCACATTCAGCAGTAACTGTTGTGCTAAGAGATATAAAAAAAATATATAGAATCTACTCCCTACACTATAAAGCAAGTAATCGCCAATTACTTAAAAAAGTAGTATTTACATTTATGTATAATTCAAATTATGAAGTTTTTATTAAATCTATATGGTGTTTTTCAAACTATAACGTTTTATTATGTGTTTAAATGAAAATATGTATTCATTTATTTATTATTATGTATTTATTTATCACATTTTATTCAGGAGTATCCTATTATACAATTATTAACTTCATGTATAAAGATTTTTAAACAAAAAAAAACTGTATAATCTCTCTTTGTCAATCTAGTTATGACATTCCAAATATTAATTATGTTTATAGATAGTAATTATTTTTACAAGTACTGTTCTGTGTTGTTACTTACAATTTATAATGATTACAATATTAGAGTAATATTTACTTTTAGGCACCTTGCGCACTAGACGGCCACGACCACGACCAGTGGCCGCGACAACCAGATTAACTAAAGAAACCATATGAACGTCGCGCATATGGCTGCAACGGCCGACTGGCCGCA
This sequence comes from Eremobia ochroleuca, assembly GCA_949629135.1. Taxonomy (NCBI): domain Eukaryota; kingdom Metazoa; phylum Arthropoda; class Insecta; order Lepidoptera; family Noctuidae; genus Eremobia; species Eremobia ochroleuca. Next base: position 15,230,398 of record OX451406.1, read on the forward strand.
CACCGGGCCGGCACGACTGGTCGTGGTCGTGGCCGTCTAGTGCGCGAGGTGCCTTAATGTAATCATATCCATTAATTAATATTACAATACAACTTGAATACTCATCTAGTAATTATGTTTAATAATTGCTGTTTTCGCTCTTTCTCATTACTATTTAATATAAATATTTAATTTATTTAATGTCTAGGATATAGTCAGGGATATACCACAGGGTAATTTATTTGCAATGTTCGATTTTTTGCGTGTATTTAAATAGCTAAATAAACATAAAATAATTACCTATTCTGTAATTTGGGAGTTCTGTACTTCACTGTAATAATAATAATCGGTAATATTATAAGTTAAAAAATAATATACAATTTTCAAAGAATCTGAAAAACTGACCTAAGGTCAGTTTTTAAATAAGTAACATATCTACAGGCAAATTATACACATGTTTTTAGATTAACAGACTCCCATTATTTACATAATAATAGATAATAACTAGAAATAGATCGTGTTCGGTGTCTATTTACTATCGCCAATAAATAGTTCGAATAATTATATACTTCTTAAAGTATAGTAGGAAAATACTAAGTACTTAATAATAAACCCTCCAGAAATAATAATACGATGCTCATCACTATTGTGATAATCAGATACGAATCATTCGCCCGCCATCAAATGTAGATATAATAAAATATAGTATACAAATGTCTTATCTTGTTATTTATGATATCAATATGGTCAAATATGATACCAGTTCACAATTTGTCGACAGTTTACAATCTCGCGAGATAGATTATAAACTAACGGTTTTTACAATCTTACGATGACATAAATACAGGATGAACTGGAAAACTTGCGACTAATCGTTACAGGGGGTGCAGTAACTGTAACAATTTTTTTTCAAGAATTTAGATTTGGAAAATGACAATTTATAATGATTATGTATCATTATAAATTGGCATTTTTCAAATTTAAATTCTTGAAAAAAAAATTGTGGAATTTATCGCCTTTAGATAGTGCAAAATAAGTTATTGCCTTCAAGTAGACAAGAACTATCGTCGTTCTAGATTTTTTTTTTCAAAGTTACGAGAACTGATAAGAAAATTAAATTATCAATTTTAGCGCGCCCGATAAACAATCCATTCATCGCTGACTTCACAACATGAAACAAGTTAGCAACGCGTTGGACTAGCGGTATTTACCTAATTTTGACCGTTCCTGCACCGTACAGGCACGCTGTTCATCCATTTACTTAACAACAAAATGAATTAGATATTTTTGCCAAACATAAATTAATAGAAATCATATAAAATCAAATTAAATGGAACAAAATAAGTTAAATTAAATGAAATCAAAATAAATAAAAATAAAATATATTACTAGAGCTAATTTGCAACAAATTAGCTCTATTATACAATTTCCAGAAAAAACGTTTGGTTATAGAAGTTATCATAACGTTTTTTTTTTTTTCATTGCCATATCGTATTTCTTGCACCAAAATTGAAGGTATTTGGATAATTATTTTACTTTAAAAAGAACACAAACATTGATCCACTCATGAAGTACACGCTGCACATTATCTCAATCGGTTCAGTAGTTCCTGAGATAAACATCAAATTAATCTCAACTGTAACATAAGATCCTGTTGTTATAAATACTAGTAAATTAAATAAAAATCTTTACATAAATTGTTATGAACACGCTTCTTCCTTATAATAAGCTTTTATTAAGGCGAAAGCGCCAGGGTAGCGCACGAAATTAGTGTTTCTTATGTTTTATTGCAATGCACTGGCCAGCATTTATGGTTATATCATCATCTGCCTAGCCTTTTCCCAACTATGTAGGGGTCGGCTTCCAGTCTAACCAGAAGCAGTTGAATACCAGCATTTTACATGGAGGGACTTCCTATCTGACCTCCACAACCCAGTTACTGGGTAATACGATACCCCTTGGTAAGAATGGCTGCCAGACTTTCGGGCTACTGACGACCCGTAACGACACACAGATCCACGAATGACAGCTGGGACGGCTTAACGTGCTTTCCGAGGCACGGAGGAGTCTTGGTATGTGTAGATCTACGGAGCAACCGCTGCAAGCGTAGTTTAATCTGATCGATCGACTGTTATTACTTAGCCACAAGCCCATTAGCCATTTATGGTTGTATGAACTGAAGAGACATATTCTAACTGAACAGACAGCTGTGCTGCTGGGGAGTTTGTTGCGCCACTTCTTCTTCCCAGCGAAAGCACTAGGAAGTGGTGAAGGGCGGGCGTTTTGGGGGACTGTCTTTTGTAATTTTGACGTTCGAAAAGTGCTGATTCTCAGCCTAGTTTGAATAAATGACTTTTGATTTAGATTTTGATTATGTTGAACAAAATATGATTCGCGGCTGTAACAAATATGTATTTACATAATTATTATCATCAAACTTTGAATTTTGCGGGCTGTCTTGGCGCGGGCTACCTTATTCTTCTAGAATAGTATTTCAATATTTTATTGTTGTTGTGGTAAGGTTTGTGGCAAGAATTTTATGGTTGTCTAAGTAACAGTAGAGTGGAAATCTCTCGATTTTGCACTATTTTTGTGCGATTTCTTGACAGTTAAATACAAGCTTGAATCTCTAATTCCAAGACTAAGGTAGATTCCTTGAACCAGAGTAGTTAGCTAGTTATAATAAATCACTTCCTTATGAATACCGACTACAAATTATATGAAAAAAATATATTTGAATTCAGAATCTGATATAATTGTCAAGTTTTGATCAACAAAGTCAATTATTTAATACATGACAAAGTTCAAATTCCACTCGTTATGCCTAGCCCTTTTCCAACTGTGTTGGGGTCGGCTTCCAGTCTACAGAAACGGATACAGCGGAAAATATACATGGAGCGAGTGCCTATGTCACCTCCACAACCCAGTTAAGTACTGGGTAACACGAAACCCCTCAGTATGACTGGTTGTCAGACTTTAGGGCTTCTGCCTACCCTTAACGACTGTCAAAGATCTACGAATGACAGTTGCGACCAACGGCTTAACGTACTTTCCGAAGCATATGTAATGGATGGTCACCTATCTACGAACCGACCGCAGCAAGCATAGCTTAACCAGTGATCGACCAGAGCGCACAGTAACAAAAAAAAATTAGGACCTTTATTGTAATCATCACTCAAAAATCAACTTTGAATACATTAAACTAATATAGATGCTTGAGTAAGTAGACAATGGAATGTACGTAGGTGCCTACATTATTTAGAATTATGAATACTTGAAGTATAGTTACGAAGTATCTAGTGCCCTAGGCATAGCTGTCTCTCTTTGTGGAATTAGTATTAAATATACTACTATACGAGCGGCTTAAAGCATACTTCGAACACTAAAATATATTGATCTAAATACTTTTTTGTCATCTAAAATTCTTGCCACAAATTACGAACAAATATTAAATGTTCGAAAATTATTAGTTTTAAATAATCAATCATAGAGCCATATCATTGTCACTATCGTGAGTTTCAAACGGTACCTGCCTTAGCATTAACTATACATTATTTTATTAACGATTATGTATATTTTATAATTTTAAAACGTCACTAAAAGTATATGAAAATAATAATTAGGTATATTGTATTTATTTAAATATTAAATAAGCTTCTAGTCAGTTTAAGATTTAGATAAATTCTACATTATAATTATTATACAATATACATGTAGGAATTCAAATACGCTAGCCCGAAAAATAACTATAGTATAGTGAAAGTATAATGTGTATTGGACGTGTATTATCAAGCAAAAAATAATGAAATTAGTGTAGCGATAGCTTCGCAAAATACTAAAGTCGCTTGTTTATAAAATGTTATCTTAATTAGCTAAGCAATTAAAACTGATCACTTAATAGAAAGGTTATACATAAATTCATCATCGTCAGAATCAGCCTATAATGTTCCCGCTGCTGGAACACGGGTCTTCTCTCGGTGAGAGGGATACATAAACTAATGGAAAACTCAGGAATATAATGACTAATGAAATATGAAAAACAAAAGAGCCAATGAATTTGACAGTCTAATATATATTTTTTTTGTGTTGATTGAGGCTGATTTACACAGTGCAATTTTGTAAGTAGATGCAGCAATAAAAGATGGACCGTCTAAACGTAATTTCTTGCTTCAATGTTATTGTATGCCACAGAAAAGAAACTTGCTTGGTGTAAATGAGACTTTAGTCTTTTAGAATCTGAGGGTTAAGCCCGGAATACACATACCTGTAACTTGCACAAAAGTGACCATAATGATTATGGTAATCACAATAAAAGTTATTATGGCACACGCCATGCAAACTTGTTGCATACTTTTGTGCTTGTTACAGGCATGTGTATACTTTACGCGAAAGTAGCCAAATAAAAGAGTATTTAGCTTAATAAGCATATTAAAAGGTACTTGCCAAAATATACACGTTAGGTCGAAAGCCACTCGTTGTATGCATAATAAAAGACAGACGAGACAGCGCTTCTTATCCTAATTATTAACTGAAATATACATACAACCGCAAAAGTTAACTCGAGACTCGAGCGGCCCCTCCAGACCCCCGCGCCGTTACCACTCGCCATCGACGCCTCAGTAGCGCGCGCTTACGTCCGAGCGAAGTCTCAAGGTAACTCTTGCGGGCTTGTACAATCTTATAAGGACATTTTGGCTCTTAAATAACTGGCGCTGTTGGTAAACATTTGTGAAATTGTATTGGAAAAAAAATGGCGTCGTTAATTACGATTTTGGGCACGCACCAAAATATACAGCCGTACTAACTATTAATGATATTCCAATATAATGATATAAACTAGCCCCTACTATTGTCTGCCTTATTATAGTAAAGTTTATTTTTTTCTCAAGCCATTCTCAATTTCATAATAGACCCTAAATGTATTTTAGTCTGTGACTAGTTTATAAATGTATATGAAAACTTTATAGATAACATTTGAAAAATCTAGTTGTCTAAATAACTAAGATACAAAGTAAAGAACACTAAAGTTGAGAGATTTTATTATATCAATGTTGTATTAAATTCTTAGATAGCGAAAAGTTACATGCGTTGTAGACCTCAAAATAAAACTATAATAATATAATGTGCGTCCATCTTTATGACTATACATAGTTTTCCTGTAGGCAATGTTCAATGACCTCAATACCATTGAGGAAAACTCCTTTCAGCGATTAAATTCCATAGGTATTTCGACTCGTACATATTTTTGTGACGTCTTATAAAATCTTGTATAACATAATTACAAAGTGGAATGTATAAATTAATAATTTTGTACTTGATGTAAATACAAAAAAAAATCCTTTCTACATATTCGAAGGTTTATTTTTACATAAACCTACATGTGAAAGAAATAACATGCTATTATTAGCTTCACTTTTAACCTGCTTCTAATTGTCGTATCAAAATGAAATTTTGTAAGTATATGTAGTTCGGATGACAAAACTATAATTTAGTATCTTGGAGCTGATCTGATGATGGAGCCAGGAGGTGGATAGTGGAACTTTTCAGTGCCTACTAGTAAACCCCCTTTGAGTTTGGGGGTCATATGATAATCTGTATAACAGAATTACCCAGTGGTATGTATAAATAAATCATTTTGTATGAGTTGTACATACAAAAAAAAATCGTTTCTAGATATTCGAAGGTTTATTTTTTACATACTTAAACCTATTTGTGAAAAACCATTTTAATACCCTACTCATCAAGTGACCGCTACTGGGTACTTCAAGTATGTTAATGACTTTTCAATAGTGTTAGTAATTCTGAAATCAACGTAATTTACAAACGTATAAAGTTGATATTCGTTCAAATTGACATAACAGCGATTGTAAACAGTGATTCCAATAGCCTTGTTTTTTTAGAGATATCTATATTATTGGGTTAACAAAACAAAAACTACTAAATGATGCGCTTTATTCCCGGTCGTCCCCGCCCCGTCGTCCCCACCACTCTTGCTCAGAATGTCGTAATTAAAACATTTTAACAATCCGTGAAATCTCTTATTGAAATCCCCATTATTGCGTGTTGACTGTCGATCTAATATAGCAGAACGAGTGGGAAATAAAAAGTTCCAATCGTCACCAGTTGGGAGAAACGAAACTTTTTTCCCACTCGTGCCCAGTGACGACGGGGGGGGGGGGGGGGGACCGGGAATAATGCATTGGTGCCGATTCTGTTGTCCACAAACTAAATTTAATTTAACTTCCACAAGTTTAACGGGGCGGTGCAGGGCAAAAACTATGTAAAATCCGAATTAAATACAATACCATCCAATGTAAACTTTTGAGGTGTACAACGTAGAACAAAATTGCATGTAAAATGTATGCGTAGGAGCGTATTTTGCCAAAACACCGAATTGTTTTGTATTACAATATTGTTTGTATATTTATAGGAAATAGATCACATCTCTCTTCGCGTTATATTTCACTATGAAACTGTGCTGTATCGTATAGTTTAGTAATTTTAGTAGTTCTATTGTAAAATTATTACTTACTTATATTTCGTTTTCGAGTGATAATAGTGATGTCATCATCTGCCTAGCTTGGTCCCAACTATGTTGGGGTCGGCTTCCAGTCTAACAGGATGCAGCTGAATACCAATATTTTACATGGAGTGACTGCCTGCCTATCTTACCTCCACAACCCAGTTACTGGGTAATACGATACCCCTTGGTAAAACTGGTTGTCTGACTTTCGGGCTTCTGACGACCCGTAACGACTGTCAAAGGTCCACGAATGACAGCCGGGACCAACAGCTTAACGTGCTTTCCGAGGCACGGGTCTTGGTATGTAAAGATGGTCACCAATCCACAGACTAACCGTGGCCAGCGTCGCTTAACCTGATCGATCGACCCGTGCGGCTGTTATTAAGGTGTCTTGAAACATTGCTAAAATACACTTAGAATCCCACATATTCTCGTAGAAGTTTATAGTATTTTTATTCCACGAAGCCGTCCGTTTAAGGGGTCATTGTACTCATCATTATGAACAACTTTTACTCTATGGAACTAAACCTAAAATCGCGAAAAAAATCAACTGTTCCTTGCATTTATGTTCACATAACTCGTCAAAATGTAGGGACGAGCAGTTTTTTTTCGCGATTTCAGATTTGGTCCCATAGTAAATGTTGTTTATAATGATGAGTAAAATGACGCTTTAAAAGGATGCCCACGAATTCAATTTCACCCTGTATAATTATGTATTATGCGACTTGAAGACGATGCAGGTGTGTGTGTTATGTGCTGACGGTACTAATAGTCACGCACCACGTGTTTGTACACTTGTACACTTTCCTAGTGTGAAGGCTAGTACTATTTAAGTATTTTAATGGTTTTCCTGAACAATAGTTTTTCTTTTTTACTTGGTTACCACAAGTAAAGCGCGCGTTGCTTCTTGAGATAAAAATACTATAAAACTAAAGTATAGATAGTTATTCACTTAGTTTGTTGTACTAGTGTTTAGTTTATCTCGTAACTGCATTACTACTTTTGAAAAAATATATGTATTTAAAACATAACATCACGTCTTCGTTTCCCTGAGGTTGGATATATAGGGTTAGGGGGATTTGGTTAGAGGGATGTACATATATGTAAATATATAGGGTCAAATTAAATTAGCTAGCGAATCTTCAGAGACTGGATGGTTTTCGATATCTAAAAACGATAAAACAAAAAACAAAAGATTTTCTGAACTCTGAAGTTCTAGTCTGAACTACAGCTGATTACGGAGTCAACACCCCGGGGCAGTGTGTTAGGCACTTGAAATTATGAGTTTAGAAAAACAGATTTTTTTGTTTTATCATGTTAAGAGATATCGATACTCATTACTACATCACTACGTCACTTGATAACGAATATCGTTAATGTCTGTGTCTATCTATAATACTCTTTAGGGAAGCAATTTTCAACTATTTTATTATTGCATATCTCTATAACTAGTCATTTTATGTGTATTGTGATCGGTGTGATTAAAACGCTAAAAAGTATTTTGGACTTTTTTTATTTTCAACACTCAAAACTCTAAAGACAATAAGTAAATCAATTTTTAAGGGACTGTCTAATAAAAACTTAAATTAACTTGTATTTGTGTAGTTTAACTCGTAATTGGTGACGATTATGTTGTTCACAAACTAAACTAAAGTTTAGTGCATATTTTTCTTTCTATTTTTCATTACAGGACCCAAGATAAATTTTAGTTTAGGCCTGTCAAATTAATCAGCGCCTGACGTAAATTGACGTTATTTTAAGTAGGCAAGCTTTTAATCACGTCTAAACTTGTAAGTAGTGTCAGGCGCTGTTTAATTACAGTACAGTACACACAGCAATATTTGTCTCTCCCGCCCTTTTCAATCCATCCAAAGGTTGTCTTTAAAAGCTCGCTCTTAGCGATAAGACCGCCCATTTTCACCCTTTGTAAAATTTATATATTTATGTCTGTAATTTATATGGTGTACACAATAAAGAGTATTCTATTCTATTCTATTAATTTGACAGAGTTACACTAAAATTTATCTTCTGTCCTTTTCTTAATGAAATAGAAAGACAAAGATGCATTGAACTTAAATTTAGTTTAGTTTGTGAACAAGGAAATCAGCACCAATGGCGATCAAAAAATCAATCTGTCTAGCCTTAGCCCAACTATTTTGGGGTCGGCTTCCAGTCTAACCGGTTGCAGCCAAATACCAGTAGCTATTTTACATGGAGCGACTGCCTATCTGACCTCCACAACCCAGTTACTGGGTAATACTATACCAGATGGTAAGACTGGCTGTCGGACATTTGGGCTCCTGAATACCCGTAATGACAGTCTAAACGAAAAAAACAAGGATGCTAAATAATATAATCTTTTAAGTGATTTAGGTATATGTAAGTTTAATATAATTCCAATAAATATAGGTATAACAATTATATTTATTTTGTATACAGTCAATACATAAAATACTCGTAGTTACTGAAGTACCTACCAATAACTTCAAATGTTCTCTTTTGAACTCTACAGTTTATTAAATACAAACAGCCAAGTCCTTAGTACTTGATCCTATTTCCCTTATCTCAGCGCAGCATGTCTTAGGCTGCTTTTCCACCAGAGATGTGCTATGAAGATGCGCCGCCGCGGGGTAGCTGTGCGAGGAAGTCGCGCAGCTCGAGCTATGCGATGCATCGATAGTAGGGAAGGCACGGGGAGTACTCTGCTCTGCACATCGCTACACCAGTCGTGCATCCATAGCTCTCATCCATCACGCATCCTTAAGAAACATAGCTTAGTTGAAGCCGTTTCCACCAGTGCAATATTTATTTATTCCTTTATTTCAGGCAACTAAGTCCGATAGAAAAGACCATAGCAACGTAGCATAGCACATCTCTGATGGAAAAGCAGCCTTTAATGTGTATTTATTTTGATGTAATGCCAATAAACGCATTTTTCTTTCTTTCCTTAGGCCGTCCTTTCAAAGTTATTATACCAACAGCAACCTTATAGCACCGAGAATAAAGGTCACTATGATGCAAAATCAGAGGTGAATAACTGCATATAGATTCTGTAAAAATCGTGAAAACTTGCGTGGAGTGAGCTGTCAGTGTCATCCCACTGATGGTAGGGATTAACTAAGCAAACATTTACAATCATAATCGAGATTTTAAGAATATTTTTTATGCTAATTCTATTGATCATTTTATATAATTTCATGCTATTTTGTGGGGTTTTAAAATAAAATAGCAAAACAGAAACTTAGTCAGAATATCATTTTTTTTTCTTTTTTTCCCGAGATAAAATCCCACAAAATAGATGTTGTGACAGTTAAAATACTAGCTTTGAAATTATACAAAATGATCAATAGAATTAGCATAAAAAATATGATTAAAATCTCGATTATGATTGTAAATGTATTCTTGGTCAATCCCTAATTGAGATGGTTACAGAATCGCACTCTGCTGTTATGTGAAAGGATTTTACCTTTACAAGGTGACAGGGACATGGACGCGCAAACTAACCATGAATTCAGCACACATGAGTCCCCTAGAGTGTAGAAATTTTTCGTCGGTTTTCAATGGAAAAAATCAGGTGTTTATGGAAAAGTGCATCACCTACGTGGTCAAAATGTATGGAACAACAAGTTTTTTTTTTTTTTTTAATCGACGAAAAATTTCAACGCAGGGGCGTTCAGAATCTTGGTTCGTTATCGTTGGAATCCATGTTACAGTTTGAGCACCGATCGCCGCTGAGCCACCCTGTAGTGTATCTGTATACTTTAGCTGATATATTTAATAATTGTATTGAATGTGGTGAGTTTCCTGATCTTATGAAACACAGTAAAATAATACCGTTGTTTAAATCGGGTAGTACATCAGACCCTACTAATTATAGACCTATTTCCGTACTACCCACCTTTAGTAAAATTTATGAAAAACTTATTTTAAATCAATTGCAAAGATTTTTCAATAACAATAAATTACTGAATAATAAACAGTTCGGTTTTACAAGGGGTCGTTCAACTACCGATGCCGGAGTTGAACTTTTAGGACATATTTATAATGCATGGGAGGACATTTAAATATTAAATAAGCTTCTAGTCAGTTTAAGATTTAGATAAATTCTACATTATAATTATTATACAATATACATGTAGGAATTCAAATACGCTAGCCCGAAAAATAACTATAGTATAGTGAAAGTATAATGTGTATTGGACGTGTATTATCAAGCAAAAAATAATGAAATTAGTGTAGCGATAGCTTCGCAAAATACTAAAGTCGCTTGTTTATAAAATGTTATCTTAATTAGCTAAGCAATTAAAACTGATCACTTAATAGAAAGGTTATACATAAATTCATCATCGTCAGAATCAGCCTATAATGTTCCCGCTGCTGGAACACGGGTCTTCTCTCGGTGAGAGGGATACATAAACTAATGGAAAACTCAGGAATATAATGACTAATGAAATATGAAAAACAAAAGAGCCAATGAATTTGACAGTCTAATATATATTTTTTTTGTGTTGATTGAGGCTGATTTACACAGTGCAATTTTGTAAGTAGATGCAGCAATAAAAGATGGACCGTCTAAACGTAATTTCTTGCTTCAATGTTATTGTATGCCACAGAAAAGAAACTTGCTTGGTGTAAATGAGACTTTAGTCTTTTAGAATCTGAGGGTTAAGCCCGGAATACACATACCTGTAACTTGCACAAAAGTGACCATAATGATTATGGTAATCACAATAAAAGTTATTATGGCACACGCCATGCAAACTTGTTGCATACTTTTGTGCTTGTTACAGGCATGTGTATACTTTACGCGAAAGTAGCCAAATAAAAGAGTATTTAGCTTAATAAGCATATTAAAAGGTACTTGCCAAAATATACACGTTAGGTCGAAAGCCACTCGTTGTATGCATAATAAAAGACAGACGAGACAGCGCTTCTTATCCTAATTATTAACTGAAATATACATACAACCGCAAAAGTTAACTCGAGACTCGAGCGGCCCCTCCAGACCCCCGCGCCGTTACCACTCGCCATCGACGCCTCAGTAGCGCGCGCTTACGTCCGAGCGAAGTCTCAAGGTAACTCTTGCGGGCTTGTACAATCTTATAAGGACATTTTGGCTCTTAAATAACTGGCGCTGTTGGTAAACATTTGTGAAATTGTATTGGAAAAAAAATGGCGTCGTTAATTACGATTTTGGGCACGCACCAAAATATACAGCCGTACTAACTATTAATGATATTCCAATATAATGATATAAACTAGCCCCTACTATTGTCTGCCTTATTATAGTAAAGTTTATTTTTTTCTCAAGCCATTCTCAATTTCATAATAGACCCTAAATGTATTTTAGTCTGTGACTAGTTTATAAATGTATATGAAAACTTTATAGATAACATTTGAAAAATCTAGTTGTCTAAATAACTAAGATACAAAGTAAAGAACACTAAAGTTGAGAGATTTTATTATATCAATGTTGTATTAAATTCTTAGATAGCGAAAAGTTACATGCGTTGTAGACCTCAAAATAAAACTATAATAATATAATGTGCGTCCATCTTTATGACTATACATAGTTTTCCTGTAGGCAATGTTCAATGACCTCAATACCATTGAGGAAAACTCCTTTCAGCGATTAAATTCCATAGGTATTTCGACTCGTACATATTTTTGTGACGTCTTATAAAATCTTGTATAACATAATTACAAAGTGGAATGTATAAATTAATAATTTTGTACTTGATGTAAATACAAAAAAAAATCCTTTCTACATATTCGAAGGTTTATTTTTACATAAACCTACATGTGAAAGAAATAACATGCTATTATTAGCTTCACTTTTAACCTGCTTCTAATTGTCGTATCAAAATGAAATTTTGTAAGTATATGTAGTTCGGATGACAAAACTATAATTTAGTATCTTGGAGCTGATCTGATGATGGAGCCAGGAGGTGGATAGTGGAACTTTTCAGTGCCTACTAGTAAACCCCCTTTGAGTTTGGGGGTCATATGATAATCTGTATAACAGAATTACCCAGTGGTATGTATAAATAAATCATTTTGTATGAGTTGTACATACAAAAAAAAATCGTTTCTAGATATTCGAAGGTTTATTTTTTACATACTTAAACCTATTTGTGAAAAACCATTTTAATACCCTACTCATCAAGTGACCGCTACTGGGTACTTCAAGTATGTTAATGACTTTTCAATAGTGTTAGTAATTCTGAAATCAACGTAATTTACAAACGTATAAAGTTGATATTCGTTCAAATTGACATAACAGCGATTGTAAACAGTGATTCCAATAGCCTTGTTTTTTTAGAGATATCTATATTATTGGGTTAACAAAACAAAAACTACTAAATGATGCGCTTTATTCCCGGTCGTCCCCGCCCCGTCGTCCCCACCACTCTTGCTCAGAATGTCGTAATTAAAACATTTTAACAATCCGTGAAATCTCTTATTGAAATCCCCATTATTGCGTGTTGACTGTCGATCTAATATAGCAGAACGAGTGGGAAATAAAAAGTTCCAATCGTCACCAGTTGGGAGAAACGAAACTTTTTTCCCACTCGTGCCCAGTGACGACGGGGGGGGGGGGGGGGGGGACCGGGAATAATGCATTGGTGCCGATTCTGTTGTCCACAAACTAAATTTAATTTAACTTCCACAAGTTTAACGGGGCGGTGCAGGGCAAAAACTATGTAAAATCCGAATTAAATACAATACCATCCAATGTAAACTTTTGAGGTGTACAACGTAGAACAAAATTGCATGTAAAATGTATGCGTAGGAGCGTATTTTGCCAAAACACCGAATTGTTTTGTATTACAATATTGTTTGTATATTTATAGGAAATAGATCACATCTCTCTTCGCGTTATATTTCACTATGAAACTGTGCTGTATCGTATAGTTTAGTAATTTTAGTAGTTCTATTGTAAAATTATTACTTACTTATATTTCGTTTTCGAGTGATAATAGTGATGTCATCATCTGCCTAGCTTGGTCCCAACTATGTTGGGGTCGGCTTCCAGTCTAACAGGATGCAGCTGAATACCAATATTTTACATGGAGTGACTGCCTGCCTATCTTACCTCCACAACCCAGTTACTGGGTAATACGATACCCCTTGGTAAAACTGGTTGTCTGACTTTCGGGCTTCTGACGACCCGTAACGACTGTCAAAGGTCCACGAATGACAGCCGGGACCAACAGCTTAACGTGCTTTCCGAGGCACGGGTCTTGGTATGTAAAGATGGTCACCAATCCACAGACTAACCGTGGCCAGCGTCGCTTAACCTGATCGATCGACCCGTGCGGCTGTTATTAAGGTGTCTTGAAACATTGCTAAAATACACTTAGAATCCCACATATTCTCGTAGAAGTTTATAGTATTTTTATTCCACGAAGCCGTCCGTTTAAGGGGTCATTGTACTCATCATTATGAACAACTTTTACTCTATGGAACTAAACCTAAAATCGCGAAAAAAATCAACTGTTCCTTGCATTTATGTTCACATAACTCGTCAAAATGTAGGGACGAGCAGTTTTTTTTCGCGATTTCAGATTTGGTCCCATAGTAAATGTTGTTTATAATGATGAGTAAAATGACGCTTTAAAAGGATGCCCACGAATTCAATTTCACCCTGTATAATTATGTATTATGCGACTTGAAGACGATGCAGGTGTGTGTGTTATGTGCTGACGGTACTAATAGTCACGCACCACGTGTTTGTACACTTGTACACTTTCCTAGTGTGAAGGCTAGTACTATTTAAGTATTTTAATGGTTTTCCTGAACAATAGTTTTTCTTTTTTACTTGGTTACCACAAGTAAAGCGCGCGTTGCTTCTTGAGATAAAAATACTATAAAACTAAAGTATAGATAGTTATTCACTTAGTTTGTTGTACTAGTGTTTAGTTTATCTCGTAACTGCATTACTACTTTTGAAAAAATATATGTATTTAAAACATAACATCACGTCTTCGTTTCCCTGAGGTTGGATATATAGGGTTAGGGGGATTTGGTTAGAGGGATGTACATATATGTAAATATATAGGGTCAAATTAAATTAGCTAGCGAATCTTCAGAGACTGGATGGTTTTCGATATCTAAAAACGATAAAACAAAAAACAAAAGATTTTCTGAACTCTGAAGTTCTAGTCTGAACTACAGCTGATTACGGAGTCAACACCCCGGGGCAGTGTGTTAGGCACTTGAAATTATGAGTTTAGAAAAACAGATTTTTTTGTTTTATCATGTTAAGAGATATCGATACTCATTACTACATCACTACGTCACTTGATAACGAATATCGTTAATGTCTGTGTCTATCTATAATACTCTTTAGGGAAGCAATTTTCAACTATTTTATTATTGCATATCTCTATAACTAGTCATTTTATGTGTATTGTGATCGGTGTGATTAAAACGCTAAAAAGTATTTTGGACTTTTTTTATTTTCAACACTCAAAACTCTAAAGACAATAAGTAAATCAATTTTTAAGGGACTGTCTAATAAAAACTTAAATTAACTTGTATTTGTGTAGTTTAACTCGTAATTGGTGACGATTATGTTGTTCACAAACTAAACTAAAGTTTAGTGCATATTTTTCTTTCTATTTTTCATTACAGGACCCAAGATAAATTTTAGTTTAGGCCTGTCAAATTAATCAGCGCCTGACGTAAATTGACGTTATTTTAAGTAGGCAAGCTTTTAATCACGTCTAAACTTGTAAGTAGTGTCAGGCGCTGTTTAATTACAGTACAGTACACACAGCAATATTTGTCTCTCCCGCCCTTTTCAATCCATCCAAAGGTTGTCTTTAAAAGCTCGCTCTTAGCGATAAGACCGCCCATTTTCACCCTTTGTAAAATTTATATATTTATGTCTGTAATTTATATGGTGTACACAATAAAGAGTATTCTATTCTATTCTATTAATTTGACAGAGTTAAACTAAAATTTATCTTCTGTCCTTTTCTTAATGAAATAGAAAGACAAAGATGCATTGAACTTAAATTTAGTTTAGTTTGTGAACAAGGAAATCAGCACCAATGGCGATCAAAAAATCAATCTGTCTAGCCTTAGCCCAACTATTTTGGGGTCGGCTTCCAGTCTAACCGGTTGCAGCCAAATACCAGTAGCTATTTTACATGGAGCGACTGCCTATCTGACCTCCACAACCCAGTTACTGGGTAATACTATACCAGATGGTAAGACTGGCTGTCGGACATTTGGGCTCCTGAATACCCGTAATGACAGTCTAAACGAAAAAAACAAGGATGCTAAATAATATAATCTTTTAAGTGATTTAGGTATATGTAAGTTTAATATAATTCCAATAAATATAGGTATAACAATTATATTTATTTTGTATACAGTCAATACATAAAATACTCGTAGTTACTGAAGTACCTACCAATAACTTCAAATGTTCTCTTTTGAACTCTACAGTTTATTAAATACAAACAGCCAAGTCCTTAGTACTTGATCCTATTTCCCTTATCTCAGCGCAGCATGTCTTAGGCTGCTTTTCCACCAGAGATGTGCTATGAAGATGCGCCGCCGCGGGGTAGCTGTGCGAGGAAGTCGCGCAGCTCGAGCTATGCGATGCATCGATAGTAGGGAAGGCACGGGGAGTACTCTGCTCTGCACATCGCTACACCAGTCGTGCATCCATAGCTCTCATCCATCACGCATCCTTAAGAAACATAGCTTAGTTGAAGCCGTTTCCACCAGTGCAATATTTATTTATTCCTTTATTTCAGGCAACTAAGTCCGATAGAAAAGACCATAGCAACGTAGCATAGCACATCTCTGATGGAAAAGCAGCCTTTAATGTGTATTTATTTTGATGTAATGCCAATAAACGCATTTTTCTTTCTTTCCTTAGGCCGTCCTTTCAAAGTTATTATACCAACAGCAACCTTATAGCACCGAGAATAAAGGTCACTATGATGCAAAATCAGAGGTGAATAACTGCATATAGATTCTGTAAAAATCGTGAAAACTTGCGTGGAGTGAGCTGTCAGTGTCATCCCACTGATGGTAGGGATTAACTAAGCAAACATTTACAATCATAATCGAGATTTTAAGAATATTTTTTATGCTAATTCTATTGATCATTTTATATAATTTCATGCTATTTTGTGGGGTTTTAAAATAAAATAGCAAAACAGAAACTTAGTCAGAATATCATTTTTTTTTCTTTTTTTCCCGAGATAAAATCCCACAAAATAGATGTTGTGACAGTTAAAATACTAGCTTTGAAATTATACAAAATGATCAATAGAATTAGCATAAAAAATATGATTAAAATCTCGATTATGATTGTAAATGTATTCTTGGTCAATCCCTAATTGAGATGGTTACAGAATCGCACTCTGCTGTTATGTGAAAGGATTTTACCTTTACAAGGTGACAGGGACATGGACGCGCAAACTAACCATGAATTCAGCACACATGAGTCCCCTAGAGTGTAGAAATTTTTCGTCGGTTTTCAATGGAAAAAATCAGGTGTTTATGGAAAAGTGCATCACCTACGTGGTCAAAATGTATGGAACAACAAGTTTTTTTTTTTTTTTTAATCGACGAAAAATTTCAACGCAGGGGCGTTCAGAATCTTGGTTCGTTATCGTTGGAATCCATGTTACAGTTTGAGCACCGATCGCCGCTGAGCCACCCTGTAGTGTATCTGTATACTTTAGCTGATATATTTAATAATTGTATTGAATGTGGTGAGTTTCCTGATCTTATGAAACACAGTAAAATAATACCGTTGTTTAAATCGGGTAGTACATCAGACCCTACTAATTATAGACCTATTTCCGTACTACCCACCTTTAGTAAAATTTATGAAAAACTTATTTTAAATCAATTGCAAAGATTTTTCAATAACAATAAATTACTGAATAATAAACAGTTCGGTTTTACAAGGGGTCGTTCAACTACCGATGCCGGAGTTGAACTTTTAGGACATATTTATAATGCATGGGAGGACAAATGCGATGCTTTGGGCATTTTTTGTGATTTGTCAAAGGCATTCGATTGTGTTCTTCATGAAACCTTAATCAGGAAACTTCACCACTACGGAATCCGGAACGCCTCTCTGGATCTTCTCACTTCTTACTTAAGTGATAGGATTCAGAGAGTTGATGTTAACGGGAAAAGGTCACCCGGATCTGTAGTAAGAATGGGGGTCCCACAGGGCTCAATACTTGGACCATTTTTATTTATTATTTATATCAATGACTTGCCTTACCTCATAAAGGATGAACATGATATAGTGTTGTTTGCAGATGACACTTCACTTTTATTTAAACTCAAACGTCAGCAGCTGGTTACTGACAATATAAATAGTGCCCTCGCAAAAGTAGTTAACTGGTTTAATGTTAATAATCTACTTCTTAACGAAAAAAAAACGAAATGTATTAAGTTTACGATACCAAATGTTAGACAAGTAGAAACTAGTGTTCTCATAAAGGGTGAAGAGTTAAAACCCGAAAATTCCACAGTATTCTTAGGCATAACTTTAGATGCCAAGCTTCAATGGGGCCCCCATATAGATAAATTGTCAAGAAAGCTTAGCTCTGCAGCATACGCCGTTAGGAAAATTCGTGATTTAACTGATTTAGAGACAGCCCGTTTAGTTTACTTTAGTTATTTTCATAGTGTGATGTCATACGGTATTCTGCTGTGGGGAAATGCCGCCGATATTCAGACAATTTTTATTTTACAAAAAAGGGCAATTCGTTCTATTTATAAATTAAGTCCTAGACACTCCCTCAGAGACAAGTTTAAAGAGATTAATATAATGACTGTGCCTTCTCAGTACATTTATGATAATCTTTTGTATGCACATAAAAATATTAATCTGTTTAAAAAATACAGTGATATCCATAACATAAATACTAGGAACAAACACAAATTTGTTGTTCCTACAACAAGGCTCAAGAAAATAGGTGGCTCGTTTAGATGCCAATGTATACGTTTTTATAATAAACTTCCTAGCCACATTCAAGAACTAAGCATTAATAAATTCAAATCTTTTATAAAGTTAAAACTATGCCAGAAAGCCTATTATACTGTAAAAGACTATATTGAGGACAAAAAAGCTTGGGATTGAGCTGCTCCAATAGGTCTAGACAGTGAATGTTGTTTATTTTTTATTTTTTGCTGACTTACACTTTTGTTTTTTCTCTTTCTAAATATCTATTTATATACAGAATGACATGAACATTTACTGTTTGAAGTCTTATATTATTTTAATTATTGTGAATGTGATGACTATGTGGGTTTCCGTTTTAATCATGGTCTGGCACTTTGAGCGGTCTATGCGGTCTACACAAATGTCCTGTCCTTGGTATTACTCGTCGAATCGTTGAGCTCCTTAAGTTCTGAGTTGAGCTGCACGGTTACTGACGAATGCGTGCACTGACTGCACAGGTCCGCTCAATCTGTGTGGTTCTTTCCTCAAAAGACCACTTCAGACACAAATCTACATAGTCCTCAAAGATCAAAGATTATGTCCGGATTTTTATATACACATTGACATTGATGAATTTTATATAAACAATGACATGGATATTTACTTTGTAAAGTATCTTATTTTTTATTATTATTATTATTATTGTGAGTGTGAAGACTATGTGGGTCATTTCTTTTTTCTGTTTTCCTTCTTAGTTAGTTTTAATCATGATCTGGCAGTTTGAGTAATTTATGCGGCCTACCCAAATGTCCTTTCATTGGTATTGTTCGTCGAATCGTAAGGCTCCTCAAGTTCTGAGTTGAGCTGCACGATTTTTGACAAATGCGTGCACTGACTGGACAGGTCCGCTCAATCTGTGTGGTTCTTTACTCAAAAGACCATTTCAGACACCAATCTACATGGTCTTCACATGATCTGACCAAGATTATGTCTGGACTTTAAAAGAGACTGTGACCTCTGAGTTTGTTTCGGCCTTTCTTCTCAGAGTAGTCAGATAGGAAACGCCGACCTCATCTAGTTTAAAAAAATATGATTGACATGTAAAAGTGTTTGTACAAACCTACTTACAGAAAATAAATCATTTATCATTTATCATTTATCATTTATATATCATCTTTTACACAAACCGCCCATCGTTTCTTTGGTCGTTCTCTACATTCTCAAAACTCACATATGCCACGTTCTTGCTATTAATACTTAATAATGATTTAGGGCGGGTTGTTTCACGTCCACTTGACGCACGCGTATACGTCAAAAATGCATTGAGATGGGATATAACATATACTTATGTCTATGCAAAAATGGCGCTAACTGACGTGAAACCAAAAAAAAGCATTGTTTCAAATTACAATCACAAAATGATGGCCTTGCCGAACGTCAAATATTAACGAGTACGTAATCCTTATTATTTGACGTACTTATGTTACGTTAAACCAATCGTTTTAAACAATCGGCCCTAAGTTCTTTATTATTGTCCAGTTACTTAGTATATGTATAACAGTCATATAAAAGTATCAATAAGTAGGTACTACAATACATAACAAGTATACAAATAGGCACATTATTATTACAGCAGTTATAAATTCAATCATGTACTTACCCACTTATAATAAAATCAGCAATAGCTCAAACACAAGTTTAATTGACTTATACTCTTATTATTATTATTTATGTCACCGTATAATTATTTATTTATATAATTATACTTTATTGTACACCAGAAAATACATAACAAAAAATACGATTATTACTACAAAACATACAATGAGCGGCCTTTCTGCTCTCTTCCAGGCAACCTTGAATAATCTAACTAACGGTGCTCACAATCACGGTGACATATACAGGGTGTTTGCCCTTATTTAAAGGTACAACCTAGCTTATATACAGGCTCAAATAAAATTAGCTAGCGTAACTCCGCAGACATAGTGGTTCTCGATATCTAAATATGGTAAAAGAAAAAAATAAATTCTTATGAGTTTTTTTTTTTAACCCTTTGAACGCCAAGCGCAGCGCATCGGACGTATGCTCTCTACGCTAAGCCATTTATTTACTATTAAATAGGTACCTACAAAATGCTAGTGATAAAATGTTAAAATTACCTAATCCTTTTACCCATTTTCTTTAATATCAGATAATAAATTAGCACATCTATTTGTCGCCTAAACTCTTCGTTGGCGTTTTAGCGCCCGATTACGTTTGTCGCTTGTAAGCGTCATTGGCGTTCAAAGGGTTAATTGTGTCAATTTCACAAGTGTGAAGTCGAAGTTATAAGAATATCTAAACACGATAAAACAAAACAGATTTTCTCAACTTGAAGTAACATTAATACAAGCGGTCGCCAAAAAAATCATCAAATCTTTTTTATTTTTGTTTTATCGTGTTTGGATATAAATACCCGTCACGTCTGTGGATTTTCGCTAGCTAATTTAATTTGACCCTATATACTTATAGCTTTGACTTTAGATTAATAGGTTTAATACGAATAGAAAAATATATTAAAAGTTTATTACAAAATATTAAAAAGTCCATTTCAGTTCTGATATCTGCAGCAATAAGAGTCATAAGTTAGCACCAAAATAACGGCTGCAAATACCTTTATATACATTTAGGTATTCTTTATATACATTTAGGTATTAAAGCTAAACAAAATTTCAGGCCTTTTACATAATAACTATTTACTTATTAATAGTTAAGTATCTTACACGTTCGAGCCATTTGGGGTTGAAACACTAGGGCCATGGGGTCCGAGTGCCCACCTAGTATTTCGAGACATCGCCAAGCGGATGGTCGACTCTTCACGTGACCAGAGGGCTGGCCTATTTTTTGGCAAAAATGGATTAGCAATATCCTTCAAAATTATTCAAATTGTGATTAACGTGTGTTATGCAATTAGGTTGCAGTTTACACAACAATTATAGGGATAAATCTTCATTGTACCTACATACAAGAGATATAAAAATATAGCACTGTATTACCTACGGCACATGTTGCACACTCATTTACATCAGTTTAAAAAGCTAGAATATTAATTTTACAACAACATACAACCACAACAACAACATAAAATATACTATGATATTAGGTCTTTACCTATGAAATTGCCGTTCTGCAGTACTGGCCATTTCAAATCAAAATAATTTTTGTTTGGCTAAGAATTCTAATTTCAAATTAATTTTATTTTAAAAACATGGAATTTTGTTTCCAAAAGTAGTCATTTGTTTATTGATTAGTGTTACATTTTCATCGCATTTCAATCTTTTTCGTCATCATGGATACGTTAAAAATTCGAGTAATTATGGAATATGAGTACCGTTGTGGCAGCAACGCGGCACAAGCGGCACGCAACATCAACGACGTTTACGGAGCTAACACTACAAACCAACGCACCACCTGTTATTGGTTTGCTCGCTTCCGTTCTGGAAATTCGACCTGAAAAATGAACCTCGCGGTCGTCCGAAGACTGTTCGACAGTGACGAATTAAAGGCGATTGTGGAAGCTGATGATACACAATCTACGGCTGAATTAGCAGCAGTTTTCGACGTTAGCGTCAAAACAATATTGGTCCATTTGCGTCAAATTGGCAAGGTAAAAAAGCTTGACAAATGGGTGCCCCACGAACTCAATGATCGCCAGCGCGAAGTACGCGTCGAGACGTGCCTTGCACTGCTCAACAGACACATAAATGAAGGAATTTTGAACCGCATTGTTACCTGCGATGAAAAATGGATTCTGTTTGATAACCGTAAGCGCTCAGCAAGTTGGTTGGATCCTGGTTCAGCACCTAAACAATGCCCTAAACGAAAACTTACCCCTAGAAAAGTGATGGTCACTGTTTGGTGGTCTAGCGCCGGTGTGATTCATCACAGCTTCTTACCAAACGGGGTGAGCATTACTGCAGATGTGTACTGTGAAGAACTGAACACAATGATGGAGAAGCTGGCACATCTCCAACCAGCATTGGTCAATCGCTCGTCTCCGCTGCTCCTGCACGACAACGCGCGACCTCATACTGCACAGCAGACGGTCTCCAAGTTGCAAGAACTGGGGTTGGAAGCTCTCCGTCATCCGCCCTACTCACCAGACCTTGCGCCTACAGACTACTACTTTTTCCAGAATTTGGATAACTTCTTGGCGGGAAAAAAATTCAATACCCGAGAGGCAGTACAAAATGCCTTTGAAGAATTTGTTGCTTCCCGTCCAGCTGATTTCTTTAAGAAGGGCATCAATAAACTGCCACTGCGTTGGCAAATATGCATTGATTGCATGGGTGATTACTTCGATTAATACAAATAAAAAATACATGAAAAAAATTCGTTTAAATTTTTTCATACAAAACGGCAATATCATAGGTAAAGACCTATTATAAAAATATTAAATGAATTCCTACTATCTTGTGGTAAGGGAGTTACCAACTTACGACAAGGGATATTTTGTTAGGCATTAATATAATACCTATTTTTATATCATGGTATATTTTATATACTCATTATATAATATAAAAATATTCTAGCCACATTAAATAATATTTTCTCTGAATAACTTGGCATGAAGAGTCCAATAAAAGGAAATAAAAAATAAGGCTGAAGTTTATACATAGTTTAAGTCATTCTGCTTGCGGTTGACTTCTCGTTTAACTGGATGAAGCTGAATATCAGTATTTTAGATGGAGTGGCTGCCTATCTGACCTTCCAACCTAGTAACCAACACAATACCCTTGGTAAGATTGGTATTCAGACTTTTGTGCTTCTGACTACCAATAACAACTATCAAAGATCTACAAACAACAGCCCGGATCAATGGCTTACAAGCTTAACATGCTTTCCGAGGCACTGAGGGGTTTCAATATACTGGATTTTTTTTTTACAGCCTCTAAAATTTTTTTCAGGGTGTTCTACTCATGACTATGAACAACTTTCACTATGGGACTAACTCTGAAATCACGAAAACAAAATCAGCTGTTTAATACAAAAGTTCAATACCTGCTTGACCAAAGTACATTTATATGAAACAGCTGATTTTATTTTCGTGTTCTCAGAGTTGGTTCCATAGTGAAAGTTGTTCATATTCATGGGTAGAACATCCTGTAAAAATTTGGAGATGGTAAAAAAAAACATGCTGTATAATAGATTGTCACCCATCCACGAAGCGACCGCAGCAAGCGTAGCTTAACCTTCGATCGACCTGGGCAGCTGTTACATGGCACTTAAACATGACTGGCGAAATGTGGGTGGGCGTACTATAGATATACCTCTAATCTGCACTACAACATTCAAAACAAGTGCCACAGCACTCAAGACAGCCTGCACAATCATCTCCATCTACATTGACGTCTGCAGAAGGTCCATCACCACAGCAACCAGTGCAACAGTCACCACAACCTTCGCAGCAGTTATCGCAGCAGTTATCACAGCTAGAGCATTCGCAGTTGGGTGAACAGTTGCTGATTGCAAAACAGCACCATGTGCAGTCCTCTGCAGCTTCGATTGTTTCTATGACATAATCATTTTTCTGCTGAGTTTTCTCCTCCTGATCTTCATTATTGGGATCATTCATCATAGGCTGAGTTGTTATTACTGCTGCTGCTTCATCAGGAGAGACAGGGGCGTTTGCCTTATTTTCCATGTCTGCAATGTTCATAGGACTTATTAAAGGCTGAGTTGTAATTGCATTGACATCTGCTGCAGATTGAGACATCCTTTCTGTATCTGCTGTCGTAAATTTCTTCTCAGGTGTAATAAGTACCCAGTTATTTAGTAGATATTTACTTGGTGTGTGGCTATAAAAACTCCCTTTTCTTTTTTTCTTTAATAATACATTTTTAAAAGCTGGCAGAGAATAAATCTCTTTCAATTTTTAAGTCAGTTTCAACCACTAAATATATTTCTGACTTATTTATAATTCAGAACTTTTAATTAAAAATTAATTAGGTATCTCTCCGATTTTGTTATCTAGTTTTAGCACCTTTAGGAAAATCGTCTACGTACGTCTTCTTTAGTTTTAAATAATAATAATGGTGAAGACATTAATTTGTAATTGAAACCACAAGTTTAGTTAAAAATCCGTAATTTGGCACGTGTACACAACATAAACATTGCACTCAAAGTTGAATCATTGAATGTCAAACTTTTGACAGCACAAACTTTGAATTGTCAAAGTTTTAGTCATACGTTTAGTTTTCACCAGTCAACTTTCTAGTTTTTAGCTACAATAATTTGCATCAAACAAAATTGTTTTTTATAATGAGACGTACCGCCTAGGCGGATTGTTAAGGCCTAGTTATTAAACTTAAAATTGGTTTCCGCCCATTACAAATATAGCCACATTGTCGGTTATTCATGCCATGTGAAAAAAATATTGAGAGATTAAACTGGTGGATCAAATTACCAGGAATGTGATGAAAGTCAGTTAATCTAGTGATTTCATCATTCACTTATCCTTTTGGAGATCATGCACCCGTAGATAATCAGCTCCATCAATTCAGTTTATCACAGTCCACTGTTGGGCACGTCCTCTCCCAGTTGGTCCTACGTTCTACGCTACATTTGCCAGCACAGGATAGCACGTCCTGCGTAACCAGTATAAGCTGACTTCTGATTGTGCGAAAAATCTATTTAATGCGAATTCAGCTAAAACTGGAAATGTACCTTGATATGTAGCCGTGTGTACCTACCTACCAATTCAATAGTAGTCTAGTAGGTAGGTACAGTAAGTTGCAGCAAACACAACAATCACACTGTGCACATTTCCAAACACCCCGTGCAGCAGCTAACACAGAGTTCTGTTTCGGTACAGCAACAGCTGCACCAGTTATAATGTGCATTACACCAGTCGGAAAAGCGGGTTGTATGTACATACATACAAAGGTTTGTAGGGACACAATGTATGTACAAACTTACTCAGCAAATATATTATCGGTGACGCACGGCTGCGCCCGTGATACAGAGAACAGTCGCAAATAAATCGTGGACTTAATTGGTCGTTTCTATTAAACCTACACCTCAGCAAAACGAGTGGAACACATATTAATAAAACATTAACTAAATAGTTCTATAAAGCAGACAATAGCTAAAGTGGTGACCCCGACGTGATCATTTTATTTTTGTGAGGTGCGTAAATAGACTGAAACGGAAATGAATCCTCAACAAGGTGTTTCGCCGCGTGCGCAAGGTGTGAAGGATGACATGTCCGGTGATGCCAGCGAAAAAGCGCTAGCCAGCATAACTGTCTCTTCACGCATTCCGGAGTTTTGGACAGACCAAACGCGACTCTGGTTTGTCCAGTTCGAGGCCGCGGTAGAAAACCAAAGACTGAGTGATGCAGCCAAACAAAATCTGGTTGTTACGAAACTAAGCAAGGCTGCTATACAGCAGGTGAGTGATTTGCTGCTTGCTCCGCCGGAGTCTCGGAAGTATCAGACGCTGAAGGAAAGGCTACTGGAGGTGTTCGAGGAGTCGGAGACGAGGAAATTGCAGAAGCTAATCAGCGAAATGGAGTTGGGAGACCAGCGGCCATCACATTTGCTACGACGAATGCGTGAGTTGGCCAGAGAGAAAGTGCCTGACGAGACCCTAAAGTTGATGTGGCAATCACACCTGCCGAGATCAGTGCGGGCTGTGCTGACGGTGACTGGCACAAAGGATTTGGATGTGCTCGCAACTATAGCAGACAAGGTGTTGGAAAGTACGGGAGAGGGCTCATCAACAGTAGCAGAGGTCAAAGCAGTGGAGGTTCAGGAAAGGACTACAGGGAAAAGGAGTGATGAATCATCAGACATCAGTCAAATCCTGGGGGAGCTGGCGAAGATCAACCTGCGGCTCGCAGGGCTGGAACGTGGCAGAGGCAGAGAGCGTCGGGACAACGGCAGCCGAAGATCGAGATCGGCATCGAAGCGTGGTGATGCGGGTGGCGAGAGAAAAAGTGCTAATTGGTTGTGTTTTTACCACTATCGTTACAGGGAGAGGGCAACAAAGTGTGTGAAACCCTGTAATTGGAGCAAGGACCAGGAGAAGTTGGGAAACTAGATGTGGTGCAGCCGACGGCGGGACGTTGCACGATATACAACCGCCTAGTAGTATGTGATAAGAAAACAGGTATGAGATTTTTAATTGATACGGGAGCTAATGTGTCCGTAATACCCGTGAAGAAAAATCGTTCGGGTAGTTATTATGATAGTAATACGTCTAACTTTACATTATATGCCGCAAACGGTACAATAATAAGGACTTATGGTATTGAGACATTAACGCTAAGTTTGGGATTAAGACGTCCGTATACTTGGCATTTCATTGTAGCGGAATATCAATCAGTGTTGAATACATATTTACAGAACGCTAAAAAAAAAGATAAGTCTTTAATTAACTGGTCGCCGGAAGCAGACATTGCATTTACGAAATGTAAAACTAGCCTACAGAATGCCACGACGTTATCGTATCCGGTAACAAACGCTGAGCTTGCTATATGGGCGGATGCGTCGAACGACTGTGTTGGTGCCGTGTTGCAAGTTAAAGTAGACTCACACTGGTGCCCCTTAGGTTATTATTCTAAGAAACTTAGCGATGTGCAACTTAAATATAGCACATATGACAGGGAGCTTCTAGCTATCTATTCGGCGGTTCAGTATTTTCGGTATATGGTAGAAGGCAGACCTTTTGTAATTTACACGGACCATAAACCATTAGTTTATGCGTTCAACAAAAAGCCCAGCGACAAAGAGACGACTAGGCGCGTTAGACAACTTATGTTCATCAGTGAGTTTACAACAAATATACAGTACATAAGCGGAAGTAATAATACGGTAGCAGACGCACTGTCGCGTGTTGAAACTATCACATGTCCAACGGCGCTCGATTTCAGCGAGTTAGCATTAGCGCAACGGACGGACGACGAGCTGACGTTGCTTTTATCAAAAGAAAACAAGGTGACGCAATTTAGGCGAATTATTTTACCCGACTGTCAAAGCGAGGTAATGTGTGAACTATCTACTTCCGTTGCAAGGCCATATCTACCAGTAGCTTTTAGGAAAAGGGCATTTCAGGCGGTACACAGTTTGTGCCATCCTGGAGTTCGTACTACTCGGAAACTGGTGACGTCTAAATATTTTTGGCCAAGTATGAACACAGACGTAGGACAGTGGGCCAAAACCTGCGTTCAATGCCAAAAGTCGAAGGTTATACGTCATACGGTATCGGGACTAGGACAATACGAAAGTAGCGGACGCTTCGAGCATATACAGGTCGATCTAGTAGGACCATTGCCTACATCACCAGATGATTATAGGTATTGCCTTACGGTAGTAGATAGGGCGACAGGATGGCCAGAAGCTTTTGCAATCAGAGACATTTATGCTAGTACGGTAGCCAAGACGTTGTACGAAGGGTGGATTTCGAGGTACGGTTGTCCGGTAAGAGTTACTACAGATCAGGGCAGGCAATTCGAGAGTAGCTTGTTCAAAGAGTTAATGAGATGTTTAGGAATAAATAAATTAAGAACTACAGCGTATCATCCACAAGCGAACGGCACGGTAGAACGGTTTCATCGCGTGTTAAAAGCAGCGCTGATGGCCAGAAGGGACAGTGGCGCGTGGGTTGATGAGTTGCAGACAGTTCTGTTTGGGTTACGCGCAACACCGCGGAGCGACACTGGTGTCAGTGCTGCGGAATTAGCATTTGGAAAGACATTACGGTTACCCGGGGATTTTTACGGTGACAATAGCATAAGCGTTAGTGATTCAAACGAATATGTAAACAAAATTAGAAATATTATCGAAAACCTTAGGCCAAGACCGACTAAACAAAGAGATGCGAGAACTATATTCGTTCATTCAGATTTAAAGACTTGTTCGCATGTTTTTGTGAGAGTAGATCTGGTTAAAAGATCCTTACAACCTCCTTATGACGGTCCGTATCAGGTCTTGCAGAGAACAGAAAAGTATTTCTTATTACAAATAGCAGATAAGCGAGTTAAGATATCAATCGATAGGTTAAAACCGGCGTACGTAGTTAAGGAGGGAACCCTTCCACTAAAACAGCTAGAAAAAGATTGTGTAGAAAGTAATCCTAATGATAAACTGTGTAACGATAAGACCAGTAGTACTAAGCGTGTAACATATACCACAAGAAGCGGTAGAACGGTTAGGCAGCCGATAAGGTTTACATAATAAAATATAAGTAGTTATGTACTTATGTATGTATGGTATTCGCATTTCATCAACATAGAAACATTTCATAATGAACAATGTAATAATGCAATTCGGCGATATTGACGGATGTTTATTTAGGCCAGCCGAGTACAATGTGCACAAAGAACTAAGAAGTGCTGACTAACATTAATTATAATTATGGTAAAATGTTCGTGTAGTCTAGACAAATAGTACTTTAACATTAGACGAAGTTTAGTCATTGCTGGAATAAGACATTACGAACTACAACTGTTATTTAGAAGAAATATCTCTGTAATGTTGGTCAGATAAAAAAAAAAAAAAAATCTTTGTCATTAGATATAATTATTATTTTTAACTATGTAATTAGATATAACTATTATTTTAAAAGTTTGTTGTTGTACCTACATGTTACTTAGAATAAGTACTTCTTTTAAGAAGGGGGCTACTGTAGGGACACAATGTATGTACAAACTTACTCAGCAAATATATTATCGGTGACGCACGGCTGCGCCCGTGATACAGAGAACAGTCGCAAATAAATCGTGGACTTAATTGGTCGTTTCTATTAAACCTACACCTCAGCAAAACGAGTGGAACACATATTAATAAAACATTAACTAAATAGTTCTATAAAGCAGACAATAGCTAAAGGTTACAGAATTGTATCAAACATCGGCTTTATGCAAAGTTACTTCCTGCGCCTGGATTTAGATCGGGTCCGGCGAAATTATAATTTCGTCTATTTTCGTTAGCTTCTGGCTGGTCAGATTTTTTGGGATAGTTAAAGTTTCTTTTAGTGAATTCTTAACTCTATTTGAGGCATCCGTGGCTCCTCTTGGTTGATTCGTAACTCTACTTATTTGAAACATCCGTGGCTTCGTTTAGTTGTGTCGTAAATCCATTTGGGGCATCCGTGGCTCCTGTTGGTTGATTCGTAACTCCATTTGAAACATCCGCGGCTTCGTTTAGTTGTTTCGTAAATCTATTTGGGGCATCCGTGGCTCCTGTTGGTTGATTCGTAACTCCATTTGAAACATTCGTGGCTTCGTTTAGTTGTTTCGTAGATCTATTTGGAGCATCCTTAGCAACGTTTGGTGGAATAGTGGCTTCATCTGACGAATTCAAGGGTCCAATTAGTTGGTCGTCTTCAGTTTGGGGAATTTGCTTCGCTATTTTGGGGAAACGTGGGTTCCTTCAGCGGATTCGGAGGATGCGTTCTAACTGGTGGAACTTTGGAGCTTCTTGCTGAAGGCTGGTTGGTTATAACTTCACTTTCCGTTGTATGCCTTCATTTTTCGGCTTGTTTCTAACGATTGACGTAGTTTTAGATTTAACAGATAACTTTGCCTGTATAAAAAAAATAACAGAAAAATTCACTGTTTCTTGACTGATGAACTGTTTATTCAATTGCTCCGGTACTGAGACAGCCACAGCGTCACTGCGATTGATTGCTCACATAAATCACAAATCACGGTTGTTTTTCTTAATTTAGTTTTTAGGTAACTAACCAGTATTTGTTTACGTTACACAATACACAATGATTTTATTTCACTGTTCGTACAGTTCGCTTACGTAGTCAGACTTGATCGGACCACTAATCGAACAATAACTGACAATCAGATTTATACTAAAAATACCACTGGGATTACCAAGAGCTTAACTGACCTTCTTTCATGAGAGCTACCTACTCTACGGTCAACTTTTCAAAAGGCCTACTCCCTAAGCATACCATCCGTAGTTTCGGCTGATGCTACGGGCTTTTTCTACTCCATATCATCTACGGACATAAGATTTGCTAGGGCCCGAACTAAGAACACGGACAACACGATTTGACAGTTATCCATACCACACCGATGTGTTTTTGCCCGTCCGAAAAATCTTAAAAGGAGTAGGATGCACTCTAGAATATCATATTAATTTGGACAGGCCCGTATTTTCGTTGACGGACATAGAGAGAAAGCGCCCAGTTCTGAAGTAGGTACGCCAACGCACCGCGAAAAACGTGTGTTTTGATATAGCTTTACCCTGTAAAGGGATTCTTCTTCTTCTTCAATACATCAATTAATACAATACAATTGTATTTTAAATATTGTTTATAACACATTTGCTCGTAAAAGGTCTCTTACTGCACCAATTTCAATATCGTAATGTATCTCATTACGTACTTGTGCGTAATTGTAATGTAAAGCGCACCGTTTATCACGATGCTCCGTCTAAAACGAACGGTACTTTTTTAAATCTTAGCAAAGAGTTTTTATGTCAGAAAAGTGGTCAACATTTTATAAATAAAATTAACTTCGGGAGATAAAATATAATAAACTAGCGACCCGCCCCGGCTTCGCACGGGTGCAATGCTGATCACTATCACTGCATAGTATAAAACAAAGTCGCTTCCCGCTGTCTGTCTGTCTCTATGTATGCTTAGAACTTTAAAAATAAGCAACGGATTTTGATGCGGTTTTTTTAAATAGATAGTGATTCAAGAGGAAGGTTTATATGCATATTATAATACATGCATAATATAGTAGAGAAACACTGATAATTTTAGAGCCATTATTTCTCTTAAAAAGTATAGGATAAAAAATGGTTATTGTGGGTTATCCCTAAGAGATAGACATATGCCATCGCGGACTTTTTTGTAGACCTTTTTAAGGTGTACAATACTGTAGTACATTATTTTGATCTATCTCGTAGGGTTAAGCCAGCGTTTGCAATGTAAGCGCAAAAAAATGCGTTTATTTACGACATCACATTAGAAACCCCTAAAATGATCAGTGTTTCTCTACTATATTATGCATGTATTATACATATAAACCTTCCTCTTGAATAACTCTATCTATTAAAAAAAACCGCATCAAAATCCGTTGCGAAGTTTTAAAGATTTAAGCATACATAGGGACAGACAGCGAGAAGCGACTTTGTGTTATACTATGTAGTGATAAACATTTAATTCCTTAATTTCTTTTTTTTCTCGTTTCTCCTACTTTCACTCAAGAGAGTGAGAGAGAGACTGGTGAAATTGCAACTAATAATACGAGTAATAGCTTGACAACATTAAAAATGCCAACTGGCAACGTAATAATTAATTTTACAAATTGTCCGAATTTTAATAACTGTTTTAACAAGTAATTAAAGATTTATTCGTTTAAGAAAGTCCGAGTTTTATTTATTTCCTCACAAATGTGTTATAAAACGTCGTATGACATACGTGCGGTTTGATAATTACAGCCTCTGCTTTCTTATAGCCCTCACCTACGGCTCGGGCTAGCAATATCGCCTCAGCTATAATTTTCAACTTACCGCACTTATATCATAATGTACTATTATTATAAGACTTTACCACTTCTACGGCATTGTCGGTGGCAGCGCAAAGGTCACCTACATGTTTTGGGACACATAGCGCAGGGTAGGAGGTGGAGCATGGCCTGTGACATAGCTACACAATCACACCCTACTGCCGGTCCTTCAAGATAGCCCCACTTTGCCAGGTTGGACTTACATCTTCCCACTTGTGTCCGGAGACGGTTCAGAGGAAGATAATAATTAACTTTAATACATAATGATATTAGACTACTTCGAAGTGAGTTTACTCATTTGTTTTGTGATGCTAGGGATTGACCAAACAAAACTTTTACAATCATAATCGAGATTTTAGTAATATTTTTTTTAGGGTAATTTTATTGATAATTTTATATAATTTCAAAGCTAGTATTTTAGTTGCCAAAGATAAGATCAGATATAAGTATAAGAAAAAAAAATAAAAAAAATAATGGGATTCTAAGTTTCTGTTTTGCTATTTTATTTTAAAACCCCACAAAATAGTAATGTTTTGGCAACTAAAACGCTAGCTTTGAAATCATATAAAATTATCAAAATAATTTGCATTTATTTTTTGCTTGAGTACGTATAGTTTTTTATTGTATTTGTTGGTATATTGGCGTAGCTAGCTGACATATGGCAAATAATTTAATTTAGCGTTCTGTGTCTTGTAATGTTGATTACTCTGCATACCTTGTATTGTATTCAATCAAGTATTTTCTAACTGAACAGACAGCGGTGCTGCTGGGGAGTTTGTTGCGCCACTTCTTCTCCCCAGCGAAAGCACTAGGAAGTGGTGAAGGGCGGGCGTTTTGGGGGACTGTCTTTTGTAATTTTGACGTTCGAAAAGTGCTGATTCTCAGCCTATGAATTTTGATTTGATTTGATTTTGATATGATTTGCAAAAAAAAATCTCGATTATGATTGTAAACGTTTACTTGGTCAAACCCTAGCATGGAAGTTGTACGTAAGTACATACATATTACGTCCATTGATCCCTAGCATCAGTGGTTTGACACTGACAGCTCACTCCACGCAAATTTTCACGGTGAGATTTTTACAGAATCGACCGGCTATTTGCGTTTTTGTCGTCCCCACAAGGTTATAACAATGATAAAATACAGGGTTATTTGTAAAACACCAAAAACCTCTTAAGAGGTCATTGTACTCATCATTATGAACAACTTTTACTATGGGCCAAACCTGAAATCGCGAAAAAAAAATCAGCTGTTCCCTACATTTACGTTCGTACGAGTCGTCAAAATGTAGGGAACAGCTGATTTTTTTTTCGCGATTTCAGATTTGGTCCCATAGTAAAAGTTGTTCATAATGATGAGTACAATGACCTCTTAAGAGGTTTTTGGTGTTTTACAAATTACCCTGTATACGGACACATTAGGCTCATCGTATAAAATTCTGCTAATAAATTTTAGAAACGTCGAACAGCTCTGTTTATTTTCACAATTTTAGCGCCAGTTTGGCACTTATTCAAAACCGATAATTCTCAGAAACGCTTTGAAGTTTCCGTAAAATTCATGAGTATTGTACCCGTCTTAGCTTTGCTGCGGTGAGTGACTCCTTAGAGTAAAATGATCCGATGGGGTACTGCACCCTAATTGCGTAACAGACTATCAATCACAATCTGACAGGCCTGTTGGTCTAGTGGTCAGTGACCCTGACTGCTATGCTCAAGGTCGTGGGTTCGATTCCCACCTAGGACAAATGTTTGTGTGATGAGCACGATCATTTGTTCTTTGTCTGGGTGTAATTTATCTATAATATGTATGTATTTAGAAATATATATGTATGTTTATCAGTTGTCTAGTACTCATAGCACAAGCTCTGCTTGGTTTGGGACTAGATGGCGTTGTGTGAAAGTTGTCGAATATTATTATTATTATTATTAATCTGAATATTTTTAAGGATGTTGCCATAGCTTCATATTATGTTCAAAAAATGGTCTGCAACAACGTAAATAACGCAATGAATGCTGTTGAACTGTCAAACTGAAAGCCATTGCTACTGTTAGTGTGTGGAGGGGGACGCTACTACTTCAAAAAAAGAATCCCATCCTATGAAACTATATTACTAACTTACTACCTTTCTCACTAGCTTACAAGCATTATAGGCTAAAGTGACTAAACTCTGTTTTTTAATCTGCTAGACCAAAATGACAGCTAATAAAATAATGGCGTCAATTCCCTTGTTTACAAACTAAGCTAAATTTAAGTTCAGTGCACCTTTTTCTTTCTATTTCATTAAGAAAAGGACAGAAATTAAATATTAGTTTGGTCTTGTTAAATTAAGACACAAAAGTTTAGACGTGATTATAAAATTGGCTACTAAAAATACGTCAATTTACCCCAGGCGCTGACTAATTTGACAGGACTAAACTAATATTTATCTTATGTCCTTTTCACAATGAAATAGATAGAAAAAGATGGACTGAACTTAAATTTAGTTTAGTTTGTGTGCAAGAGAATCGGCGCCATTACTAAATAATGTCATGTTGACATAAAAAGGTCGATAGCATCTGTCATTAATAAAAAATCTTGGTTTTGCTAGACTTACTAGTACTATCTTCCTATCTTAGCGTCAAGAACTAGGTCGTAATCGTGTAACCCGGGCATTAGACGACAGTAATCATAGAATTGAGTATGCACTTCAACAGGTGGAGGGAAATTAAGCCAATAATTATCGGCATAAAGTGGCAAAGAGCCAGCAATACTGAGAAAATGCAAGTGCACTTACTTACGTCACTACTTACGCGCTAACATCCAAATGATTGTTCTAAATACGATAGTTTATCTGGTTTGTGCGTTTTCACACCTTATTTTCGGAACGGCTGCTAGATAAATCTTAGCTGAACCGTTGATCAGTGGTGTTTCGTGGGTTAAAACCCAGGCAGGCGCTAACTTGGTGTAAATAATTTCATCACCATCATCTGCCTAGCCTTTTCCCAACTATGTTGGGGTCGGCTTCCAGTCTAACCGGATGCAGCTGAATACCAGTATTTTACATGGAGCGAATGCCTATCTGACCTCCACAACCCAGTTATTGGGTAATACGATACCTCTAGGTAAGACTGGTTGTCAGACTTTCGGGCTTCTGACTACCCGTAACGACTGTCAAAGATCTACGAATGACAGCCGGGACCCGAGGCACGGAGCGGTCTCGGTATGTAAAGATGGTCACCCATCCACAGACCAACCGCGGCAAGCGTAGCTTAACCTGATCGATCGACCTGTGCGGCTGTTATTATTTAGCCACGGGCCCCTCCTAATTCTTTCCCTTCATCACCACTGCTCTTAAAACGGTGAAGAAAACCATCGCGAGGAAGCCGGCATGTCCTAGAACCAAAAATTCTAAGACATGTGATATCTAGCAACCCGCACTGGGCCTGCGTGGTGGATTACGGCCCACTCCCTTTCGAAGAGAGGAAGCCTGTGTCCCAGCAGTGGGAACATTATACCTAGGCTGATCATGTAAACGGTTAATCTTCTCTCTTATCGGTTAAAATTAATTGGGATTTTAGGAACAGTCCGTGCTGTGATATAAATATTTGCATTATATAACCCCTGTATTTCCCAAAGAGTAAGGCAGACCTATAGTAGACCTGTCTACGCGCAACCCACCATGGGACCAAGACGCTCACCCGCGCCTCCCTAGCACCGCCCGCCCCCGCCGTTTAATATTGGGTTTTCAAATCTCGATTATGATTGAAAATGTATGCTTGGTCAATCCCTAGTTGGGGTGACACTGACAGCTCACTCCACGTTTTCATGGTGATTTTTTTTACAGAATCGACCCGCAGGACCTCATGCTCAGCAGTAGCGCTTTCGTTAGTTTAGACCATAGACATAGAAAATAATAATCTCAATGGTTTAGACTAACGAGATATTGGTGGCGATTCTGTTGCTCGCAAACTAAACTAAATTTTAGTTCAGTGCATCTTTTTCTTTCTATTTCATTAAGAAAAGGACATAAGAACGCACGGACGGACGGACGGAGGACGGCACGGTTGGTGCATTGGTTAAGCTATTGACTGCTGTGATGCGTGTCGCGGGTTCGATTCCCGCACGGAACAAATATTTGCATGACCTACACTAGCTGTTCCGGGTCTGGCTGTTGGTGTATGTGACTTTAAATGTTTTCTTAGTGTGGGGCAAAGTTTTATTAAAAAAAAAAAAATAACCCATTACTAATGGCACATATTCATTTCTAATGATTAAACTACTCTAAAATAGGACATTGCAGTAGTTTAATTATTTGAAATTTGATTGCAGGTATACTAAGTGTATAATTAGCATTTTCTTTTTTTTTTATTTGCCCAAAAGGAAGTCATATTACTACCCATTAAAATTAAATAATCTTACTTTCCCTCCAATCTCAAATTACCCATTATTGTTGTAAAAAATAGTTGCATGGCAACACTAAACTACATTACAATAAAACACAACTGACGAATTATTAAACGTTTTTAATAAGTAAGTACCTACACAAAAATACAACATACAAAAATGTACATACAACATTCAATGTCAATTCAATATTAATTACTGACTTATTTTACCTACATTTTTACATGCTAGGCCAAGCCTATTACGTTATTTTCCTAGATGGTCTTATGTAAATTGTTACAAAATTAATTTCTTATTGTACAGTCGACAAAAGACATAAGTAAACAGCCAGGGTACTATCGTATGTAGGTATATAAACAATTACTTTAATTAGTCCCTTATTATGCGTGTGGAGAAAGCAATGCACGAAGAAAAATGGAAAGCTATGGGGGAGACCAGCAGTGGGACAATACCGCAGGGTAACTAACACACTATCAGTAGCAATGGTTTTCATTTTGACAGTTCGACAACATTCACTGCGATATTTACGTTGTTGAGCAGACAAATTTTCGAACATAAGAAGCAATGGATTAGCAATATCCTTCAAAATTATTCAGATTGAGATTGATAGTGTGTTACGCAATTAGGGCGCGGGTTGACAAAACAATGCGTGTATGTACAGACGCCAGCACATCAAGCTATCCGAAACTGTCAGATTTTCTCAATCAACTTTGAACCTTATGCTTTAGCGATAAAGTTGAAAATCTATTAAAGAAATCTGACAGATTGTAGTAGCTTGATGTGCTGTCGTCTGTACTAAGCAATTAAATCTTTGTCTATACAAAGAAAGAATAAAGTTGAGTCCCTTGTTATGTTTTCAGGCACATAAAAATAATTAATTGTCTCCGTACAGAGTTCAGTGGTGGTAGTTTATCATGGTTTCTTTTTTGCCTGTTGCTGCACAAACTGACCTAATTTTATCAATCAATAAGTAATTTAGGTGTAGACAGTCCTCTGGTATAATTTGGCAGATGACGAAATGGGAACATTTTATGTATTCGCCAGTAGTGCATGCCAAGACTATAAACTAGGCTGTCCTTTGCTTATTTTAATATTTTTTTTTACTTGCAAATGTCTAAACATTAGTTTAAAAATATTTAGCAACAAAACTGTAGCACCTAATAGAATATATGTATAGGCACGTATGTATGTATGTATGTATAACACTTGTCTTATATATATATTTTTTTAATCTTAGTACAAATCACCAGCCTTGCGCGTCGTTTATTTATTATCTAGAGGAAAGGAACAGATAAACCTGCACCCTAATTGCATAACACACTATCACTTACAATCTGGATCATTTTGAAGGATATTGCTAATCCATTGCTTCATAAGTTCGAAAAAATTGTCTGTTCCACAACGTAAATAACGCAATGAATATTGGTGAACTGTCGAAATGAAACCCATTGCTGCTGATAGTGTGTTACGCAATTATCCCTCTGGTATGAATGTTTCCAAAATGATTCGACGATATTCTATTGATACACTGTTATACCTATTTCCTAGGTAATTTTTCGCATTTATATCTGTTCCTTATAAAGTGTTTTAACCATTTTTAAAGACATATGGCTACTACAGAATATTTATCTGACGACTTATCGTAAATAGTTCATATAAAAGCAGGCGGCGCTCTTTTTTAATAATAAAATAGAAGATTAGAATATAGTTTTATGATTAAGTACACAACAAGACATTAATTTTACGTGATACACATTCAAGTTAATCAAGCAAACAGCATACTTAATTACAATAAACCTTGTGCCTCATCTACGACAAACCAGTATATGTAGCTAGAGAAATAGAAGATTAATCTTGCTCTCCACTGGACTTTAGTAAGACTATGAGATTGTTTTTTAGTTTTGTAGACAATCGAAAATCAATCAACTTGATATTATTGTCTCGTGGATAAGTTGCTTAAGGCCTTTTAGAAGTCAGACACATTTTCGTCATCGTTTTCCGCTAATATAACTATTGTCTCCTGAGTACATCTATTATAGAATTACGGGTAAAAGCATCTCACAAAAAATAAATATTATCTACTAATTAGTCATCACCACCCCCGCTGCCGCCACCTGAATCACATCCCCCTCCAGTATCACCCCCACCTGAATCGAAGCTTGCGCCAGATTCATGACAAGTTGATGTATCGTGGCTACTGGTGTGATGCGTGCCCGAGTCGTGATGGCTACTTGAATGATGTATTCCCGAATCATGATGGCTGCTCGAGTGATGCGTTACCGAGTCGTACCCGCTCGAATGATGCTTGACCGAGTCGTGGTGACCACCCAAAGGAAGCGTTGCCGAGTCGTGACCACTCTTATGGTGAGTCGAGGAGTTGTAATCATCATTTGAATTTGACATCAAGTCTTGTGCTGGCTCGCTATGATTATTTCCAACTCCAACATGCATATGCTGTGCCGAAAGACTAGTTATTCCCCAATCATCGTTGTTATCCGTAGTGTTATCATAGTAACTGCCTCCGGAGTTCTTATACCTTTTGTTATAAATCCTTTGGTTCCTCTCCCTAGGTTTGTCTTCACAGCAGTCATTTAAAGAATTGGCACAGCAATCACAACATCTCTCGGTACAGTTTTTGATACCCTGGCAACACATTGATAGAAGTGTGCAGACGAATAA
Source organism: Eremobia ochroleuca (assembly GCA_949629135.1). Classification (NCBI taxonomy): domain Eukaryota; kingdom Metazoa; phylum Arthropoda; class Insecta; order Lepidoptera; family Noctuidae; genus Eremobia; species Eremobia ochroleuca. Next base: position 15,269,410 of record OX451406.1, read on the forward strand.
ACAACATCCTTTCTTGTTTCTTGTGTGAATACAGCAACCGTCGTGTTGTTCGCTGTCTATTCTGTGTATCCTCGGTGAGTTATCACCTCCATTGCCATCTTGCATTGCCGTCGGTTGATACGGCGATGTAGCCGACGGCTGGGCGGATATCACATGCGACATTTTATTATTTGTTTGTAACTGTACTTAGTTTAATTTATTCTACGTCTTTACCTACGTCTGGCCGCTCCCGACCCAAAACATGACGTAATCGCTCAAAATATCCTGTCCTTATTCTTAAATATAATTATTGCGGCGTTAAATCACACTGCACACTTACAGTTTTTATGAAAAGTCCTTTGATAAACTCCAACGTCAATGTTATTTACTTTTTGTATCACTGATCAAACGCGTTCATCAAAACGGCAGCCTTCCAAACTGGTAAACAATGTCACTTTGTGCTTCAAGGCTTGAATAAAGCAATGGTAACACGTGTTTGAATTAATGCATTATTCTTAACGTATTGTTCGATGCTGAGGCACAATAATACTGGACGGGAATAGCCACGCTCCGGTCAACTAATACAAGTTATCGTGGCACTCACACACTGAACCGACGACTGTCTATAGTAATAATCACTAACTGTGAAACGGACTGACTCATGCCACGGAGTAAACAAGACTCCGTTGAGCGTTCTATTCTACCAAATGTGTTGGAGAATCGACTCGTTTTGCAGTAAGTACTTACGTAGCACATGTATTTATAGTAAAGGAGGAGGAAAATTTATAGTAAACTACAGCGTCTACTTACCTACTTTTTTAATACTAACAGTTTGTTATTGAAACTTGGGAGTGCATTAACAGAGCCTGCGTTTATTTCAATCAATGTGTAGGTATACTGTACCTAGTCATGGTGATAAACATTTATTTGCCGTAAACGTATTTATTTATCCACTATGGATAAGGAATAGTCAATGAAAAGGATAAGTCTATAAATATAAAATTTTAATATTAATACCTACCTATTTAGGTATCTTATAATGAATTATTAATGAATATCCTGTGACGTTACCACATAGGTATCTATGGAATGCAGTTTGCGTAACACAGCTAATTAGACTTCATTTAGAACAATAAAGCTTCTCACTTATTCATACTATAGCGCAAATTGTGTTGTTAATCGAGCAAAATTGGTAATTTGAAAACAACGCTTGCAACACCGAAATCAAAATGTCAAAATCAAGGTCATTGCTCTTATCGCCAAAATAAAGGCGCTACAAGTAGGTATAATTCAAAGTGTTTGGGCGATTTTATAGATATCTATAAATACTTATTAGGTATTATTATACATATATGAGTAGGTTCACACTCGAATTCAATAATTAAGAGTATTTTGGAACAAAACTACCTTTAACGAACTACATTTTATGCTTTAGGTGCGATTTTCACATTTACTCTTATACGTATCATCACCACGCAGCAGCGACCAGGGTGTGTGCGTAGGTGGAGCTGTGTCACAATTTCACAAACTACGAGTATACTCTTGATCCTGCCCTCTGTGCCCCAAAACATGCAGCCAAAGTGACCTCTGCATGTCGATTCTGTAAAAATCTCACCGTGAAATCATAAGTGAAGTAGTGTTAATCCCTAGCGAATGACAGCTCACTCCACGCTCACTTCACCCAAGCTTTCACGGTGAGATGGTTACAGAATCGCACGGTTCTTCTGCCACCGATAACACTGTAGAAGTGACGAAGTTTTGGGCCAACAAAATATGAAACTGTCATGTCGTGCCACCGACACGAAGAAGACTAAGTATGGCTGTTGCTCATAAATGAAAGGGACATAAAAACTATTCTTTTTTTTTTCATTTAAATATATTTCATATATTTTTACAATTAATAGCATTAGAAAGACATTGCTTGTAACTACTACAATCTGTCAGATTTCTTTAATAGATTTTCAACTTTAGCGCTAAAGCATAAGGTTCAAAGTTGATTGGGAAAATCTGACAGTTTCGGGTAGCTTGATGTGCTGGCGTCTGTACATAATAGACTGGTGATAGATACATTTTACACGTGACCAGAGGGCTGGGTCGTTCTTTGGCCAAAGACTTAGCATTGCCATTCAACATGGAGACTTCTGGGCACGTTTCCAGATGACAGCGATGCGGACGAGTAGGTACTTCAACACCTTAGTGTCCTTTGTTATTGTATTTATTTGTATAGTAAGTTAGTTATTTAATTTAGTATGTACTGTAAATACATATTTAGTTACAAACAAGGCAAGTTAAATAAAAAATGTGTAGGTCACACATCATTTATTTTCTTTATTTATTCCAATTATTATTATTTAGGCAACTAGGGCCCATAGAAAATATAATACATACTACTGCAAACATAAGAATACATTATAAACTACATAATACATGAAATAAAAAAAAGTGATGGGCTCCATCATAATTCATCATTTTTATTATTGTTTGTTAGCTGAGTATTAAAACCATCCCCGCAGACCCCACCCCCGTCAAAACCATCACCACAGTCTCCACCCCCGTCAAAACCATCACCACAGTCTCCACCCCCGTCAAAACCATCACCACAGTCTCCACCCCCGTCAAAACCATCACCACAGTCTCCACCCCCGTCAAAACCACCGCCACAGTCCCCCCCCCCCCTACGTGAAAACCACTGTCACAGTGAGAATCAGCAGTATGATGCCCGTCACTAGCGTAATGGATATCACAGTCACCTGCGTGATAATGGGCCGCAGTTGCTCATCCCCAAAATATGGTTGTTTTCTGCGGAATAGCCATTGGCGCCGGTTGTCTTGTTCACAAACTAAACTTAATTTAAGTCCAGTGCATCTTTTTCTTTCTATTTAATTAAGAAAAGGACAGAAGTCAGTCACTCAGTCACTCTATGTAAAATACTGGTATTCAGCTTTTTTTTTTTTTAAGCGTTGCCCCACACTAGGAATTTCTCCTTTATTGTGGGTGCGTCTACAAACATTTAAACTCACATACACAAACAGCCAGACCCGGAACAACTACTTGTAGGTCATACAAATATTTGTTCCGTGCGGGAATCGAACCCGCGTCACGCAGCGCAGCAGTCAATCGCTTAACCACTACGCCAACCGTGCCGACAGCTGCATCCGGTGCGACTGGAAGCCGAGCCCAACATAGTTGGGGAAAAGGCTAGGCATGATCATGACACCTATAAGTAAGTAAGTAGTTACGTGTTTTTTTTTTTTTTTGGTTAGGAAATTATCAAATAACTTCTCCGGCTCTGGGCGGAGCGTGAGGGCGTGTCAGACTTTTACTGACTAAAACCTACCCGTGTTCCTTCAGTTGCCTGTGCCAAGGGCCACGGTAACTCTTTCCAACAACCCGCGACCCTGGCAAGCATCGGCCCCAGCGGACCCCGTCAGTTGCTGCTGACGTCTCTTTGAGGTGTGCGTGGAACACAACGCGCCGACGACCCGGACCTGGTCCTTACCGGACGGCGAACTGCCCATTGCTCGCCGTCCGCAAGCCCGCGCCTACGGTGGCCGGGAGTCAGCTATTGACTCCTGACGCCCAGGGCGTCTCCTGCGGCCACTAGGGGCGTGAGGGCGCAAAGATTGCCTCTCCCTCACGCGTTCCGCCTCCTCCTTCGCAAGCATTACTGCTTCGCAGAAGGAGGTGACGGCTTCCCATGCACTCTCACTCCGTACCATGGCCTGGACGTGGCCGGACGCGAGAGATCGCCGCCGTGCGGACGCGGCGGTGCTCCGCCCAAGAGTAGTTACGTGTCAATCCTTCATTCCTGCAACTTGGAAATTCCAGTATTATTAACCTTTTGAACGCCAATCACTTGTATACAACTTCGTATTACACAAGTGATTGGCGTTCAAAAGGTTAATAGCTTAATTTCCTTATACCAATAACCAGCCTCAACAATCAGCTTATTATCTACTGTACTTTGACGTCATATTATTTTCCTGTTGCCCGTTCGTAACCACACAGTTTGAAAATCTATTTCGATCTCCCATTCTTGTGGCACCAAAATAATTTCAAAATATACATTTCATAAGCTGGCCTCGTGTTGCTCGACTTTTCGTACACACGCCAGCACATCGAGCTACCCGAAACTGTCAGATTTTCCCAATCAACTTTGAACCTTATGCTTTAGAGCTGACAGGTTGTAGTAGCTTGATGTGCTGGCGTCTGTACATTAAGAGTTCAGCCTATACTGGAAATTTATTGCTTGATAATGTCGTCATGTGTACCTAGCTCGTTAGTAGATTTTCAACTTTATCGCTAAAATATAAGGCTCAAAGTTGATTGGGAAAATTTGACAATGTCGGGTAGCTTGATGTGCTGGCGTCTGTACCTAGCTCGTTAATTTTATTTATTGTACAGACGCCAGCACATCAAGCTACTACAATCTGTCAGATTTCTTTAGTAGATTTTCGACTTTATCGCTAAAGTATAAGGTTCAAAGTTGATTGGGAAAATCTGACAGTTTCGGGTAGTTTGATGTGCTGGCGTCTGCACATGTGTTTTGTTTTCCTCTGTGATATTTTCTTGTTTTTACTGTTGTATACTAGGCATTAATTAATTACCTATAGCAATGTGGTTTATTAGATGACCAACTTCTGTCCGCGTGAAATTTCTTGTTTCCCGAATCCACCCCGTCGCATCGCAACGCCTGCCCGTGGGCAGGGCTCTTTCCCACGGCAAGATCCCGTTTTTTGCAGGATCCCTTACTTCCTTTTCGCTTTGCGTTCTTTCTGATTTTTTTTTTCTTTTTGCTCGGCTTTAAACGGTTGACGGCTGTCATGAAAATGATGACAGCGACAAAAATTTAAATCGTTAGATTCGCCCTACTGCTTCAAAAGCCGGTCGCGTATCTGTTTCGTTTTGACACACAATGACGTAGTGACTTGACTTGATTATCATGGAAACGCTATTAATCAAGTGTGAGCTCACTCTTCTTAGTATGGACACTTTTTCGCGTGACTAAGTACGGTGAGAGGAAATCTAGCGATTTAAACATTTTTATTTTATTTTTTGTTTGAGACTTTATGTCAAATAGTGTACTTAAATGTCAAATTTTCACGACGGCCGTTATAATATAAAACCAAAGCTTTAACGCCTACCTAGTGTTTCATGCTTCCTAGAAATATATATCGTCGACAAGAGATCAAGAGAATCGAAGAACAGCCGGTCGATTCTGTAAAAATCTCACCGTGAAATCATAAGTGAAGTGAGCACTTAATAGTGTTAATACCTACCATTAGGGAATGATAGAGCTCACTTCCCGCTCACTTCACCTAAGTTCTCACGGTGAGATTTTTACAGAATAGCACTGCAGATCGAGGTACAGAGCAGGCCTATTCAGCAATAAAAAATATATTTTTAGTTAGTTTTCACTGTTCCACTGCTGTGCAAAGGCCTCCTCCAAATCCTTACACGCGTCCTTTCCCAGAGCAACCTCTATCCAACCCTTGTGGTACAGAAATAGGAAGATACCTGCTTATGTCAATGTATGTGAATTGTATTTTGTATAAAGGCAATTCGTTGCGGGGCGACCATACCAGAAACCAGAAACCACAGACATAGATTTTTCAAATATTTTATTTTTTATACGCGACAGATCAAGTTATACATTTTCAAATTTTGGTGGCCTCGCGTTGTATAGGTTTTCCGTACAATGCACAGACTTAAACATAAGTCTATGGTACAGACGCAAGCACATCAAGCTACCCGAAACTGTCAGATTTCCCCAATCAACTTTGAACCTTATGCTTTAGCAATAAAGTTGAAAATCTATTAAAGTAATCTGACAGATTGTAGTAGCTTGATGTGCTGGCGTCTGTACAATGAGAAGTCAGCTCACACTGGAAATGAATAGCGTGATATGTCGTCGTGCAAACAATGGGCGTTTAAACATGGCCAAGAATTATAGATCTAATAGAAAATGGACAATTATTCTATACTTATGTTGTAAAATATATCTACTATACTACCGAATAAACTCCGAAGGACAGAAAGGGTTGCTGCAGATGTCACAATATTACATTTTTAATCGGTTTTTGCGTAACCCATGAAACTCGCCAAGGGTGAAATTCAGACCTCACTTTGATTTTATTTTGTTGTAAAGTTAGCGTTTCATACTATTATGAACTTTAATGCTTTTATAATTTCGACATTAAAACCTAATTTTTATTTTCATTTAAAAATATGAGCTAGGTAGGTATATTTTTGCAATCAAACATAAAGTAGATACATACAGACAGCGCCGTCCACGAAGACGCGCCCCACTCTTCTTTTTAATGCTTACCGTACAAGTGTGCAACATTCTGCTAGTAATTTAGTGTTGTCGATGCACGATGTCAAAACTAAAACACGTGCGGAATTAACTAGCGATAGCCACTAACGATTAGGAAGAGAGTGGGGCGCCCGTTAGGGTATAATGTTCTGTGGGGCCGCGCGTCAGTGGTAACAAGAACAGAAGAGCAGAGAAGTTAAGCCAACGTTTTTACGTTCGCACGGACGTAAAAATATCGCTCCAGTGTTTTTCGCGCACTGGATTTTGAAAATTCAACAGTGTGGTTTTTTGACGCGCTGGGATGCACTCTGTTGGAATCTCAATGCTCGGCTGAGCACCGAGAGCTGAAAATCCAGTGCGTGATAAAATAACACTGACTTCTAGTCAAATCCACCACCACCCACACCAGCGGCACAGTCCCCCCCTCCGCTAAAACCTCCTCCACTGTCCCCCCCTCCACTAAAGCCACCCCCACTGTCCCCCAATCCGCTAAAACCTCCCCCACTGTCCCCCACTCCTCCAAAACCGCCCCCACTGTCCCCCCCTGCGCCGAAACCACAGTGAGAATTACCAGTATGATGACTGTCGTTAGCATGATGAGTTATCACCACCACACCATAACTGACTGGTTGACTGACTGTATGAATGCCACCAGCGTGATAATGAGCTGGATAGCTGCACAAGCGCGAATCATCGTCGTTATCTGCGGAATACTCATCACCACCTCCTCCTGCGTCATTGCTCATACCCAAAATAAGGTTGTTGTTTCCGAATGGGTCGTCACCACCTCCCTAATTCGGTCTTTGGCGTTCTTTTTCTTTAACTTTTGTTGTTATGTTTGGGGTATCTGTTCCGTGGCCATTTTCTTTTGTTCTCGGTTGGGTTCTTATCACTTTAGTGTCTAGACTTTTCCTTAAGTTATTCCACGAATGTTGATATCGGGGTCCCATTTCACACTCCGATCTAACTCTGTTTATTTAAATGGTTTCTTATTAACTCCAACGTGAATTTTGTTATTTTATTGAATGATTTTAAAAACTTTTGATTACCTAACATCACTTTATGTTTCAAGGTTTGTAAGACTACGAACGCGAACACGTTTATTAATATTGCTAACGCTTAATCACTGCGGAACAGGTTAACCCTCGCTGTCATCTAAATAATAACAGCCGCACGAGTCGTTCGAAGGTTAAGCTACAATTGGCGTGTGCGGTTCATGGTTTGATGACCATCCATTACACATCACCTGCATGCCTCGAATGCACGTTATGCCGTTGGTCCTGGCTGTCATTCGTAGATCTTTGACAGTCGTTACGGGTAGTCAGACTTTTTCAAAGGATGTTACCCATTTACTGGGTTGTGGAGGTCAGATAGGCAGTCGCTCCATATAAAATACTGTTATTCAGCTGTATCCAGTTAGTCTGGAAGCCGACCCCAACATAGTTGGGAAAAGGCTGGCAGATTGATTTTTTATTGCCTTACGAACACACACATTGAACAGAAGGCTGTCTGTAGTTATTATTTGTATCATCCTTTTCATGTATGGAGTTAGGCAGGGCCTTAACTTAGGCGATCCCTACACCTGCAATAAGGTTGCGCAATATGATTGAAACAGCCCTTGCACTCAAACGATAAATTATTTTCAAGCAAAAATATTGATCGCCCACAAGCTTCAATGTTTTCGCGTGAGCAAGACCTGTACCCTAATTGCGTAAATCTAAATCTGAATCGTTTTGAAGGATATTGCTAATCCGTTACTTCGTATGTTCGAAAAGTGTGTCTGCTGAACAAAGTAAATAACGCAATGCATGTTGTTGAACTGTAGTGTGTTACGCAATTAGCCCGCTGAATAAGAGAAAAAAAATGATATTTTAAGGTCCCTATAGTTTTATTATGTGTGTATATATTTTTTTATTGTAATTAAACATTTCTATTAGAACATAGGTATTTGTATATTCTACAAGAATAAGTACATACCTATTGGGTAAAATTAATTTGCATGACTAAAACAGACAAAATATGGACTCTACATTAAACCAACAACTTTTACAACTGGCAACACTTATATTTTCCGCAAATATATTAATTTTAATAAAACCATAGACATTATTTTCCAAATATTTTATTTTATAAATTAAAAATATTATAACCTACTTAGACATTGGCCATGTAGCTAGTATATACAATGGGCGTTTATACATGGCCAAAACTTATAGATTTAATAAAAAATGGACAATTCTATAGTATGACTTATGTTGTACAATATAAAAAAAATTACTACCCGAATGAACTCAGAAGCACAGAAAGGGTTGATGTTGATGTCATAATATTATATTTTTTAATAGTTTTTTGAGTAACTTATGAAACTCGTTTAAGCTTTCGTTTCCTAAGAAAGTGGTTTACGGTCACACAATAACGGCTGTCCAAATACAGAGTATTCAGATTTCTTACGTTTTTTGCAATACACAGGCCAGTGTCAGGTCCTATACAGCATGTAACGTTAAATGCGCAAAACCTCAGATACCCCAACTGATTTTTAATTCAATTGACCTATTTCAGAGACAAAATAAGTAATTACAAAAAATGTAAAGGTTTTATGTGCTGTTTTAGTTTTACTGGCCATTCTGATCGTTTCTTGCGTCTACGACGACGCTTTACCGAGGGAGGAGTCGTCACCGAGCCGCATTAGGGCGCTTTCAATTTAGACGGTTGGTGCCGGACTGCTGCAGTCCGGGTATCGTACTGCGCACAGGCGGTTATGATTTTTCATCTCTCGCACGACCTTGCGTCGAGACATTTTGTATGTGGATTACCTTTTACCTGCTGATGGGCCACATTGAGATCTACCAATAAAAAAAAAGAGCTACCAATAATTTTTTTTTTATTCCAGGGCCGATCAAAAATAAGGTAAAAATTTTTTTGGTAAAAATTTTAAGTTTGAACCTAAATTTTAGGTATTTAAAAGATGATATCTGTAACTTTCTTTCGTATTCAATCGATAGTAGGATGATTCAAGATGAAAATAAAAAAAAAACCTGTACTCGAAAAAGTTTTCATTCGTAGAAATGGCATGGAAACAACTGATCAAAGGTAGATATTTAAAAAAATTTCATTAAATATCAAAAAACTCTGAAACCATAAGACTTTTACCATGGTCATTTTTTTTATTGGTAGATCCTAATGTGGCCCATCAGCAGGTAAAAGGTAATCCATGACTTCCCGGACACCCAGTATATTTAGCTCATTACTCTATTCGTTGTAAATACAGATCCTATCACTAAATCCCGGTATGATTAATTCCTTTATCCTTTCCCTACCTTTGTTTCCTTTGTAATATAAGAATAAAACGCGACACTGGCTAAATGCACAAACCGTGCGAAGCCAAAACGAAGAAAAAAAAGTATAGAATAAAGAATTGTATAATCATAAAAATGATGAATACATTTCTCTAAGTTCATATTACCCTATAGAATTACTATTTCAAGAAATCGTGACATTTGAAGGTCAATTCTAAATTATGGAGTTGTATTGCTGATTATCCAAACCAATTTTATAAATGCGAAAGTAAGTTTGTTTGTTACCTTTTGAAATTTTGCACATACGTTGTCAGGCGTACAGAAACGGACACAGGGTACCTTTCATCCCGAAAAAAAAGTGCTGTTCCCGAGGAAAACAACAATAACGTTATTATGATAATAAATGGCGCCACGTTTGGGGAAATTTCACTTCACTTGTCACTTTCACACTGAGCTAAGCTGGGCTCAGCCCGTATGGACTACTGTGTTTGTTGATATCATTCATAATTTTCTCAACGCTCCCTATCGCACTCGTTGTTACCTCCTGCACTTCATCCCTTTCCTCCCTTACTGAGTTCAGAGGGGAAAAAGGAAAATATTTTCACTGGGAACTGGGAAGAAAAACACAACCTCTGTGTTCATGTTGAGGGGCAGACTCCTTTAAAGGAAACAAGAGTTACGCAACATGTGTTTGCGTTGTGGGAAACTAGTCGGCAACCAGCAACAACAAAAAGATATTGCAGCAGCTGATTTAGTAAGGGCAATTCAAAATCAGGTGCTATTGGTTAAATTTTAATTTTTGTTCTTAATTTTTTACCTTAAAAAAAACACCGGGACAAATACAATAATACCACGTTTAAATACAACGCATTAAATGCAAATTTTTCGTTTCCTGTATCGTCTGCATTGTCATGACATACAGCCTTTCAGTATTCAATGGCTCCTGCATCTAATACTGACTATAGTGACAGGTGTCACAGACTTCATAGAAGAAATGAACACTTGGCATGCGGGTATGCTTCGCCGCCGAATTACGCGTGCAGCGCGCCACAAATCTACTAAATACGTATTTTTACGTGACCCGCGCTCTAGTGACAGACTGCAAAAAACGTAAAAATACGTTGCCCGCATGCCAAGTGTTAAGAGAGGTTTTCCTTGTAATATTAGAGTTTTTTTTTTTCGCGCACTGCAATTTCAATGCACTGATTATCGCCGAGGGTTGAAAATCAAACAGTGTTTTTTCGAGGCGCTGGGATACGCTCTATTGGATTCTCAATGCTCGGGTCAACACCGAGAGTTGAAAATCCAGTGCGCGATAAAATCCCGCCGCGATATTTTTACGTCCTTGTTATAAGGGACTTGTCAATAACTTGAAAGAGTTTTAATGGGAATTGATAAAGCAAACGAGGTCGGCTGTATACTTCAATTCTTAATCTCAGATAATTTAAATCTATTGCCACTTACTCAAATTTCTACTTTAGGGTAGTTTATTATAAAGTGGATTATTGGGTGACCATTTGTAATAAAAATGTCCTAAATAAATTTTGGTTGCAATGAAATTTGAACTTTGTTTTGTTAGTCATCCAGTTTATTGTTCCAAAACTTAATATTTATCTGAGATTTTGAATTCAAATACAGCTGTTATTTGTGACATCCATCAACCCGCACTAGGCCTCCTCCTCTCAGAAAGAGGATGCCTGTGTCCCAGCAGTGAGAACATTACAGGCTGTTTCTGCTATAATTATTATTTTTTTTTTCATTGATGTAGGAGCCATATCATTATCACGAAGGCTAACAATTTGATTCGTGTGTACAGTTTTTGGGCAGTATTAAAATGTTGCCAAGCACAAAATTAATAAAATAAAAAATATAGAAATTGAGAATTACACAACTGCCTATCTATTCTGTAAATATCTCACCGTGAAAACAAAGGTGAAGTGAGTTGTCAATAGTGTCAATTCCTAGCATCAGCAAGCTCACTCTAAGCTCACTTCACCTCAGTTATCACGGTGAGATATTTCCAGAATCGACCGGCTGATTTCTAAAACATATATTATTACGAGTCCACTAGCGCCATTGGTGAAACTAATTTTATTAATTAGTCTCATAATTAACTTTTATTTGTTCTAGATAATATCATATATTTTTAAATAGCAACACAAAGATCATTATTCGAAATCAACCTCGATACAATATTGATCAACGGAATCACTAACTAAAATGCAAATCGCCTTATTTTCATACGAATAATTAAACACATTGTTTTTAAAACATTTTTTCCTTAACATTTTAAATGTTTGACTTAGGTTTCGAATATTTTGTTTAAGTCTAAAGCTTGTATAGCGGGACTGCAGTCTTATAAGGGATTAAGGCGATTCGCAGACCGCATACATCGGTCTGTTGTAATTGCCGTCATTCTTTGGGTGTGGAAGGGGCACTATCCTCTGCTTTCCTCTTGCTCCCAGCTTGTTGAGTCCTGTTTTTATCGGGCTTGTATTTTTCCCACTTTTTATGATTCAAAAGGTCAAAATCTTCGCAGTACTGTGCGATGTCCCTAAGGTAGGTGGAAAGATGCAGGAGCTCTCGATCTCTGTCCCTGTTCATATGTGCCTGTCTGAAGGGTCTGATCTTGAGACCGCTCTTGGGGTTCATGATGAAGTTTCTTCTGATATCGTCAAACATTATCGTGTTTTTTGAGCTGTATTGGGGGTATTTGCCCCATATTACGCCTAGAGGTTTTACCTGGAAAAGAAATAGTAAAGAACATTGAACAAAATCTTTGAGTACGTTAAAATGGATGGATGAATGGATCTTAAGGTGGGCGTTCTTAATGTTTTATTGCACTCCACAACGGGAATGGTAAAAGTGAGTTGAGCTGCACGAGTTTTGACAAATGCGTGCACTGACTGGACAGGTCCGCTCAATCTGTGTGGCTCTTTACTCAAAAGATCATTTCAGACACCAATCTACATGGTCTTCACATGATCTGACCAAGATAATTTCTGGACTTTAAAAGAGACTGTGACCTCTGAGTTTTTTTCGGCCTTTCTTCTCAGAGTAGTCAGATAGGAAACGCCCACCTCATCTAGTTTAAAAAAAAATGTGATTGACATGTAAAAGTGTTTGTGCAAATCTACTTACAGAAAATAAATCATTTATCATGCCAATAATGAATCATTCGAAAGGTCAACAGTGAACTGGATGGCCTTATATTTAAATACTTAATCTGAAATACACATCAATTATTGCGGTCTGTTTTTTTTTTTAAAAAAAAACATTGTCCCACACTAGGAATTTCTCCTGTATTGTGGGTGCGTTTACAAACATTTAAACTCACATATACAAACAGCCATACCCGGAACAACTACTTGTAGGTCATACAAATATTTGTTCCGTTTTATTTTTTCATAAACTAGTCAAACAATTTTGAAGCATTCATTATTATATGTACTTGTATATTATATTTGTACATATAATTAATGCCTCACAATGGACCATGCATCTACACACGCTTGAACCGCGCCGAGCTCCTCGGCGAAGAAACGCCTGCAAGCCGTATCCATGCCTCTCTTCTCTTCTCCTCTCTGGCCGTCTCGCGCCAACCTTCTAACATGATATGCCCCCAATATCTCCTTTTTTTAAAACTAAGACGTATCGTAGAAATCTGTACTTCTCAAGTTAGATCACTCACTAATATTCGCAAACCGGTCTATAAGCCAAAAACTAGCCGTTGGCGCGTGCACGGTGAGCTACCAAGTAGTAAGACAAACTGTCACCGGTCCGTGACCGGTGACGTGCCAGCTGCGAGCTGACGTGTAGCTGACGGCGCGTTGGCGACAAGCGGGAGGATTGTTTTCGAGGCGGTGCTGGGCCGTTACTGCGCTGGAGCCGTTATAATGAGCGATGAGCCCAGTTAGCCCGGTGATGCCGAAGTCGCAAATCGAACGCGTTTAAGCAATAAAAAATCCTGGAGTAAATCCGTAAGCACTACTAAATCACACTAATATTATAAAGGCGAAAGTTTGTGCGTATGCGTGTGTGTGTGTGTGTTTGTGTGTTTGTATGTTTGTTACTTCTTCACGCTCAAAAGGCTGGACCAATTTTGATGAAATTTGGCACACAGATAGTTTATAACCAGGATTAACACATATAATACTTTTTATACCGATATTCCAACGGGATCGAGACTTACGCGGGTGAAACCGCGGGGCGCAGCTAGTTAAAAATAAATCAATATTCTACTCACATCTATAGTCCCATATTTGGCCGTATGCACAGTGATCATGGCGAGATAGTCCAGGTAGAACATGATCTTATACTCCTGATGGGTGGACACGCCAAGGAGACGCATCTTCTCTTCAATCCACTTCATGCCGGTAGCCGACCAGATCACTATGTCGTAGTCTTCGTATGCTGATGTGAGAAACTCGTGGAGGAACGGGCGCATTAGCTCGTACCCTGGAATAAGGCAAAGAGAATTTTAAGTCTCGATGGTCATGGTTTCCACGTGCCTCGGAAAGCATGTTAAGCTGTTGGTCCCGGCTGTCATTCGTAGATCTTTGACAGTCGTTACGGGTCGTCAGAAAGCCTGAAAGTCTGACAACCAGTCTTACCAAGGGGTATCGTATTACCTAGCTACTGGGTTGTGGAGATCAGATAGGCAGTCGCTCCATGTAAACTACAGGTATTCAGCTGCATCCGGTTAGACTGGAAGCCGACCCCAGCATAGTTGGGAAAAGGCGAGGCAGATGATGATGAGTCATGGTTTCCTAGTACTCTTTAGACTTGCCATTTTAGCTCTTGTTCTTGTTTTATTTGTCATAAATCTACATGGGCATTCATCAAACACTAGAAGCTAGGTGCATGGTTCCAATTGGTCGTTTCCTATGGATAGTAGCCGGCTAGAAACTCCACGGTTACTCTTTTAAAAATAATTGTCGAAGCAATTATCTTTTTTTTTTATAAAAGGTGATAAATATAAAGCATGTTCTATGACAGATCTCTCTATCGGAAGTAGGAAGACTTGTAAAGCCTACTTAGCTGTGATAGTTTTCCTTTTAATTTCGTTATATTATATACTACTGTTGTGGTTTTAATCCTGACTCCAACAAAAATAACCACTTTAAAGCTTAATATTTCACTAACAGATCCCTGAATCAAAAATATTTTCGAAAGACCTATCCGACGATACGCCACACTATGGGGTAGACGAGAAAAACAAAACATCCCCACAATACGTACTCTAAAAAAAAATTTTTCATGATTTTTTGTTACCACTTTGTCGGCGTGATTTTAATATCCATTATCCATGCCAAATTATAGGTTTTTAGTTCTAAGTCCCTGAGCTAAGCTGCGGACGGACGGACGGACGGGCAGACGGACATGGCGAAACTATAAGGGTTCCTTGTAGACTACGGAACCCTAAAAATGGAGTATTTAAAACTAACAAAATGAACATAAGAAAAAAAAAGACCAGTAAGAGCCCAAAAAGGCTACTATTTCAGCAAAATGGTGCGATATTTTAAAAATAAATACCGCAGCGCTGGTTTCTGATAGGGCTCGAAAGTGGAGTGGGACATATAAGGTTACTCGAATATTGGTAGCAGTTTTTGATAGGAGGGGCCCGTGGCTAAATAATAACAGCCGCACAGGTCGATCGATCAGGTTAAGCCATGCTTGCCGGTTGGTCTGTCGATGGGTGACCATCTTTACATACCGAGACCCGTCCGTGCCTCGGAAAGCACGTTAAGCCGTTGGTCCCGGCTGTCATTCGTAGATCTTTGACAGTCGTTACGGGTCGTCAGAAGCCCGAAAGTCTGACAATAGGGGTATCGTATTACCCAGTAACTGGGTTGTGGAGGTCAGATAGGCAGTCGCTCCATGTAAAATACTGGTATTCAGCTGCATCCGGTTAGACTGGAAGCCGACCCCAACATAGTTGGGAAAAGGCGAGGCAGATGATGGTAGCAGTTTTGATATTTTCCCTTTTGCTATTTACCTGGTACCAATTGATAGGACACGGGAATCGTGTACTATGATAAACGTTACCTGTCTCCGCCACAGAGCGATGGTCGAAGAGCGTATAATCAATATCTAGCACGAGCAGCTTCTTGCCGGGCCGCGGCTCGTTCAGGATGTTGATCTTGTAGTCTCGCACACGCTTGTTAATTTTTGCTAGGTATATCTGGAATGAGATGATTAATGTGGTCTTTATCTAGTTATTTGCTTACATATTTTTTTTATGTTATTGTTGGTTAATAACATTTCAGGCGCCTAGCAACACTAAGAGGATTGTCTCTGGAAAACATAGCCCCCCTTATCACAAAACAAGGTGTTTCTTTAGATCAGGTTTAAACCACCAAGCCAGTTATTGAATTAAGAACCTAACTGTTATAGAAGTGCCGTTCTTTATACAAAAATGACAGGTTAGTTCGGTGTTAAGTTGTCATTTTAGTATTAAGAACTTTGTCTATATCGAAATAAAGTTCAAAATACAAATACTTTCTCAAAGTTTTAGATGAGAACTAAAGTTAGATTTCCTTTTGTAATAAGACGGTGTGTTCTATATTCCAATAAATATATAGTTAAACACAGTAATCTTTTGCATTTGTATCATCAAATATGGTGTATTAGTGACTGCAACAATCAGGATTGGATACCCAAGTTAGAAACTCAAGTGGTTAATAAATTTAAAAAATATGAGCAATTTCAATTTTTTCTCAAATACAAACACTGAGTTGTGGCTAAGAACAGAACAATCTATGTAACGGGTGTAAAAAGACACTTAATGAAGCCAAGAGCCGAGTCACTTGTATTCCCCGTCATTGTAATCACTTTTTTATACTGGTCCAGATCTGGGAACCTTCTGTTTACGGAGATATTGAAGGTCAAAATCCCAACTTTTACTGACGTTTTTTTACGAAAGCAAGTTTTTAATCACAAAACACTACTTTAACACTTTCACTGCCAAGTACATAGATTAGTTGCTTATTTTTGGCAACCCTAGTAACACGATTTGCACCCGGTAGGCGGGTGCTGGGTATGGTCACATGCCACATAATATATCTATTTATACGTAGGACGCGGGAGGCGACTTCTGGGCACGTGAACGAATTAACTTTTCAAATGGGTGCTGGGCACTGAAAGTGTTAAATACCTCCACGATCCCTGCATAAACAATGTTTTACGTGCGTTATATTACGCACTGCCGTGAACAGGAAATTTGAACACCAAACTAAAAATTGTTTCCCAGCAATTATTTTTGTGCAATGTTACTTAATTTGATGGTCCGAATACAAAGTTGACAGCTTTGTGATGGTTCTTTTTGCACCCTGTATACCTGTCCCTATTCCAAAGGATGGTTAGGGAACTTATCTGTTTTTATTATCTACATACCTCTTGATTCTCCACGTCAACCTCCTCCTCCTCAATATCCAGGTCGTTGACCACTTCATCCCCCACATCCGGCTTGGTCTGCGCACCGGCTATTGCTTCTTCTAGCGACCCCATCATCATGATCTTGAGGTTCGGCTTCAACTGCAGGTCTGATAGGGTGCAGTTGTCTGTTGCGACTTTACCTGGTAAGTACAACAATAATTACCATTTTGCTGTATGAAATAACTAGCTTTAGCCCGCAGCTTCGGGTGGAGGTTGTCATCATCTCAAAGGAATGGACTACATAATAAGCCTATATCATTCCCACTGCTGGGACACAGGCCTCCTCTCTGTGAGAGGGAGTGGGCCGTCATCTACCACGCGGGCCCAGGAATGTACTACCACAATAAAAAAAAAAAAAACTTTAATTCAGGTAAAAATCCATCTACACTAATATTATAAAGAGAAAAGATTTGTATTTTTGTATGTATCTATGTTTATCTAAACTAATATTATAAAGTGGAAAGATTTGATTGTTTGTTTGTATTGAATAGGCTCCGAAACTACTGGACTGATTTGAAAAAGTGTTTTACCATTAGAAGCCAACATTATCCCTGATGAACATAGGCTACTTTTTACTGCGGGAAAATGCTTCATTCCTATGGGAAAACGGGTAATAGGAATTAAATGGCGGGAATTCCGAATTCTACGCAAACAAAGTTGCGGGCGGATGCTAGTAATGAATAAACTCAAAAACTACTGGACCAATTTCAAAATTTTTTTCACCATTACAATGCTACACTATCCTTGAGTAACATAGGCTATATTTATTACTAGCAAAAAATAGGGATCCCTACTAAAACTTCAATAATGTAACCCAAGGTGTAAAAAAAATAGCCATAAAATATCTTTCATTGCATGCGCTGCGGAAACTATTGATGACAGAACAAAAAAATGTTCAACTAGTAGTAATACTTTGAATTATTCACTAAGCTTTTCACTATTCATTCAATTATTATACTAAGCAAGCTTCAAGTGTCTGTCAAAGATTTAAATTGATTCTACTAGTCTATTATTTTGTCTTACAGAGAAAGGCCAAACATGTTTTTAAAACTGAGCTACTTAGTATATCCTGGAGAAACTGTAAATAGTACCGATATTTACGTAAAATCGGAACCGTAAAGCAAAACCACATTACAATGGCCATGTAAGCATTCCCTGGTTTTATTAGAAAATTGATATTTTCTACACATCTGCATGTATTATCATGTTCTAGACTAAAAATAGTGGGCAAAATGTAGGCCATTGTATGCATTAGTGATAAACATAATGAATTACACGTCTATACCGGTACGATATTACATAAAAAAAGTGCTGGTGAATATCGGCGAGATTTTACGAGTTTGCGTATACAAACTAGATGATAATACAAATTGTCAATGTCGAAGCACCGTTGAGTGCATAAAATTTATTATAATGACAAGAAACACGTTATAATTACCCTGAAATTTAACATTGAGAAGCTTTTGCCTTTCTGGTCGAACACCCGTGGCATTTTCGATGGCGACTTTTAGCATCGCCACAGAATCTGAGGGCGAGAACTCTGGTATCTCGTATTCCTTGCCATTCCATTTAACACTTAGTTTTATAGGATTATCGTTTATATCGCACATTTTAACTAATATTCAGTAAAACTACAATTGACGTGACATATAATAAACAAAACAAATTTGACACGGCACTAGTGATGACCGATTCTCAATAATTGTGAAAGGTGACTGAACTAGTGATGGGATCTTGTTAGCTTGTTACTATTTAGAATGATTTAGTCTGAACTTGAAATATTAACTAAGATATTCGAAGATTCCATTGAAAAAATAAAAGTTGTCTACTTTTATTTATTTATTCCTTTATTTCAGGCAACTAGGGCCCATAGAAAAAAACAATACATACTACTACAAATATTAGAATACTTATAAACTAATACATAAAAAAGTATCACATATACAATACTATAATAATATAACTTATAAATACATACAACATAACAAACTAATAACTACTGCACACGAAGTGTCGGCGTCGTGTTTCGCTGACTGGTGTCATGTAGCCGACCATGAAACCGGCGATACACAACACCCTTCGGCCAGAATTCTTCCTTGAGGAACCTCTCGAGATGATGTGTCGAAACACGCACCACGAACGACTTGAACTAAGGATAAAGTTTGTTTTTCCTGTATAATTTCGAGCATTATTGTTGCTGATATAATATACAGCATTTGGCGTTCGTTGATTCTCAGTTTAAGAGACGAGCTTACCCTACTCTACTTCGGACTGGTGACGTAAGGCTAAAGAGCCGAGTCTATTACGGGATAACATAAATAAAATGGGTAGTTAGTCACATTCTAATGTGCGCTAATAACAATACAAAAAACAACATAGGAACTGCGATCATATTTCAAGCGTAGCGTGGCGACGGCGATTGTAGCATGACATCACTCATTATTTTAATTTTTGAATCCGTGGTCAAGACATTCACTCCCCGGAGGGTTAGGTAGAGCCGCAGAGGTGTATTTATAGTACACCCACATTTTACATGTTTAAGTCCAATGTAATAGGACGCGAGACTATTAGGCCAAAAGCTACGGTTTCCTCGAAGAACGGTAACCGCCCTCATATCGTCCGCAATTCACAGGTGAATGACGTCACTTACGTTACGTTGTTTATGAAAGTAAGTTGGTGTGTATTGCTAGTGTTTTTGACACCGTAAAGTCAAACCCTGCTGCCCAAAGATTGAAATCGCTGCATTTGCCCTCACCTTACTTAGTGACGCGAAGTGTCCATATTGAGAAGAGTCAGCTTACACATTATTATATAGCGCTTCTATGACCATAAAGTCAAGTCACTACGTCATTGTGTGTCAGAGGTGTCAAAACGAAATAGAAACACGAACATCTGTTGACGTGGTATCTAGCGATTTAAATCTTTGCCGCTGTTTTCATGACAGCTTTCACTGCGGCCGTTATGTGTGCGGTCTCCACTTTTCTAGGAAACCGTAGCTTTAAGTCGCAAATAATTGCACTTAACTGTTTTTGGGATGTTGTTAGAATAGATACCTAAAACCTAAAATCAAACTTGGTGCTTTGAGCACCACACAGTTAGCATAGATCCAAAGAGTATCATATACAACGTGTAACGTTAAATGCGCTTAACCTCAGACATCCCAACTGATTTTTAATTCAATTGACCTATTTCGGAGAGAAAAAAGCCATTAAAAAAATTGTAAAGGTTTTATGTGCTGTTTTAGTTTTACTGGCCATTCTGATCGTTTCTTGCGTCTGCGACGACGCTTTATCGAGGGAGGACTCGTCACCGGGCCGCTGCGCCGCGCTGAAATTGGCTTGCTTGACCTATTAATAAATAGACACGGCAACGTTTTAATGAAGGTTTTTTGAAAAATATGACCTAAGTATATTAAAAAGTGGTTCAATTAATTCTGCTCGTTATTCTGATCAAACTATTTTCAGGTTTTGCGCATTTAACGTTACACGTTGTAGACCTAAAGGAAAAGAGAACGTATAAAATAATAGCTAGTTTCAACTGCCATCTAGAGCGTTTTAATAGACATTAATATACCTACTGCTTTATCCACAATGTCATAAAAGTTTGAATCCAACGCTGGGAGATGGCGTATCGTTCTCTGCACAGATCCTTCAAAGCTGCAAACTTGAGTTTAACACACTGTTGGTATTTATCCTAATAACATTCCAAAAATTCAGTACTTACAGTGCTACAATTTTTTGTGACCTAACGCTATGTTCGTGTCTACGGAGCCTGGCCTATATTGCCATCAACCGGGCAAAAACCAGACTCTAGGCTGAGAAATTCCTTGCTTGTGGCAATAGGCGCGCCCCCTATCACATGGGGCTTAAACATAACTAGCAAATGTGGGTGTACTATAGGTACAGATGTCAGCACATCAAGCTACTACAATCTGTCAAATTCCTTTAATAGATGAAACAACTTTATTGCTAAACCATAAGGTTCAAAGTTGATTGGGAATTGGGATTTGACAGCTTTGGCTTTGGGTAGCTTGATGTGGTGGCGGCTGTACACTTCTGATTAACCCTTCGAGGAATGTAGGCGTGATGTTACGTTATGTTATGTAATTTTTATAACGAGGGTTTTTAGCCCAGATTCATTAGTTTGGGCAATACTTAAATATTTGATTTAGAGCTGATTTTTCCAATTTTATCGCAGGAATAATTTTGAATTTTTGACAGTTCTTCCATACAAAAACTAATTCAAATTCAAATTCAAATTCTTTATTGCGACTATGAGACGTCAACTTTTATTCTACGAATAAAAAGTATCTGTCGATTGAAAAATCAGTCCTTAGGTATTAAAACTCAACGACACAGACAGGACCAATATTTATTAAATTATTTAAGCTCATCAGCTTCATCATTAAAATAACAAGACTCAAATTACTAACGCATTCTACCGCCTTTCTTGACTATCTGCTTTGGACGCTTCAACAATAAACTTTTCAGGTTCAAAATTCGGATCCAGGATCTTTGACCTGATAATTTCTTTATAAATAAATGCAGACTTTCTTGGAGTTCGCGTCTTATCTGGACTTGAGTAATCTACTTCGTATAGGCCAAACTTTTCTCTGTAAACGAAATAACGTTAACTCTATTTTGTGTTAATTGGAGGGTTCTTTACTCAGGTGGGTGTCCTAGGACTTAGTAAGGTACGGCCGACGAGAGAATGCGTTCTTGACACCTGTCAGTTTCATACAAACGAATACGTGTTTTGCGAATTTGATCTTTATTAGCTATAAGAATTGTCGCACTGGCGGGTGTCAGGAACGCATGAATTCTCTCAACGGCCGGACTGTAAGGTACCAAAATAGTAACTCTCATGAGCGTACAGACGCCAGCACATCAAGCTACCCGAAACTGTCAAATTTTACCAATAAACTTTGAACCTCATGCTTTAAATCTATTATAGAAATTTGACAGATTGTAACAGCTTGATGTAGTGGCGTCTATACAAGGATATTTTGGCGAGTGGCCTAATGCCCGGTTCCTATATTCAACGGATCGTCATGGTATAAAAGCTACTATCCGTTTTTCTAGAACCGACTACGAGTCGTAAATACCGTTCCACAATTTACTTTCTATACCTGCTATTGACGAACATCTGTTGGTCATTAAAATACCGAGTCCTCTTCACTCACGTTTCGTTTTAAATAAAATTGAAATTTAATAACACAAAAATCAAGACAAAATATGTTAGATTTACATACGAATAGTTCTATAAGTTTTGTAAGATGTGTAAATAACTATACGATCGCAGGCATCTGCGTGTTATTTTTTAATTTTCTTACCAAATACAATAGAATGCAGCGTACACAACCAGAACGGAACGTTATAAGTTCAGCGCGCGAACTGACATTTGGCATCAAAAATGTTTCTTCGGTTCTGCATCTTTTCTTTACGGTTATTCAATTAGCTCGCTGATAATACGGTTGTTTGTTGTGGCCAAAAATTATATAGTTATAACATGTCTTATGTAGTATAGTAATTATAAAGTGTAGTACAATACCTATCCTACCTAAATAATCTACTCTTTCTTTATATATTCTAACGCGCCTATTATCTTCTTCTGAATCAGTCTCACTGGAGTTTGATATAATATCGAACACTTCTCTATCACTATCTGAGCTCGACATTTCAAAATTAAAAAGCGAAAACAGTGAAATACATTAGAAACTTTGCTCCTAACCACACTCTAACCGACCGAAATTGACGGGTAACCACAGTTTACTGACGTTTAAAATATTTATAGGAACACCCCAAACACTCATCTCCGTACAATACGCTTACCGTCCGTTACCGGTAACCCTCCCATCCATTAGTAGCAACCGAAGCTGCGGTGGTGAGCGTTAAAACCATCTGTGACGATAAGCTCGCGTGGCGCCGCCCAAACCCCGCAGCGCCGGAGCCGTGACAGAAACAATGCTTGCTGCATGTTGCATGCCTGCTTGCATGCTGCATGCCTGCTGCATGTTGCATGCCTGCTTGCATGCTGCATGCATGCTGCATGTTGCATGCCTGCTTGCATGCTACATGAATGGTGCGGTAACCATATTAGATCAGGTCGATCAGTTTGAGAATCTATCTCATCAGGGGGTTTACTCTCTAACTGCCGCACTCAGAGACTTCACTTAAAATTAATCATTCATTAACTTTTATAACCAACATATCTTGGCACAAATGTCAACAAAAATGTTTTCAATCTGACATATTTTTGACTGACTGCGTTCCAATTTATACTTGTCAAATAAAGTTAATGATTGATTAATTTTAAGTAATGACTCTGAGTACCGTGGTTAGTCTGTTAACAAAGATACGGGCTCAACCGAAAGTATTGGTCCCATTGAACTTTCAAATTCAATTTTTCGGACGGGCAAAAACACATTGGTAATAGGGATAACTGTCAAATCGTGTTGTCATTTATTCCACTTTGGGCCCCGAACTAATCTAAGCCCGTAAGTGTTACGGAGTAGAAAACCCTCGTAATATCGTCCGAACCCACAGAGGTCGTGCTTAGGCAGTAGGCCCTAGGGTTGTTGCAGTTGATAAAATTCAGCAAAACCTTTCGATAAATCCTGAAAACGCTTTTCGTTACTTACTTCGAACTGTCTAGCATCAATCCCAGCTTGATGATCATCAACAGTATCAGACGCGGGTTCACACCACACGAAACCAATGGAAATTCCAATCAAGCCTTTCTGCCGCTTCCTATACTCTACGTCGTACGTATGATACGTTTCAGCATGAGCTAGCAAAACGTTCCGAGCGCACATGTACTCAGCAACGCCTGAGATATTCAAAAATGGAGCTTGGCCATCAGACCCGTACCCATGTACACAAATTTCTTTAGGCTCATTGATCGTGATCCAATATTTGACTTTCTCCCCGAACTTTTCGAATAAAAACTTCGTGTAATCTGTAAACCACTGAACTACTGCCGGATTGGCCCAGCCTCCTAGTTTTTGCAAATTGGCCGGTAGATCCCAATGGTACATTGTTACCATAGGAGTGATATTCTGGGCTAAGAGACTGTCTAAAACGTTGTTGTAATAATCGACACCAATTTGGTTTACTTTATCGGAAAATCCATTTGGCAAGACCCTGGGCCAGGATATGGAGAACCTGTAGAAATCTAAGCCAAGGTCTGCGGCTACTGCCACATCTTGTTGGTATTTGTGGTAGGACTCTGCTGCCACGTCTGCTGTGCTGTCATCCTTGATCGCCGAAGGTTCTGTGTGGCTTGCTACGTCCCATATCGAAGGACATTTACCTGTGTTGCATTCAAATAGAAATTTAGTTACGGTTAATAATAATAAACTGTTTTAACTTAAATCGGGGTGAGGTCTTTCTATTCGCCATAGCGTTTTGGACGCCTGTTGGTCTAGTGGTCAGTGGCCCTGACTACTATACGCAAGGTCGTGGATTCGATTCCCACCCAGGACAAATGTTTGTGTGATGAGCACGATCATTTGTTCTTTGTCTGGGTGTAATTTATCTATAATATGTATGCATTTAGAAATATACAACGTCTAACGTTAAATGCGCAAAACCTGAAAATAGTTTGATCAGAATAACGAGCAGAATTAATTGAACCACTTTTTAATATAGGTCACTTTTTTCAAAAAATCTTCATTAAAAACGTTGCCGTGTCTATTTATTAATAGGTCAAGCAAGCCAGTGTCAGCGCGGCGCAGCGGCCCGGTGACGACTCATCCCTCAATAAAGCGTCGTCGCAGACGCAAGAAACGATCAGAATGGCCAGTAAAACTAAAACAGCACATAAAACCTTTACAATTTTTTTAATGACTTATTTTCTCTCTGAAATAGGTCAATTGAATTAAAAATCAGTTGGGGTGTCTGAGGTTTTGCGCATTTAACGTTACACGTTGTATATGTATGTTTATCAGTTGTCTATAATCAAAGCACAAGCTCTGCTTAGTTTGGGACTAGATGGCGTTGTGTGAAAGTTGTGGAATATTATTAAAATACATTAAAATTATTAATCGTTTAGGTTTACAAATATTTATGAAACTAATCATAACTTTGGGTATTCATTAAGCAGTGTCAGCTTACAACAATGATTATTCTCACCATCTTCATTCCACGCTCCTTCGATTTGGAAGGCAGAGGTAGAAGCACCGAACAAGAAGCCAGCAGGAAACAGGCGGGGCTTACTTTTACTAAACACGTTGTCGCATATGAAGAGAAAGAGGCTGGCGGTGGAAAATTGACAAATGTTAAATTAAGATCCAAGATTCTAAGTAACAAGTTAGGAGTCAAGGGTGGAATAGCATAAGCTTAGCACAATCAGCCAATAACACACACACTGCTGGGACACAGGCCTCCTCTCTGTGAGAGGGAGCGGGCCGAATTCCACCACGCACAGGCCCAGTGCGGGTTGGTAGATGTCACATGTCTTCGAATTTTTTGGCTCTAGGACATGCCTGTTTCCTCACGATGTTTTTCTTCACCGTTTTGAGAACAGTGGTGATGAAATTAAGTACTCAATGTACAGTGCCTGCCTGGGTTCGAACTCGCGACTATAGTAAGTCGGGGCCTTACCACTGGGTCACCACTGCACTCAAGGGTGTAATACTCAAGGGGAATTCATCCGGTGGCCGATTTTTTATCCAGTTTGTATGTGTGTCTCATAATCTGAGTGCATTTGAGTGGTAATGGAAAAATTACCATGCTAGCACAGTAAAAATTCTTATGCTGTACAGTTAAATTTATTGGACAAATAGTGAATTTTTCCCAATCTCACTCAGAAAATTTTCTGTAGATGTCACTTGCACTCACTTTACAGTGACGAGCACAGCAATATTTCTAAGAATTTTCTCTCCGTGTACAATACGTCCAATAATAACCTCGAGGACTACTGCAAGTCCTCAGTAATGACCTGCGGCTGTGAGCAATACAGAGATGTCGAAGGAACACACTCCTATGATGCTACTCGTAGGTGAACCTCACGGTCATCAGTAAATTTCATGGGAGAACCCAAAAGCTTGAAAAACCCCTTATGTTCAATCAACTTATCTTATCGGAGTCTACTGCTGGAAATACGATTCTACGATTGCCACATCCCGACCGACCCGAACGTCCCCCTTTCTTTTGTAATTGAAGATTAATTAGTTGTTAATCAAATTAATAAATAACATTAAAACATTACCAGAGCACTGTCGCGCAGTTGTTCATGGTTCCGAGGCACTCTACTCACTGTGCGCGTTGTCTTCTTACTACGGTGAACGAAGTGCTGGGGGCTATTCTGCAATCGATGCTTTAACAATGCTCTTTGCATTGTGGCTTGTGCTGCTGCTGTTTTCACGGCACACTGTCACGTGGTTATAGTCAACGTAGTCTTGAAAGGTCTTCAAGTGATATAAGTCCATCAAGAATTATGATAGTGTGATATTATAATCGAAATACTCCAAATTATTCCCTAGAATGGAAAGTTCTGGAACTATTCCCTAATTCTGAACCTGTGCCAACGTAACGTTGAGAGTTTCAGATTTCAGTTCAAAGAACTGGCCCTAACGAGTCTAGGCACATTTGGCATGTTGGTACGAGTATGTCTGAAGTGCTGTTTCGTTGGTCTTGTGGTCGCAAGTGCGACTGCTGAGCGTGGGGTCCGTGGTTCGATTTCTAGGTCGGGCAAAGTGTTATTGGGTTTTGTCCATTAGCGAATTTCTCAGTAACAGCCCGAATTTGGAAGTTGGCGGTGTGATACCCCCGTGCCTCGCAAAGCACGTTAAGCAGATGTTTCAGCGCCTGATCTCTCTCCGGTCGCGTCGTTTCGGATTGCCGTCCCATCGGACTATGAAAGTAAGGGAAAAGTGAGTGCACCTGTGTCTGCGCACACACTTTTCACCATAATATCTTCCGCGTAGACGGCTACCTCCCGTTGACATTGGCTGCCATGACAGAAATTCGATCTGGAGGATTATTATTATGTCTGGAGACAAAATTCATTCACTCATATCACAGTACCTATACTGCGATATGAGTGAATGGATTTTGTAAATACATTTTTTTTTAATATTGTAATTGGCCGATAGTAAAATAAATAAAGACTCCACATCCTACATTTATAGCAACTGCAAAGTTCGATCATTGCTATTATTTTTCAGAATCAACCAAAAAATTCAATAAATGTTTGGACTCATATCGTATTTATGAAAAAACAAACGCGCTTCAATACGAGTAACATAACAATGTCTGGCTCTTCTCATAATCAATTGAACCATGTCGATCAATGGACTTAGGGCTCCCGCAGATAAACGCGACGCGACGGTGCGACACGATTCTGGTAGACAAATTCCACGAAGTTTTCATAGAAATTGTTCTACTAGTGTCGCGTCGCGCTTGTCTGCGGGAGCCTTTAAGGTGTAGGTACGCGGTCGCGGTGGTCCTTCTGGTAGTTAGAACCATTCATCTTAGAATATCAGATTCTCAATATATCAGATTTCGGACAGTCGAAAACAAAATATTTATAATAATATTATAAAAAATAAAAAAAAATGTAGCTACTTTTTACGTCCATCTTACTACGGTATCAGTTTATTATGAATATAGGATTCAGTTGTTAGCTGGCTTAACTTTAGAGATCAGTCATTTGTCAGTAATCGTGTAGCTCAACTCAGAACTTGACTTAACATCTCAAACGTCGAATGCACAGTACACCATGTGTAACATACAAACAAAATTGCATAACAATAAAATTTCTATTGTGTCTGCTAATTGGCGCGCGACGGGTTAGTAAAAATAAAGGAGGAGAGGAAGAATAAAAGGGGGAGGGATTAAAGAGAAGATAAAAGAGACTTTATTTCGCATCAAAAAATACACATAATTACGCAGACAATTTAAACAAGACACAATGTCGAAGACAAGGCATCGATAAATATTAAATAAAAAACGTTGTAACTTCAACATTCACAAATATTTTTTAAACAAAGTTCTTCCTTCCTTTGTATCATCATCCTGTTTTTAAGGTAGATTCATTTTACGCTATAAACTTATTTTTCGTTATTTTATACACGGTTTCTGGGCGAGTTGTTTTTTGCATAATGTCTGAAAATAGAGTAATAGCTTTTCATTTAAATTGGCTTCCTTATACGAGCGAAGCGAGCTCGAGACTTGGGGCACTCTTGACCGGGACAGGTTTAGATTTTATTGAGATTACTAAGAGAATATGCAAAAGGGACCGGAGCGAGCTATAAAGGATTATCCTGACTCGGATAGGTTAGATTTTCCTTGTGGTGTGTTACTAAATGAATGCAAGAGCTTGAGAATAGGCCCGCGCCTGTAGCTTTAAGCGGCGGGCCGCCGCCGGGCCCAGGGGTCGAAGCTCCCACCGTTGGCTACACTCATTTATTTATGTAACATCTTCGACCTCGCCTAACATCCCACCGGCGAAATTTCGACAGTTTGGTGACGGTAGGGGGACGTGGGAGTCCTGTCACAACAATCTATAATGATTACGGACAATAGTCACTATAGACGAAGGCAAATGTTCGAGCTAAAAAGTCAAACAAATTACGTTAATTTTCATATTTTCAATAAGTATTCATTCATTGTGAGCCCTGTGAACAAGAATGTCAGGTGTTAGATAATATTTTACGGACGTTTGCTTACACACGTTGGGGGCTGCAGCTTGGGTCCCCATATTATTTATAAGACTGATACAGCGATAGCTACACAGACAAAGACACATTATGCTCATACCAACTAACAGGGGTTAGTTAGTATGAGCATGTGTCTTTGTCTCGTGTGTCGTGTCTTGTGTACTTTACTAAATAATAGTCTAGTAATACAAACCTGTTATTTGATTGTCGATCATGTCGATGAGCAGTTTTCCGCCGAGGAGAATCTGATGTCCTCGCAGATTCAGTTTTGCGTTTCCTTGGAGACAGCTGAAATATTCGTGTTGAAGAATCAAAATAAGTATAGCGGTCAAAAAATAACAATAGCAGAAATACAGTCAGAACGCGTCGCGGCAGACCACTTAGAAGATGGCGGGACGAGTTGGACAAAACCAACAAACCATAGTCGTCCTCATCCACACTACTCCTGCGCTAGAATTTATGGGGGAAAGCTTTAGCTCTACAGGGGGATGGTGCAGGCTGACAGTAACTATTGAAAAGAAAAGTCCATTCAATCGTTACCTGTCTTCTTGGTGAATAGCATTCATCCAGCCTCTTCGTCTTACGATGGTGATCTGCAAAATTAAATTGTAATTTACTGAGTTATTCGTTTCTAATAGCTCTGGTCGATGCAATCATTTAGCTCAGATATTTTTTGAATGGTTTTCGTTGGTAAATAAGCCAGTGGCCCACCGATGGAAACCCAGACTCGAAGCTGAACTGTGCATGTAATAAATAACGCACCAATGACGATCATGCCTTTCAAAGTGGACACGCGGCTTGGCTGGAAGTATGGGTAGGTAGGCACTTTCTCTCTAATCTTTATATACTTTTTTTTTACTTGGGGAAATCCTCATGGTTACCCTCCGTCTGAGAAGAACAGAGAGTTATGTAGGACTCCTCAAGACGATGACTGCTTGATGTAGTACGGGTACCGTAGGATTGCGTCACACCTTTAAAAGGTGTAATGATTAGTGAACAGCTGAGGTGCAGGACTTTTCAAGGAGATAATTTGGTGTGCACATGGTACAAAATACTTTTTAACCAACGGCCTAACATTGAGCTGCTGTTATACGTCCCAAGGCTGTAGGGCGAGACCCAATAAGAAAATAATAATGGTATGTTTTCAGTTCTAATGATGGCATTTTGACTACAGCCGGTCGATTCTGTAAAAATCTCATCGTGAAATCATAAGTGAAGTGAGCACTTAATAGTGTTAATCCCTAGCGAATGACAGCTCACTCCACGCTCACCCAAGCTTTCACGGTGAAATGGTTACAGAATCGCACGGCTGTATGCGGATTACCCAAACGCCTACCATTCGGGCAAAAAAGGCGTGATTCTCCGAAGGGTTAAGCAGACTTGTACCAAAACTGCTTGTTTATCCCCAGATGGCTTCTCTGCAATGGTGGCAGTTAACTATAGATACTTACTTCTCCGACTTCCTACAGGTGACCTTGTCTTCTCCTTCTCGTGATACGTCGGTATCTGAGTGACGTAATTGTACGCTGCTTGTGGACGGGGGCGATAGTTGTATGCGAATAGCTCATTGTAATACTTCTGAGACTGAAATGGTAATTGGTAAGTACTTAAAATGTCCTAGAGCCAAAAAAACTTAAGACTTGTGACATTCATCGTACCGCACTGGCCCCGCGGGTATTTTTATAGTGGGACCACAGCCTTGTGTTACTGTGGCCCAGCAATGGTGACATTATAGGCCGAATATATTGTATGTGTGTATATTCTAGAAGTACTCTCTTCGGGTAACTAAACGAAAAGGGCGGTTTAAGACGTGATGAGGCTGTAAATTACTATATTAATTATTCCTGTGGCAATATCACAATTTATTTGATGTCAGCAAAGTCTCGAAGGTCTTATCATTATTTCACCATAGCCGTTATATCAGTTTTTAGGCAATTTTCTAATATTATAATAATTCACACGATCCATTTATTTTACCTTCAGTAAAACCTATCCGATTTGTTCATGGTCGGCCAATAAAGAAAATTCAAAGTGAAGTTTGGCTTACCTCTAAAAGATACCGAGACGGCGACATTATATCCTTAACGTCAGGGAAGAGAGCTGTAAAACAATAATATTTAAATAAGTTGAATTGTAAGCGTGTTTGGAAACCTAAACCAGTTTATAAAAATATCAATAGCAGCTATCAGCTGGGAAGAAGAAGAGGCGCAACAAACTACCCAGCAATACGAGTATTACGGCCGAGTATCCGGGCGTAACATTGTTTAAAGAAAAATTAAAAATTAACTAACACTCCTAACATCTGCCCCTTGGCATTAATTTCTACAACCTTATCAACTACTTCTAATTACTCACAAGTCGGTATAATCTGTGTCCTGCTTCTGAAAGTAACACTCCTACCATCAGTCCTCACCCCACTAGTCCTCATTCTCTTTCTAACATCTCTTAACTCCCTCCATTCCTTCAGCTCCCTCAACTCCTTCTTCTGCTTCTCTACTAAATTGAAACCTCTCTTTTTTTCTAGAAGAATGGGATCATTAGCTTTTCTTTCGATTAAAGGGCTCCACCAGTCGTGGGTGATCGTTCCAGTGTCACAAACTAGTGTCTTGTCAGTCAATGTCGATTGGTTCTGCTTTGTTACGAGTTTGAGTCTGTGTTTTCTTCTTCGAAGGGTGTCATCGTAGTTTATTGTCGCCAGGCTGCAAATGGTCGTGTCTGTTTTGCTTCCACTGCTCCTTAGTGATATTGAGCTGTTCGATGTATCCGTTATTGTGCAGTCTTTTAGCTCATCTTTCAATGCTTTTGCTACGTTTATGCCACCTGTAATAAATGCATCCATAACCAATAAACAAAAAGCAATATTCATTTCTGAACAATGACCATCCTTGATCTTTGAAACCACTATATGAATAGAGATTTTAACAAGCTTTAAATGGTCAATAGTTGAATGTATTTTATTACCGCAAATGGTGACTCAGCTCTCATCATAATTCTTAGGAGAATATTACGATGATCACAAAAATACTGTTAAAACAGTGTTAGAGCTTACGTGCACAGCTGACTTTTGTTGCCGCGACAAAAATGTTTCTTTCACTATCACGTCACGTCATTAAAGTGGAGTGCGCTCACGAAGCATCATTTGTCGACATGGATTGGAAGAAACGGTCATTATCTACGAAAGTACTCCAGACCAGACTTGCAAGAAAAACTTGTTCATATGGAGATTCATAGATGACTCCGCCTGGAGTGCAAATTTGGTGCTGTTCGACAAAACGATACTTGCTATCGTGTCCTTCGTGCCCAGATGCCTGTATGTTACAGGTCCTGATGGACACTTTCACGCTACTGATGGCGTCAAACATGTAGCTACATTCTGGGCTGGTTGAATTTAGGGAGGGCGCCCACGAGCAACTTAGTTGCCCAGAAACTTTTTTGTCTCTGTCGCTGTCTCTTCGCCGATATTTGGACGATGCGCACACGGGAACGAAGGCAACGCAACTTTTTGTCACCGTGCGCGCACTTGCATTGCAACCAATAGACGGGCGACAGATGCGTTTGGACGCATCTGTCGCCCGTCTATTGGATGCAATGCAATGCATGAATGTTGTTGAACTGTCAAAATGAAACCCCTTGCTAGTGATAGTGTGTTACGCAATTACCCTGCTGATGCAGCAGTCAAGATAAAAAGTGTAATTTTCCAAATACATATATGAATAGTAATATATTTAACTAACTATGCCCGTGAATTCAATCGCGTGCATACCGGAAAACAAAATGGGATTTCATGGGTTTAATTTTTTTTTAACCCCAATTCTTTTTCTAAAATAAAAGTAGCCTTAGTCTACTCCTTATAACATCAGCTATCTGCCAGTGAAAATCGGTAAAGCCGTTTCTGAGATTAGCCGGAACAAAAAGACAGACAAAATTGTAAACATAGTTTTTTCTGTTATAAGTACCGTACATACTTTCATATGCATTTAGTAAAAAGCTTTTATTTTTACATTATAAACAAATTTTATTTATTTTTGTAGAATATAGAATAGACAAGCAATAATAGCTCGGGCTCACCGCATAGGCATATATAAGATCCAACACCTTTGACACTTTCCAGTTCTATTTCTTCAGATGTTGGGTCAAATGTTTTTGGGTCAGGGTCAGATGTTTTTGGGTCAGATGATTTTGTGTCAGATGTTTTTGGGACAGTAGCCTCTTCCTTTTCATATTGCTGCTCGCGATGACAGTAGTTCGGACATTCGGCCGTCTGACAGGGGCTAAAATGTACCATGAATTGTATTCTAAGAACATATATACTACTACAGCGCGATTCAAACTTTCTGGCGGCTCGGAACACGAGGCGAGTCACTGCGTAGTAACAAATTCACCTGACAGCGGGGGTGAGAGGGGGGGTACTGCGCAGTGAGTAGCGCACTTCAGACCCGCCATAAAGTTTGATTCGGGCTGTAGTAGTAGGCTGTGATAGTAGTTGTAAAACTGGAGACAATAAACGATATTTCATTCTATTCTACTCCCGGACTTCTAAAATTGACCCAACGTGCATCATTTTGATGTTTCAGGCCTTTGCATGTTGGCTTGATAGGCCTAAAATATCAAAATAATGATGAGTCAAGGAAAAAGTGCTTAATGCAGTTTAGACACCGATATACTGGCCACCGTTTTGGTATCACCATTGTTCCGAACTTGAATTCACGAGCATTTAAAAAGTTTTTTACTTCTATACAAAAAGTGCAAGGTCATTCGTTGATGGATGCAGTAGAAAAATTGACGTAAGAAAACTTGAATTTTGTCGTAACCCTGGCGCTTGTCCCTTACTGGGACCAAAACCGTAATCGAACAAAAATATCTGTTGTCCCGTACAATACTACTCGACCCAAATGTATGGGACGGCAGATTATTTTCCTCAACTACAATATTGGTCCCATGGAGAAAATTGTTCAATTTGATGGCCTGTACACCCTTAAATTTTGAACAACTTTCCTCTGAGATCACGAAAAAAAAAACAGCTTTTTCATACATTTTGGTCAAGTACGTATTGAACGTGATCGTTCGTGACCTCAGAGGAAAGTTGTTCATACTCATGGGTAGAACACCCTGTAAAAATTTGAAGACTGTAAAAAAAAATCATCCAATATATTATAATTTATATCCTATTTCCGACTCTCGCAGGGACATTCTCGCGTGACATCTTGGCGGTCGAGTAACTGCGCGTGTAACGATGCTCTAAAGAAATGATAACTTACCGTGATGCCATCTCAGGTCTAATCACAATCTGAATTCCTTTGTGCACTAGAAATAATAAAATAATTACTTGTCACATCATAAAGTTCCCACAAATATGATTCCTAGACAGAGATGAAAATATTATCTTTCTTAAATACCCTAATAAAGTACCTATGCAGCGTGGCAGGGACATACGCGGAACCTGAAGGCCAATACTTAAAAAAAAAAACAAAAAACTATAAAACACGCTTTTAAAACTCACAAATAAATAAATTGCACAACACACTATCAATCAGAATCTGAATAATTTTGAAGGATGTTGCTAATCCATTGCTTCATATGTTCGAAAAATGTGTCTGCTCAAAAACGTAAATAACGCAATGAATGTTGTTGAACTGTCAAAATGAAACCCGTTGCTACTGATAGTGTGTTACTTAATTACGCCGCTGGCATACCTACTGTCGTGCAATTTTGGTTTTTTTAAACTTTCAGAGTTATTTTTTCAAACATCTAAGCAACTAGATGTACAGACGCCAGCACATCAAACTACTACAATCTGTCGGATTTCTTTAATAGATTTTCAACTTTATCGCTAAAGCATAAGGTTCAAAGTTGATTGGGAAAATCTGACAGTTTCGGGTAGCTTGATGTGCTGGCGTCTGTACATAAGTTCAAATAATATGGACGTCACGTGATCAAATTTGAACGTTAATATCTCGGAAACGTGACGGGTTTGGTCCTATGATATTTTCTCTTTGCATTGATGTCAGCTATCGATTTATATACTTAGGCTTTCAGCGTGGCCGCCACTTTGCAACAAAAAAAAAAAAAACAAAATGGCGGACAGGTAGGTATGCAAGGCTCCTTATAAAAATCTTCAATCACACCTTTCTGATACATTCTTATGCTTATGCTTTTTAATACAAATGCTGTATAGGATTTTTATTATCTCGGCTTTAGTTGTTTCAATAATATCTAAATTATTATACCCTTTACTTCTTGCAGTCGTACTTCGTCTTTTCTAAAACATTCCTTTTCCTGTGCACACTGCGTTTCTCTGTCCTTTTGCGTTTGCGTTTGACATCCAGCTGGTGTATTTGTGCATGATTCTTTACATTGCATTTTAGGGTCCGTAATGGGTTTTTTGGATTTTTCACTGGTACTTTTCTTTGCAGCTTTATCTCTCTCTTTTCTTTCGCGTCTGTTTGAACAGGTGTCCGGGGTGCAGGAAGGTCCGAATAGAGAGGAACAGAAGTTCTTCAACAAACTAAAAGGATTCCTGGTTCTATAAATATAATAAGTATATTTTATAACACTACACACAACACTGTAACACTACACTACATAGGTAAGTTACTAGCTACCCGCCCCTGTTTCGACTTGACCAAAGCATCGACATTTCTTTATAATATGTAAGTTTAATATGTATTTATTTATTTATTTTATTTTACAGTTTTTGGAAAACTTAGGTACAGCTAAAACCTCCCGGAATAAGTCTCCTAAGTGAGTAGTTTAGAAGAACATCGCGGTCATACGAAAAGCGACCTTCATTTATGACGATATGTGTAGAATAGATAGAGATAATATTGAAGTAAATATCATTTTTGAATAACGATAATATGTATTTTTTTTACCCTGGTATTTCCGAGAGAGATCTGAAAAGGGAAATATGTAATGTTGGTTCAAAATAAACGACAGAATAGACAAAAAGACAACTCTCATAAATATTTTTTTATACATTTTCCTCACTTTTTGATATGGTCCCATTTTCTCTGTAGATCTTCATACAAGTCACATTTACAGCGTCTAATGAATATAGCTTTTTTTTCTGAACTGCGACAAACCACTGAGAGGAGAAGAAAATATTTACTATAAAAAAACAAACGTGTGGTCGGGGGACCCTCGGCAAGAAGGAAGTTCAAGCTGAAAAGCGCCATCTTGTATTTTAAATTTGACCTTACTAACGGCTTCAGCACCCTTGAAAGCACAAAAACGACACTCGTTATGAAAAATTTGAAAATTTTTGCAGCCACCATCTTGGATTTTCATTTTGACCTCACTATCGACTTCAGCACCCTCGAAAACTATGAAAACTATCCCTGTCCCTGTCCTGTCTATGCCTGTGGTATATGTATCTGTAATAAAAAGTCGCATGGAGGGGGCATAATACGTTTTCGTTACGTGACGATTTCTCCAAGTTTACTCCTACCGCAAGCTCCGATAAAGAACTTCGTTCCAAAAACAATTTATCCCAATATTTTAATATCAAAATATCAAAACTTATTTAAATTAGGCTGAGAAACAGCAATTTTTGGACGTCAAAATTACATAAGACACTCCCCTAAACGCTCGCCATTTACCTTCCTAGCGCTTTAGCGTTATTTGACCTGTAAAGTCCCACTGCTGGGCTGAGAGGAGCTCGTGGCATAATAATAACAACCGTAAGGTCGTTCGAAGGTTAACCCTTAAACAAACGCGAGCCGGTATGCATTTTTTTTAAAGGTTGCATTGTATTTTAGGTAATTGAGGGTGACTGATTTAATATTTTAAAACAAAATTTAAAAAAGAATAGGGGATGGGGTAGTTTTTCTGGTGGTAAATAATTTACCATTATCCGTTCATGACTACAAAATTTTTGATGTTGGTGGTAAAATTGTTACCATTGTCCGTTACGGTTTAATTTTCGTTTCTTGACTAGTGACTTCCTCTTGGTTCTACTTATAATATTTATTTTATATTTTGGAAATGAAACATTTTATTTTTTTAATAATTTTTTATTAGTATTGCATATTAGCTTTTTGCAGTCCAAAAAAAATATACAAAAAGACAACCGATTTTTATATAGATAATCTGATATTTTTCAAAGTGGGATCGGACAAGGGTAAGATATTTACCACATATTTGAAACATCTAAATTATATGAATAAGTCAATTGCAAATGCTGCTAACACGTGATATTAGTCAAAATATGTTATAGTTTTGGAATTTGCGTCGAAAAAGTCCTTACCAGATTTTTTCTTGAACAAACTTTTAAAATTTCTGAAAACACCCGCCAAAAACTCGACTTTTTTCACAACAAAACCGTTGAGTCAACTTTGACATTACCTTACAGTGACAAATGACGTTGACAGGTTGTCAAATGAAATAAAATAGATAAACAAATTATTATACATTATAAATATGTGATATTTATACCTTTAGTGTTACCGTATTAAAAGTTAGAGTGCATTATTTAAAAAAACACGATGTGGTAATATATATACCTTTATTTGAATAAGGGTTAAGCTATGGTGAAGGTTCGAACCTAAGCAGCAGGAAATATACTTTGTATAAATTATTTCATCACCACTGCTCTTATAACGGTGAAGGAAAACATCATAAGGGAACCGACGTGTTCTAGAACCAAACATTCGAAGACATGTGACATCCACAAACCCGCACTGGGCCCGCGTGGTGGATTACGGCCCACTCCCTCTCACCGAGAGGATGCCTGTCTCCCAGCCATTAGAGGCTGATCATGCTGAGTACAAGAAGCTGTAGCGACACTATTCACATGTAACTCATTGTTTGCCAACACTTTGTCGCTGCGAAGTGGTGTGGCTGTGGTAGTTACGCGACGATGCGCCGACGCGGCGATAAATCAGTGATGATCTAAAAGTTTAAAAATACTCACTGATTTCTTTTCCTAGAAAAGACGCGATGTCGGAGCTTTCCGTGAAGAGGTGCGACTGTATCTCCTCGGAAGGAACCTTGAATAACAAGATAACGTTTTATAATATTATGTTTGGCAATCTATTGTATGCATAAACGGGGATCTCATGTTGTCCGGAAAAATCTGGATGGATAGTAGGACTCAGCTCTTTGGACCACAAAATAGCTTAACAATATACTTATTTTGAACTTTGATGGATTTGTGTTGAAAGTTTAATAGTTGTCTTTGTCTTTTCTTATAAAAACTTCTGTTTCCTCTTTCTCTTAAGCCATATAGCCACTGCAGAATGTAGAGTTCTCTTCGTCTTAAAACACTCTTTGATAATATTCGTAAACATTACTAAATGTCAACTATAGTCTTTCTTACCTGCATCATATCGCCGTATTTAGCATTTTTAAATAACATGTCAGTGTCTAAAATGCTGAAAACAAAAGTTATCAATAATATTTTGGCTTCGTGGGTTAGACAGGGACGTACATTTCATCAGTTAGTCCTATATAATACGGGGCGACCCTATCGCCGTTAACTGGGCCCAAATAACTTATAGCGCTAAGGGTTGGTTTTTCAATCGACAGAATAATAATTATCTGTCGTTTGAAAAATCTGCCCTTAGTAAAATAAGTAGACCTACTTACTGCTAATTTCACTTAGGGCAGAATTTATCAATCGACAGATAATGTTTATGTTTGATGTTAGGTTATATTCAATAAATAAAACTTACTTAGAATGTTTGTTCAATTCTTCACTAGATGTCCGATAGACACTGGCGCGTGTCGAAATGCAAATCGAACTTTCTGTAAGACGAACAACTGAATATGGCTATCATGATAAGACAATCAAATCAGCTTAATGCAGTCCACTGCTGGACATAGGCCTCTCCGAGACTGCGCCACAACACCCTGTCCTCCGCCTTCCGCATCCAGTCTACCCCAGCCACCTTCTTTAGGTCGTCCGTCCATCTAGCTGGGGGGCGTCCCACACTACGCTTGCCGATACGCGGTCTCCACTCCAGGACTCGTCTACTCCACCGGCCGTCGGTCCTTCGACAGACATGGCCAGCCCACTGCTACATCAGTTTGCTTACTCTGCAAGCTATGTCGGTAACTCCGGTTCTTATCCGGATAATTTCATTCCTGATTTTATCTTTCAAAGAGCATAGCTCGCTCCATAGCGCACTGAGCGACCTTGAATTGTGATTGGCCTTGACTATTATAATTACCTATGATAATAGAACGGCGGGGTAGTTGCTTAAAACACTATCAGTAGCAATGGCTTTCATTTTGACAATCCAACAACATTCATTGCGTTATTTACGTTGCTGAGCAGACAAATTTTTCGAACATATGAAGCAATGGATTAGCAAAATCCTTCAAAATGAGATTGATTGTGTGTTCCGCAATAAGAGTGCCGGGCAGGAAAAGTTCCTTACGCGATAGGCATATAAATATAGAGAAAATGAATTTAATACGCGTTTTCAATACGCAGCCAGAATAAGTTTTTAGAAGCTCTCATGAAGTTGTCGCTAGCTTGGATTTTCATTTTGACCTCGCAAAAAACGACACCCATTATGAAAATTTTGAAAATTTTTACAGCCGCCGTCTTGGATTTTCATTTTGATCACACTATCGGCTTAAGCATCCTAGAACACCACCAAAACTTAAGTGGACTGAGAGAGAGAGAGACAAAGTCGCATGGAGGGGGCGTAACGCTTTTTCGATACCCACGTAACAATTTCTACCAGTTTAGTCCTGCCGCAAGCCGCGTTAACGACCTTCGTTCCAAAAAAAAAAACATTTACTTAGACGCACACTAATTACTTCATACACTGTCTCTCACAAAGAGCAGGATTTTGAAAGCAATTCCTAATTAATTGCTCCATGTTTGAAAAGATCGACAATAACAACATCGACATCGTCAATAACGCAATGAATGTTGTCGAAATGTCAAAATTAAAGGTATTGCAATCGATAGTCATCATTTATTTAGTTCAGATCGATCGAATCACTGTCTCCTAAGATACAGGCCATCCCTAGTTTAGGAGACAGGATTTAATTTTTTTATGTTAATATAGACAACTGTTTTTCTCCCCTTGTGTCCATTGTTAGTTGATTAAGTCTTAGCATGTAACTCCTATACAACCTGTGTGCATATCTTGGGATCAATAAACTTATTATTATTATTATAGTATGTTACGCGACGAGATACCCCGCAGGAGACCAGGGTACGTAACTACAAAGGTGGTTTGAAGCTCATGGAAGACCAGCTTGAAAAGTTCTTCTATCTGCGTTTGAAAAGGGAGTATCCTGCGTCCAGGTAGGTGCAGTCAGGTCGGCCACTTATGTAAATACTATCTGCAGATTTCGCAGTAAACTTTGCTTGCGCGATCTAGGATTTTTGTGCCGCCAAATGTACAGACGCCAGCACATCAGGCTACCCGAAACTGTCAGATTTTCCCAATCAACTTTGAACCTTATGCTTTAGCGGTAAAGTTGAAAACCTATTAAAGAAATCTGACAGATTGTAGTAGCTTGATGTGCTGGCGTCTGTACATTGAATTTAAACAAACTTTTTAAATGCAGCTCATTACATATTTGTTGTCTAGAGCTATTCTTACCACAGTTGAAAGGACTGCCTCCTCGCACAGCACTTATGCTGCTCATCATCCTTTGCACAAAGCTTGAAGATAGTGACTTCGGCACCGTGTCCACTTTATTACGATTTCTATCCAGAGCTTTCTTGGCGTAGAATTTTTCTGAAACAACTGAACAGTTTAATCAAAGTACGATTAGGTAGGTAGGTAATTCAAGAAAATTATTTTGGTCCATAATTTTGTAGAGGGGCTCGTGAACAAGAAATAACAGCTGCACGGGTCATTTGGTTAAGCTAAGCTACGCTTGCCGCGGTCGGTCCGTAGATGGATCCGGTTAGACTGGAGCCCGGCCTCAACATTAAACAAAGTTGGGAAAAGGCTAGGAAGATTAATTGAATTTTGTGCCTAAGTAAAGTCACAACCCTTACAATTACAATTACACGAGATTCAAAAGCAATTTTCTTCCCAAAGTATTCATCGTGAGGTTAGGGTGCGTTTCCACAGAAGCGGAGCGGAGACGTGCGAGTGAAATCCTCATCGCGTCACTCGTCTCGTCTGTGATTGGACGATTCCTACACGTCTCCGCTCCGCTCCGCCCAGCTCCGCTTCTGTGGAAACGCACCCTTATTCATGAGGTTACGTTATAGTTTATTCGAAAACATACTGTTACGAAATAGGTGTTTTCTCAAAGTTCTTCGCAAAATTAAAAAGAAAATCACTTTGAACTATGCGTGAAGGTACGGACAGACATGCTCATTACTAGCACGAAAGCATGCCATTATTGAGCAATTGCTACTTAGTAGCACGTGTGTCGAAACATTGCTAGTAATAAGCATGTTTCTTTCGAGCATGCTCAAAAATCAAGTCGTTTGATTTTCGAGCATGCTACCTGATGTGCCGGTGGAAAGGCGAGGGCTCCAAGTGCGTCTGCACATGTTTATTTAGGAGTATGCTTTAAACTAGCATGCTTATTGAAGTGAAAACTTCTTTAGCGGCGTTGTACGTTTCTTTTTGTACTGGGTAAAAAATTTTAAACTCGCGTCAGGACACGTGACCTGATCGAAAATTGCTAAGACGGATGGAGAGTAGACAGCCGGCGCGGCGTAGGAGAGGAAGTATCCCCCTCTCTTTCTACGGCGCGGCGAAAATGTATGCCTGCGCCTGCTGTTTCGTTTAGGCGGCGCAGGGCGCTTGCGCGAATGTAGATGGAAGTTGATTTTTCTGAGAGATTAAAGTTTTTAATGTAATATAAATTGTCATGTTTGTGTACGATAGCGCAATAAATAAATATTGTATTCTGCCACATAAATGATAGTACTTTTATACTGATAATTAAAGCAATTCGTGCAAAATTATTCCCTAACCATTCCAAAATATCAAAAATGCACAACGTTAATATTAAAGTTTTCACTTCTGCTGGCACTCCCGGAGTGCAACCCGTCGTTTTTTTCTAGCAAATGTGAACAACTGCAGAGAATGCTAATTTTAAGCTTATGTGTCAGTACCTTAACTGTAAGATATTTATGCTCGTGACTGTTATTTTCCATTTTAGTAGGTAGTTACGAAAGCGTTCCTGACAACTGTCAGTGCGACAATTCTAGTAGCTAATAAACATCAAATTCGCAAAACTCATATTCGTTTGTATGAAACTGACAGGTGTCAAGAACGCATACCTCTCGCAGGCCGCACTGTAGTTGTTCCTACATACTTACGTTTGGATAAAGTCACAAACAGTCCAGTCGCCGACTGTTTTTTTGCACGCAAACATTTTTTGTTTTTGCTGTTGTACAATTAATTTTCTGGAGCTCCGCGCCATTGGAACGACAAACTCTTTGGCTGCACCATCTGGAACGGGGTTTTCGATGTCGATTTCGTAGATTTGTTTACGTTTTTTCAATTGAATTTTATTTGTTGTAAAAAAAAAGACATAAAATAATATGTATGTTACTCGGTTTCCAGTCATACGTGATGAGGATGACATAAGCACTTGCCCGTTGTTCTTTTAAAATCCGCAGTTACCAACAAGCAAAAACCAATGGTAAATATTGAAAAAATACTATTATAACGACTTTCAGTATTACTTAGTAGTAGTAATCAGCGCCGCTATTTAGTTAAAAAAAATTGCTTTTTTTTTAATGTCAGGATTTTTTTTATTGTTCCTAAACACTCCTATGCTTTAGTATTGCTATTTACTGTCGTATTGTCACCACATTGTATATCTCTGTAATTAATCATCATCATCATCATCATTTAAGCCGAAAGACGTCCACTGTTGGACATAGGCTTCCCGCATCCAGCGGATTCCTGCGCCCTTCACCGTGTCATCGGTTCATTGGACAGAACGGCTAGCCGATGGGGCCGAAAATTCTGTAGTGGCGACCGTCTACCGGGAGACGTAGCTTTGGACGGCCTACCACAAGATGGACCGATGACCTGTAGTAAATTACTAAGAATAAAGAAGTACGAGGGTACACAAAGATACAGATACATACATATTTGGTATATTTGATATATACATACAAATATGTAACAGTATCCGCAGAGTCTACTGTATTTATAAATGATTTACTTACACGTACTATTTTATTACTGGTAGGCGTCTTATGCGTGTGTATAAAAGAATCGTCTCCTTCGTCAATGTTTTTATCCTTTCTATAATCTCTTTTAGTCCATTCCAGTTCAGCTAAAAACGCAGATATCCTAAGGTTTCTCGTATGTTTAACATCTTTCTTATCAAAACATTCTTCGATGTCGGTTTCATTCAAATCAGCGCCAAATTTTCGTTTTTTCCTACGTTTATGGTTTCTTTTCTCTTTAGGAATTGGAATGTATGATCTGTTTACATTGACAGGCATTATACTGCATTTGAAATTATTCCAATGGTTAGAGAAGAATTGATGAAATTCAGCAATTCTGTGGCAAGAATTCTTATTTTTAATCTTATTCGCATCCTTCTGTTTCCTAGGTCTCATTGGTTTATTTCCTTTTGAACATTTCTTCTTATTTTTCTTTTCTCCGACATTAGCGTTATTTGAAGGCTTAGTAATATTCTTATTGATCTGAATAGGAGTATTATTTGGAGAATTATCGTTATTTTGATTTGACATATTTTTTATTTCATTACCTTTGAGGAAATGCCTGATAGTTTTCATAATACCTTTGAGTTCTTCACATCCTTTCCTTTTATCTTTCGTTCTACTGTCTTTCTTACTTCTTCTGATGTTCTTCAAATTCCTTTGACGTATTGCCGAATGGTGTGCGTGAAAACTTTTTGTTGAGAACAATGTTCTTTTGCTACTTTCTCCGTTGGAGTGTTCTTTTTTCCGGCGTATTAGTAGTTTTTTATATAGTTTCAGTTCTGCATTGGTTTTCTTTTGTTTGGTACGGGATTGTTTGAATCTTCGCCTAGTAAAACTGTTAACTAGCATATTAAATAAAACACCACGATTTCTATCAGTATTAACTCCAATAGATTTTCTTCTATTGCTATCTTCGTCGAATTCTCCATATTCTTCAATGTCATGACAATTTGAATAATAGTTATGATTTTCTTCTTGAACATTGAACATATTATCACGAGTTAAATCTGCGACCCAATCTACATTATGTTTCTTAAGAAGGCAACGTTTTTTCATATTCCTTTTCAGGTTTCGATATCGTTTT
The DNA here is from genome assembly GCA_949629135.1 of Eremobia ochroleuca. NCBI lineage: Eukaryota > Metazoa > Arthropoda > Insecta > Lepidoptera > Noctuidae > Eremobia > Eremobia ochroleuca. Next base: position 15,313,303 of record OX451406.1, read on the forward strand.
TGAAAAAAAGTAGTGAAAAAGGTTGTTTTTTTAGAAGTACCGGTATGGAGCAAAGCAATTGTATCTAGTGGTCCTCTAGGACCGGTGGTTTTAGTGAAAAAGCTCCATCTTCGATTTTCATCTTTACTCCCTGTCGATTTAATTGTACGATCGCTTTCAGTGGTTGAATGTAATGTTATCTGTAAATTGCTTACAAGTTTGTATACAGCGTGTAACGGAAGGGGGGTATCAACCCTGAAGGAGGTGAATGTGCTCATGAAACTCAACAACTTTCCCCAAAGAACATAGGTCGAAATATGAAAAAAAAATTTGGCCCTCCCTTACAAAACTGACTACCAGTTGATTGATTTACTATGGGAGGGCCAAATTTTTTTTTCATATTTCGACCTATGTTCTTTGGGGAAAGTTGTTCAGTTTCATGAGCACATTCACCTCCTTCAGGGTTGATACCCCCTTTCCGTTACACGCTGTATATGTATATACAGGGTTACTGGTAACTCGACGTATTCCGTGCAGGACATCATAGTAGGGTTAAAATGCAACAAATTAAGCCACCAAATGTTCTACCGAAGTTCAGTAGTTTTTGAGTTAGTAAGGGTTTTAGATTTTTTGTGAAAAATCCCAGATTAAATTATTTGAACCCAATTTGAAAATTATTCACGGGGCGGCTGTACTGAAATTGGAGTTATTATCATAGTTGACGCCGTAGCGGATCGTTTTTAATAATTAAAAGTTCAAAATGACTAAAACTTTGGTGAAGATCACTAATCAAACATTTTTTTTTTTGTAATTTTTGCTATTACTTCATACAAAATGTTGTCTTAGCACAAAAAAAAATACTACCAGGTTCACAAATTATTAGTAAAATGTCCTTGTCTTATCAGCTATCCAAAAAGGTATGAAAGTTAATACAAAGTCTTGGACTGCATTATGAAAATCGTTTTTGATTTAGTACAAGAAGGTGTTTATTCGGAAAATCAAATTTTTAAACAATTTCGTGAAAATTATTATTATTTTTAATCAATATCAATTTGTGGTCTTTAATAACATGTATTTCACACGTCTTGTTCGAAGTGCTGCCCTCGGTTTCGAATACATGCTCTTATTCGCTTCCTCACTTCGGTTTTTGTGATTCTTGATGTGACTGCGGTCCTCATCTGGTCCACCGCATCTGTTATTCTCTCCCTTAGTTCTTCAATTGAATTTACGGGGGTCACATAAACTAGGTCTTTCATATGACCCCAGACGTAAAAGTCTAGCGGCGTCAGATCAGGGCTTCGTGCAGGCCACGGAATCGGCCCACCGCGCCCAATCCATCGGTTTGGATAGTTTTCATCCAGCAATTGTCGAATTGTGATGCGGAAGTGGGCTGGACATCCGTCATGTTGGTATATCATGTTTGCCCTTCTTTCTTCGGGTACATCCGTGAGCAGTGCTGCTAAATGATTTCTTAGGAAATCTTCATAAAGTTCCCCATTTAATGTTCGGGGTAAAATATGTGGGCCTATTAACTTATCGTCGATAATACCCATCCAAACATTAAGCGAGAACTTACGCTGCGATGCGGTTGGTTTCAGTTTCTTAGGGTTTCCTTCTCCCTTCGGTGCCCAGTAATGTAAATTGTGGTAATTTGTGATACCATCACGGTCAAAACATGACTCATCGGTCCACAGAATGTTTTTCAAAAAGTTTTCACTTTCGGCATCGGCATTTAGCATGAAACGACAAAATTCAAGCCGTCTCTGCGGATCGCCCTCTTCTAATGACTGCACGGGTTGGTAGTGGTATGGATGTCGGCCTGACAAGTGAACTACAGACCAGACTTTCCACTGTGACATACCAAGCTCACGCGCTACGATGTTTGTAGATATGTTGGGCTCGTCAATAAAACGTTGAAGAATCAGCTCCTCGTCCTCAGCCGTGTATCTCCGAGAACGACCAGTGTCAATTTGCCTGCTTCTTTGAACACTGCCAGTTTCAGATAATCGCCGATAAGTCGATCCGAAGACACTAACGTGGGGGAGTCGGCGGTTTGGAAAGCGCAGTTGTTATCTTCGCGCCTCAGCAGCGTTACCGTCACAAAGTCCGTAACAGTACAATATGTCAGCGTATTCTTGATTAGAATATGCAGCCATAGTCAGCACTTATGAACGCACAGCACAACACAAGAGCAAGATATGGGGCAACAGTCAGGGATATAGCCAGATAACAAAACACGAACTTGCACAACGTAGAGTTGTAACTAACGCTGACGACCAGATTTTGTGAAGTCGCACCCTGTCTCGTACCGAGGGAACAATAGTGACCAATCATAAAGCTTGCCGAGTGTTTGGAATTCAAACGAAGGTAAAAACTACGAATAATACGACGGTCGACCTATTGTTCTAGAACAATAGGTCGACCGTCTCGCAATTTTACCTGCTCCCCATAAAACTTCTATCTTTCCCTGTCACACACGCAAAAGTATTGACAATCATACCTTTTTGGATAGCTGATAAGACAAGGATATTTTACTAATAATTTGTACACCTGGTGTAGTATTTTTTTTTTTGTGCTAAGACAACATTTTGTATGAAGTAATAGCAAAAATTACAAAAAAAAAAATGTTTGATTAGTGATCTTCACCCAAGTTTTAGTCATTTTGAACTTTTAATTATTAAAAACGATCCGCTACGGCGTCAACTATGATAATAACTCCAATTTCAGTACAGCCGCCCCGTGAATAATTTTCAAATTGGCTTCAAATAATTTAATCTGGGATTTTTCACAAAAAATCTAAAACCCTTACTAACTCAAAAACTACTGAACTTCGGTAGAACATTTGGTGGCTTAATTTGTTGCATTTTAACCCTACTATGATGTCCTGCAAGGAATACGTCGAGTTACCAGTAACCCTGTATATTTGTAACAACGATTATACGATTATAATCAGCCTATTAAATTCCCACTTCTGGGACACAGGCCTCCTCTCAGTGAGAGGGTGTGGGTCGTAATCCACCACGAGGGCCCAGTGCGGGTTGGTAGAGCTCACATGTCTTCGAATTTTGGTTTTGGTTCTAGGACATGTTAGGAGATGTTTTCCTTTACCGTTTTGAGAGCAACAGAAAATGTTCTTACCTACAACTCGTAAGTCGCGGTGTTCATCACTTTTTTTTTTTTTTTTTTTTGTTTCGGGGTGGAAAATCCTCATGGATGTCCGCCGCCCTGGGGCGGGCGGCGGGGTCTGTCAGACTCTTACTGACTAAAAACCACCCCGGTGTTCCCTCTCTCACCTACGCCGGGGGTCGCGGGAACGAACGATACTTCCGCAACCCCCGGCTGGTGCTGGCCCGCTCCTGCGGGCCTCTCCTCGTGTCAGGGGGGGGAGTGAGGTATTAAACTCCCCCCGCGACGTCTAAGAGGGGTGCGCGTGGAACACTACGCGCCGCCGCCTCGGGTCCTGATGTGTGGGGGGCGACGGACGTCCCCAAGTCCGTCGCCCCTGGACCCATTTATGGGGGCTGGAAGAGGGCGTTGTCCGCCCTCCGCCTACGCCTGGTGCGCCTGCTGCGGGCGGGGTGAGGGGATGAGATCTCCCTCTCCCTTTCCGCAGCCTCCTTCTGCGAGACGACTGTTTCGCAGAAGGAAACCACCGCGTCCCAGGACTCCTCGCTGTCGACCATAGACTCGACCACGGCCGGCAGCGATAGGTCACTGCCTACTCCTGAGATGAGGGCCGGCGCGGCTCCTCCCAAGCGGCACACTCTGCCAGCGTGTGCCGCGCCGTGTCCTCCCGGCAGTCGACGCAGTGGTGACACCGAGCGTCCGGCTCCCTGTTTATGCGACACAGGTACTTCCCGGAGCAACTATGCCCCGAGAGCACCTGCGTCGCCCGAAACGACAGGGAGCCGTGCCTCCTCCCGAGCCATTCGTCGAGCACTGGTCGGATCGCCCCGACAATAGCGAGGCCGGCGGTAGGGCGTAAAAGCCTGTCCCGCCATTCCGCCACCAGGGCGGTGTTCATCACTGGGCCAACATTGTTCGATAACCATAATAATACAAATTAATTCACTTACGTTTTCATTAATTCTTCCTTCACTTAAACCGGTATCACTGTCGCTATCATCAGAAGAGCCTCTAACAATATATAATTTCATATTAAACATTTTATTTTTTTTATTTTTAAATATTATTTCATTTTAAAGAATTTCTTGGCATTTAGTTTTGCCTATAATATTCTACAGCTTTCCAAAGATTAGTTTGCGCTTTAGGAACCATCGTCTATCTTCGGAAATACGTACGCCTGATGATGAAATCTAATATAGAGCTGCTACAACCGTTTTGTAATGCCATGTTTACAAAATTATAGATTAACAACTCTATGATAATCCAAAAAATCTATTCAAAAATATTGAGTGACGAAATGACGAACTTGAATCGAGTAGGTCACCCAACACAGAGAAATCTTCAAACAAACGCGCAATGATAGGTGCACTACTACAAAGCGCGGTAGTACAAAATGTTGGAAGCGTTGCTTCCGTGGCAGGTTACTCTGTGGCGTGACAGTCGTGCTAATTCGGAAACACGAATACGAGTATTACCGAAACGCATACTTTTATTTTGAAAGCTGCATATACCCTACTTTCTGGTTTCGGAGATATTGAAGGTCAAAATTCCAACTTTTACTCACGACTTTTTTTTTTTTCGAAAAACAATTTTTAATTTTATAACACAACTTTAAATACCCCACGAACCCTGTACCGTTGCATGCACCCATAAGCACAATGTTTTGCGTGTGTTACATTGCGCACTACTTCAAACAGCAAATGTTCACACCAAAAATAAAAGTCGTTACCCAGCAATTATTTTTGTGCAATGTTACTTAGTTTGATGAACAGAACGCGTATTTGACGACTATGTGATGGGTCTTTTTACACCCTCTAGAACTTACTTTTCCAAACTGACGTCACTTAGGTCACCATAGTCGGCTGGTGACAAGCATATGGTGCACAGCTCACCTATATCTGTGAAACAGCTATTGCAGAACATGCCTGGACAGTCAGGGGTTTGACATCTACAAAGAAGTTTTTCTATTTTAATATAGTAAGACGAGGTGTATGCAGTCAGCAATACTGCCGTCCTTACGAAAAGTGCAATAACTCGGATTTTGGGCCTCTCAGGACTATATTTATTTTATTTTATTTTATTTTATTTTACAGTTTATACATATCAGTAAATCAGCAAAACGTTTTTCTTGGACAGTTTTAGGTATCTATCACGAATCGATAACATAGTAATAGATAATATAGTAATGAAGATACAAAGAAATCAAAAATAAAATCTTTAACTGCGTTTTTCTCGAAAGTAGCTTGAACCTAGTTATTGCACTTTTCGTAAGGACGGCAGAATAGTACGAATGTAGAAAATGGTCTATAATAACACACCTCAAAGTTCATGGGATGGACAAACAATAGCAGATACAATAGAGTATCGGGTGGGACTATTACAAATGAACCAATACACTCATGATGTTGACAAAATAGATTGATATTATAATGCCATGGAAATCTATTGACCCAAACCACAGCCCAAACTCTATATCTAGACTACTTCTCATCCATATTGATATGTAAAGATCTATCAACAAGGATAAAAACAAGTTAAAATAGTTAATTAATGTATGATCTACAAAATGTTTTCAATCATAAAATCTAGACTAACTTCGTCAGTCGAGAGTCAGGATCGCTTGAAGAGGTAATTCCACACAATAAGCAATGTTGTTGTGATGGACCCAATCCAATCAAGGACCTGAAGCACTGAAAACTAAAAAATATTTGAAATTGTAACAATTGAAACATTTACAGAAGACTCGGAACATGTTTGAAGTGGCACTGAGAGTACCGCACTGGGCCCGCGTGGTAAATTATAGGCCACTCCCTCTAGAAGAGAGGAAGGCCTGTGTCCCAGCAGTGGGAACATTATAGATTGATGACGTGTGCTGTGCCGAGTTCATTATAGAATACACACACACACGCGCACACCAACACACCCTCACACATAGCCACACCCACCCACACACACACATACACAAACATACACAAACGCACACACAACACACTATACTACTTGTACTTACGGAACATGATCAGTGATCCATTGACGAAATGTTAGGGAAGCTTCTGACGAGTATTTGTACTCGCGATGTAGCTTTCGTCTAGCGAATTTCATAAAACTGCCTGAAAAAACAGTCAAGTGTTTTAGTATTTAATCAATAAAATAACATAGACGTTGACATTAACAGAAGATACAGAGTACGGAATCACGATAGATAAAGTACGAATCACGTTCGTCATGTACCGAATTCATGGTAATAGGTTGTGCATCCATTTCCCTGTGACCCTGTATATCGACAAAAGCTATAAACTAATAACGGTACAAAGTCAGTTAACCTACCTCTGGTTCTCAATATATGGTAATACAACCATGTTGCTCTAGCCTTAGCTCGTTCAGGCCTGTAGTGTCCCATGATCAAATGACGTAGACGAAGACCATAAGGTTCGAAGAGAGCGAAGAACCATAGAAGGAAAATTAGGACACCAATTTGCGTATAACGTCTCAAATCAGGTGGATAAGGATCCGGTAAGCAGAATATGGGCGAAGGTGCTGGAAAGGACAGTGGTATGTCGAAGATCCCAACGATAGCGCTGAAAAGTCTTGCCATGAAACCACTGCCAGATACATGGGCTCCTGACCTAGGCACTCCCGCTGAAAATGGCAATTTTTATTGCATTATCTATACTGTATACATATAAATAAAATCGGAGTGTCTGTTTGTAATATTGAAATAACCGTTTTTTACTACATGCATATGAATATATATACGGTACATACACCAAAATAACATTTTTTACAATTTTTGTCTGACTGTCTGTCTGTTTGTTCCGGCTAATCTCTGAAATGGCTGGACCGATTTTGACGGGACTTTTATTGGCAGGTAGCTGATGTAATAAGGAGTAACTTAGGCTACTTTTATTTTAGAAAAATAAAGTAATGTTGCAATGTCCAAGTACTGTCCAGTACCGCGCGCAGCTCACGGGCATGCCACCAGTGTGGCGTCACGTCGGGCGCCGCCCACTTCTCCCAACAACGAATCAATATCACAAAGGCTGCCGCGGGCTATTCCTGACGGTTGTGTCTCCACGACTTCATTTAGAAATTGATGATTTCCAGTGCTTATATCATACTTTTGATTGATAGTTTGATTTGATTGATAGGTATCTTTTATAATCATTAATAAAAATGTTTAGTATATATGAAAAAAATATGAAGTAAGTAGTCTATCACTACTTACTTCATAATTTTTACTAACATTTAACAAATTAATAACTACTCGTATACAATTAAAAACGGTCCAGCGAAGCGGGATATTCACAGCTAGTTTTCTATAAGATCCATGATACAAAATTATGCTAAAGCCAGTAACAAAAAAAAAATCATGAAACTCACGCATCAAATCCGACTGAAATCGCCCATGGTACCGTATGGTCATTAAAACCCAATACAAACTGTAGTCAGCCACCATATGTATCAGTAGCTTGAAGGTGGTTATGGCCATGAACACTGCTGAACGATTCAGATACACCTTCTCGGAAGCCACGAGACGAAAGGATGATGTCTGTGAAAAATTCATCTATTATGTCTGCATACACTTGAGCAAAACGCGTCAGCTGCCGTCGACAACATGTAGGTAACTCGTGTATTTGAGCACCGTACACGAGTGACACGTTATCGACGGCAGCCGCTGACACGCGTTGACGGCTGTCGCCGACACGCGTTGTCGGTTGTAGTTGCCTCTGTCGTCGAAGCGTGTCGCTCGTGTGTATGCACACTAAGACATCATCTACAAGGTGTAACTTAAATAACGCACAACCTCTTAAGGGGTCATTGTACTCATCATTATGAACAACTTTTACTATGAGACCAAACCTGAAATCGCGAAAAAAATATCAGCTGTTCCCTACATTTATGTTCGCATAACTCGTCAAAATGTAGGGAACAGCTGATTTTTTTTTCGCGATTTCCGGTTTGGTTCCATAGTAAAAGTTGTTCATAATGATGAGTACAATGACCCCTTAAGAGGTTGTGCGTTATTTAAGTTACACCTTGTATATAAACTATTCATGTATTTATGCGAAAACCCAAAATAACACTAACCATCTTTTTAAGACTCCCAGTAATCAACTTTCAGACTTCATTAAGATTAAATAAGGGAGTAATGTTATTTATTTATTCCTTTATTTCAGGCAACTAAGGCCCATAGAAAAAACAATACATACTACTACAAACATACTTATAAACTAATGCAGCATGTAATTATGAGGAAAACAATAAATGTAATAGCCTGTACACCTGGAACGGCTCATAAATTCGACGGAAGCCTTATCATAAGCATAGAATTCTTTGAGCTGCGGTGCGATTCTGTAACCATCTCGCCGTGAAAGCTTGGATGAAGTGAGCGTGGAGTGAGCTGTCATTCGCTAGGGATTAACACTATTAAGTGCTCACTTCACTTATGATTTCACGGTGAGATTTTTACAGAATCGACCGGCTGTTTAATTTTTCTGTTTGAAAGAACAAAGATTTTTTGAAGTGAAAACTTCTTTAGCGGCGTTGTACACTTTTTTTGTAATGGGTAAAAAATGTTAAACTCGCGTCAGGACACGTGACCTGATCGAAAATTCGTAAGATGGATGGAGAGTAGACAGCCGGCGCGGCGTAGGAGAGGAAGTATCCCCCTCTCTTTCTACGGCGCGGCGAAAATGTATGCCTGCGCCTGCTGTTTCGTATAGGCGTCGCAGGGCGCTTGCGCGAATGTTCGTGTGTGTTTAAACTTTTTAATGTAATATAAATTGTCATGTTTGTGTACGATAGCGCAATAAATAAATATTGTATTCTACCACATAAATGATCGAACTTTTATATTGATAATTAAAGCAATTCGTGCAAAATGATTCCCTAACCATTCCAAAATATCAAAAATGCACAACGTTAACATTCAAGTTTTCACTTCTGCCGGCACTCCCGGAGTGTTTTTTTTTTATTCTGGTTTAAGCTATAGTTTCAATTGATTATAAACAAAAATAACACATATCATCCTGCTTGTAATCCCTGGAAGGTTAAGCATCACATTAAATCGACTTTTAAGCAAACAAATGAATCTTACTGTGATATATTTAGCACGCTCTCTTCTGTTCAAAGGTAGAACCGTCTCTCTACCTTGCTGTTGTCTCTTTAGATCCAACTCCTGTAATTCTTTCGTTACGTAACGATTGTCAAACCGGGACCGAGTTTCATACATGTGTTGGTAGTATTTTGCTCTGCAATAATTAGGAAGAATTGGTAAAGTTGTAGCAGGAAGGAAAGAAGGCTTATACCCAACAGTGAGTGGTTCCAGGCAGAAATTATGATGATGTTAGCGTGTCTTCCATTTCGTAAGTTTGATAAAAATAATTGTAAATATGATAACCGTCGTCATTTCAACAAAAATACATCCACTGCTCACCTATCCACCGCCTTAAATATAACAGGATGTCGATTCTGTAAAAATCTCACCGTGAGAACTTGCGTGGAGTGAGCTGTCAGTGTCATCCCACTGATGCTAGGGATTGATTAATCAATCATTTACAATCATAATCTAGATTTTAATAATATTTTTATGCTAATTCTAGTGATCATTCTATATAATTTCAAAACTAGTATTTTAGTTATCAAAACATTACTATTTTTCCTGGATTAAAACGCCACAAAATGTAAGTAAATTACTTAATAACTAACTACCTAAGCAGTGCTATCTGTTAGCATCTCACCGTGATAAGTTAGGTGAAGTGAGCTGTCATTCCATCTGATGCAAGGGGATTGACAGCTCACTTTAAGCTCACTTCACCTAAGTTTTCACGGTGAGATGGTTACAGAATCACACTGCTGGAACAGCGCCGTCCGCAAGCAGCGGAAGAAAGGTTATAGAAAGTTAAACAGAAGAAATAAAGAAGTTGGAATTAATTTACCTGAATATAATAAGCAGTAGGAACAAGCTAGTGACACAGGAGCTCCAAGAAAGCCAAGTCAGCAACGGATCAGCCCTGTTCCTGATCTCAGTGACAATGCCAGCAGTAACCTGACTGGCGGAGCGACTGGTGTTACTACTGTAGGAGTAGGAGTGGTGGATGTGAACTTCTACGTGGAACATCGCTCTGAGGTGCTCGGTGAAGTTTCTTAGTTCTGAAAGAAAATAAGATATTCCAGATGTCACCAAGACAACTTCCAGATAGATGGTAAATTGTGAGACTTGTGTAGTTTATAAAACAAACGAACATGTAACATTCCATACATATACAACGTGTAACGTTAAATGCGCAAACCCCGAAAATAGTTTGATCAGAATAACGAGCAGAATTAATTGAACCACTTTTTAATATAGGTCACATTTTCCAAAAAATCTTCATTAAAAACGTTGCCGTGTCTATTTATTAATAGGTCAAGCAAGCCAATGTCAGCGCGGCGCAGCGGCCCGGTGACGACACCTCCCTCGGTAAAGCGTCGTCACAGACGCAAGAAACGATCAGAATGGCCAGTAAAACTAAAACAGCACATAAATCCTTTACAATTTTTTAATGACTTATTTTCTCTCAGAAATAGGTCAATTGAATTAAAAATCAGTTGGGGTGTGTGAGGTTTTGCGCATTTAACGTTACACGTTGTATGATTCTTACTTTTTGTCCTACAAACGTTTTGTAAAAATGAGACTACGGCATATGATATGTAAGTCATATAAAATAAATGTGAACTCCAAAATTGATCGAAATTGCACTAGTAAATTGTCAGACACACATAATGGCGTATCACTAATGTATTGACAGTTGAATTTAAGCCTGTGCATTTCTGATTGTGGTTAAGTGGAAATTCCAAACTGAATGACGGCTAGAACGCCTGGAATGCGATGAATTTGAAACGAGTCACAACTAGAGATGGGTCGAGGGCAAAAACAAATATGGGCAAAATGGGCATAAACTTGGCATATTGGGCGTAAACGAGTTTACGCCCAAATAAATGCCCGATCACTGGGCGCAAAAACTAATAACTTTGTTTTGTAAAAAATAAAGCAGGAACTTAACTTAAAATGAAACTTGATGTCAGTATTTTGTATGTAAATTAAAATTTTAATCAAATAATCAGTCTTGTTAAAAAAATCACAGTAGGTAATTATAGAAAATATAATTTTAACTCTCTTTAAATGAAAAATGAAGTGGTCTTGTAATTGGCTTTGATCCTACAATAGTCTTTGTACGTAATATACTACTCTGCCATAAAAATACCGGGAAAAGCGACGTGAGGTCGAGTGTTATCTTGTAGTAAAACTACATTGACTCGTGTTCGTCGGTTTTTCTTGATATCAGCAGATAGTTTGGTGAGCTGGGTTGAATATTTGTCAGCGTTTATAGTTTCATTGTGTAATCAATGTATGTTATAAAAGAAAGTGTGCAATGTGCATGCCGCTAAAACTTAGAAATGAGTCCCGGTACGATCAAGGGAGTTATATGGTGTGGTAAGCCTCTATCTCCTGTCCATGAAGAATGTAAAGAATGTTCCCGTTTTTACCAGAAGGGCATACTTTTGAAGATATAAGGGCTGGAGTTTTTGCCCTCTGGAAATTTCTAGAACAGTCCAGAACAATCGAGAGTATTCGAGAGCATTCCACAACATTCAAGAACATTCTGGAATGTTGTGGAATGTTTGGGATCATTCGAGAGTATTCAGGAACATCCTAGATCATTGAGTAGGAAATTCTAAAAATTTATACATACATACACACCCCGGAAAAATGAAAAATGTTGTTTATAAACAAGTATTGTAGTTAGAATGTATTTTCAATAAAAAAAATGTAAACTTGTAGTTGTGTGTGTTAGTTGTAGTTGTTGTTGTAAGTTGTTGTTGTAAAGTTTATTCCAACTACCACACAATCTCATATCAACTCCCTGAGCGAAACCGGCTACCCCAGGTAGTAGTTCATAAAACAGCATGCCTTGCGCATCCCAGAAACAGCAAAGCAGAACTTTTAAGTGGTTCTTTTGACTCAGCTTCGGTTGAGTTGGTGAGGTTTCTTCTCGAGGCAGTCAAAAAGCACGACGTGTATCGTTCTCGTGATGAATCCATGATTCATCTCCAGTAACCAGATCAGACAAAAACTATTTACGTTGGGGTTGCAGCAAAAGTGATTGACAAATAGCGACACGGACTGCACGACTGGCGTCTGTAAGGATGTGCGGTGTCCACCGAGCCAAAACTTTTCGATACCCAAACTCATGCAGATTGTATTCCACGGCGTGGTGACTGCAGTTAAGTGCTTCCGCTAATTCAGCATCCGGATTCGACTGCAGTTCGCGGCGTAAATCGTCATCATTCACAGCGGTTGGTCGTCCTGAACGTGGCTGACTTTCAAGGCTCCTGTATCCTCATTTAAAACGGTCAAGCCATCGGGACACCGTCGCATGGCTTGTAGAGACGCCAGCACATCAAGCTACTACAATCTGTCAGATTTCTTTAATAGATTTTCAACTTTATCGCTAAAGCATAAGGTTCAAACTTGATTGGGAAAATCTGACAGTTTCGGGTAGCTTGATGTGCTGGCGTCTGTACTTCCAGCGCCCAATGCAGTATTGATATTGTCAGCCCCAGCCCGCGCACTGTGGCCTGAGGCCCCTCTCCCACAGCGACTTTTTCTAGCGAGGCTGTTCCGCATTTCGTAAACGCGTGACAGCATCGCTACTACCGCACGTTTGTCGCATTTGTAACGCGCTACAGAAGCGATGACAACTCGCTACTCGCTACATCGCGACTTTATCGAAGTAAACGCGCGACCGTGTCGGACGACATCGGGGAGAGAACGGAGGGAGGGTGGCGCGTGAGTGGAGATGTGGAAAACCGAGCATCAGTGCAACAAAGACAGGTCGAGTGCTGTAAAAACAGCACCAAAGACAACGTGACTAATGTTGCCTCAACGGAGTCCATCTTGCAAGTCTGGCATTTTTGTGTCGTTACTGAAACGCGTTTGCATCGCGACAGAAGCGCGACAGTATTGCGTTTGCATCGCGACTGAGAATCGTGGTGTGAGCGAGTGCAAACAGCTAGCAACCTATGGTTGTAAAAATACCGTATAATACCAAAAGGCTAGGTATTAAACAGGTATTTTACCATAACTTACGGTATTATTGGTATTTTGTGTATTTTAGATTTTGATTCACTTTTTAAGATCCTGCGTTATTACGAAGAGTTGTAGTTTAATAAATAAAATATATTTGAAGTTTCGATTGTATTCTATATTTTAGAATGACTAATTCTAATCTAATTTAATAATATAATAATCTAATCTAATAGTCGTGTTACACGACTATCAGCGTATTAGGTATCTGCTTGAAGGCACCCAGAGCAGTACCGACAATCTACGATGTCATCGTCATCGTGATCGTGATCGTCATTGTCATCGTGATTGTCATCGTCATCGTGATCGTGATCGTGATCGTGAGCGTGATCGTGATCGTCATCGTGATTGTCATCGTCATCGTGACCGTCATCGTCATCGTGATCGTGATCGTGAGCGTGATCGTCATCGTGATCGTCATCGTGATCATGAGCGTGATCTTCATCGTGATCGTGATCGTGATCGTCATCATGATTGTGATCGTCATCGTGATCGTCATCTTCATCGTGATCGTGATCGTGATTGTGAGCGTGATCGTCATCGTGATCGTGATCGTCATCGTGATCGTCATCTTCATCGTGATCGTGATCGTCATCGTCATCGTGATCGTGATCGTCATCGTGATCGTGATCGTCATCGTCATCGTGAACGTCATCGTCATCATCGTCATCGTCATCGTCATCTAGTGATGAGCAAAGCAAGACCAAGACCAAGACTGGGACAGTCTTTGTATTGGTCATCGTCATTGTCATCGTGATTGTCATCGTCATCGTGATCGTGATCGTGATCGTGAGCGTGATCGTGATCGTCATCGTGATTGTCATCGTCATCGTGACCGTCATCGTCATCGTGATCGTGATCGTGAGCGTGATCGTCATCGTGATCGTCATCGTGATCATGAGCGTGATCTTCATCGTGATCGTGATCGTGATCGTCATCATGATTGTGATCGTCATCGTGATCGTCATCTTCATCGTGATCGTGATCGTGATTGTGAGCGTGATCGTCATCGTGATCGTGATCGTCATCGTGATCGTCATCTTCATCGTGATCGTGATCGTCATCGTCATCGTGATCGTGATCGTCATCGTGATCGTGATCGTCATCGTCATCGTGAACGTCATCGTCATCATCGTCATCGTCATCGTCATCTAGTGATGAGCAAAGCAAGACCAAGACCAAGACTGGGACAGTCTTTGTATTGGTCTTCGTGTTGCTTACTCAGTCTTGGTCTTGGTCTTGCTTGTTCGGTCTTGGTGTTGGTCTTGCTAGTGTATAGATAGTCTTGGTCTTGCTCAAATACTTCGAGTCTTGATCATGGTCTTGGTCTTGGATTTTGCTCATCACTACTTCTATCTCATTCTCTCGCACGTTAAATCCTATAGATGTGTGTTTATCTCTTTTTACCGTCGCTTTTTCGTTTCATTGATTTTCAAATCACAACGATGCTAAAGTTTTCACTTCAAAATACCATTTCATGTTTTATATCTGTGCATTTCCACCGTATTTTCAGTATTTTAATTATTACTCAGATAATTTACTTAAAAAATACAGAAACAATCGATTTATACATAAAATACCGTAGCAAATGGTATAATACCGTATTATACGGTATTTTTCGTTTTATACGTTTCAATAAAAACGGTATAATACAGCACTTACATCTCTATAGCAACCGCATCGCGACTGTATCGATGCGAAAGCGCGACAACATCGCTACAAAAAGTCGCCGTGGGCGATAGGCCTAAAAAGTACTCGTATAAGAACAGTGTTCGAACTTGTCGCTCGTCCATTTTCTCTTCAAACTTACTAAACCGATCCCGAGGGCGCCTTTATATTTCCCCACATCACAAGTACCTAGAACATTCTACCACACTCTAGAATATTATCGAAAACAATTGACCAGATAAAGAAAATGTATAGAGTTTTGTAGTGTCTCATTAACAGGAAAAGGAACATATATGGGGTATTTTCGGATACCCCTAGGTATGAGGAATCGAATTTTTTTGTATTGACGTCGCTATTTGGACCAATTAATCTTTTCTGCACACTCAAATATGAATTTAATCAAATAATTTGAATGAAAAAAGTAATAAAAGTTCTGTTAAAGTTTTTGCCCAGACAAAAGGCATTTATTGGGCGTTTACGGCCATTTATCCGGCGTTTATTCAAAGCGCCCAATTTGCCAGGGCATAAACCCATCTCTAGTCACAACTAGTTGCTAGCTAGATATCTACACCATTCAACGGACTGTATCTTCGAAATCTGTAGCTACATAATAACTGTTTGTATTATGAATGAATGTTGATATAGTTAGAAAGGGGGTGACTATCGAGATGTCGACTAATAGAGAAGCATGGCAGAAAAAGACACACACGTTGCGCCGACGCCAAATAAATGGGATAACGACTGTAGAATGATTATGAATGAGCCATCGCCCGCAGGTAACTGAAAACTGGAATTAAGCCTCATAACTATTTGAGTCGTCAGTAAGTATGAAATAAATAGATAACTGCTATTGCATAGATGCTGTTAGTGTCAAAAGAAAATGCAATACCAAACAAGCAAACTAATTTTTATGTAATCCAAACGTTGCCTTATACTTTTCGTGGTTCAAATAACTAGAGGGTTTCGAACGTAAATATCTTCATTATCTTCTCAGTCATCACTACAATAATTTTAAAACTAATAAAAAATCATAAGTTTATCTTACTTTTCTTAACGCTAGCCAAAATGGCTTCATCCATAAAATCGGTGGCATAACAGAACTCTTTGAAAGGCTTCACTGAATAGCAAACAGCTTGGGCCAGATAGGCCACGTTACAGAGCACTGAGCTTTTAGGTCCCAAGGTCTTTTGGCAATGGGAGAACCCATCTTGTATGGCATTGCAGCAGCGGTCGTAGGGAGTTCCAAGCTTGGCGTTGCATATGTCTGCTACGGATTGCAGCCAGGAGAAGGAGGATTGGATGGTGTTGACTGAAAAGTGGAAGGCGATTTCAATATCATTGTTTATGACCATGTGGACTATTCAAATACCTAATAAAACTAAATTGGTGGGAGTCAAAGACGTTACTTAATCTGAACGGTTCAAGAATCGAAAGTGTCTGGGAGTAAAAAAATATGATTGTCTCAAGTTCTGTGCGAAAAACGCTAAGGGGATATAATGAAGGCACTGGAGAATAAAATATCAATGGTAAAAAAAAGAAAATATTGTTTACTTGCAATATATTTGTTGTATATGGAAGGATCACGAAATTCGCTTTAATATATTTGCTGCCTATCCACGTAAACGTATGCTTCCACCTACAGTTACTGGAATTCCTCTGAATAATACCTATATCACGCAAAATAAATGCCGCATAACATAGGGTGGGAATGTATACATGACGCACATTCGATCGCATAATTCTTTACTGAGAATCACGAAAAGCCGTGTCCTGATGAGACAACATTGTTATTGCGAATTAAGATCATTATGTTGCTTGAAAAGAGAAGCATCATATGAAATCAGTGTATTGCCTTAGATATTAGAGATATCATTATGAACTATGATATGTAACAATTGTGTTGCACGATCCTATGGTATTTTTCATAATATGACGCTAAACGGTGATCAACTTTTGTTCAGCAACATTAAAAATCTATCTACCGACAAGACCCATCCTTTTCAAAGTCACCTAACAACGCCGAAACGTGCAAAAGACACGACATGTCGCACAGTCGCATGTAGCATGTGAATTAGTGTTCTTCAGTGAAATTGTTTCTTAGTGAATACACGGCTAGCTAGGCACCCACCCGTCATATTCCGCAACGTTTACGTTTGGCAATACTTACATTCTGCAACGTTTCCAAACATATTCAGCATCACATATTACTTTTCAATTGTTTCCTACTCAAAATCCAGCTTTATAACTCACCGATACTCAGCACCAATCGATCGAGCCTTATCACAGTTTCCTTCACCTTCGCAGTGACAATCTTCAGCTGGTCTACCATCAGCTTTAGAGAGTCCTGCATTGCGTTGATTGGTTTCTTCATCAGATCGTTCAGCTGGTGTACGCTTGTCTTTATTTGTTCCTGAAAATAAAAAAGCGGTTAGAAATATAGGTAATTTTTTTTTTATATTCTGCTTAATGATTTTGTCAAGCGCGGACCTTGAATTTCGCTATAGGGGGGGGTTTGCGCTCAAATGTATCTCTCTTAGAGGACGGGGGGAATTTACTAAGCACTTGAAAAAAAAAATTGTATTTAAAGTTCTTAAATAATGTATTATTTGCGAAGATGTTTTCATAAACATGATATTAATCGTTATCCAAATAAACACGTTATTCATCACAAGTATTTAATTTTGAACAAAATTGCCCATCATTTGATTCCAATGAATATCTTAGGAGATATCATAGTTTTAAAATAAATCTGCACGGTCGCCGGTAGCTGTGCGAGGTACACTATACTTAATTCCACTCTTACTGATAATAGCGTGATGTTCCTAAAATAGCTTCTTACACTAAAATAATAATAATCATAAGTAATGGAATATATTTTAGTCGGTTTTTTCCTCAAATTAACGCGGGTGAAACCGCGGGGAACTGCTAGTATATCTACTGTATAAAAAGTAAAAATACAGGTTATAAAACTGTGTCGAATTTAGAGATTGAAAACATCGCCAGAGAGAAAAAATCGCGAGGAAACTTGTATGTACATACTTACATATGATAATTCATACAAGTCTGAAATAGTCAACCCGCCTTCAGCAAGCGTGGTGATCAATGCTCATGTGCCTTCCCCGTATGAAAAGAGGCATTTGCCCCAGAAAGAGGTTTGTGCTTAGGGGAGGTTTGAGACAATAATAGGCTAGTGATATTAAAGTTAGCCGATTCCCATAACGTGACATTTTTTCTGCTTAAAAATATTTTCCCAGACAGTCGTAAATCTCAATAATACTAAACCTTTTTCATTCTATTTTGAGCACAGCAGGCTAGACTTGAATATTATGAGGTTAAACACCTAACATGTTTACTGGTTATATACAAGTTTCAAAATTTATTGGTGTCTGGCGACCTCGACACCCTTCGAACACTGGAGATAATGTTTTATGGGATGAAAACCAAAATTAAATAAAAGTTTGGGATATTTCTAGAGTCCTTTGATTTAAGATTTAAAGCTATCTCTAAATCTGAAATCGGACAAAGTGTAGGTAGACCGAAAGATCTGCCAGGAATGGAAATTATCATAAATGTTCATGGGAGATAAAGAGAAAAACCAAAAAGAGAAGAAGAAGGAAGGAAGATTGTGTGAGGGATGATATATTTAAAAGAAAATTGACACAGGCATCGGCCCTAGCGGACCCCGTCAGTTACTGCTGACATCTCTTTGAGGCGCGCGTGGAACAGAACGCGCCGTCGACCCGGGCCTGGTCCTTACCAGACGGCGAACTGCCCATTGCTCGCCGTCCACAAGCCCGCGCCTGCGGTGGCCAGGAATCAGCTCTCGACTCCGTATAGCGCCGACCTCAAGTAACATGGGGCAAGCACAGTAAGATGATGATGATCGTCGTGGTCATTGAGAGGCCGATGGTTAGTATTCATCAGTATAAATTAATTAATTATTAATTATTCAAATATCCTACCTAACCCCTATTTAAACTATATTTACAATCAACATCCGCAAAGACAGAACCGGCGTATAATTTATTTTCGCTAATGTAACCTCAATTACAATCACAAACTTACTGTTCGTTTGAATAGACATAATTTCGTGCAAGGCCTGATTTCATACTTCGTTGGTAGTAAGTGTTCTGTAACTACAGCACATTATATAACCACTCGTGAATGTAGAAAGGCGTTATTAGCAGACGGCTCAAGAAAGTAGGTCGGAGTAGGTAGGAACATACTTTCTTTTGGAACAAGAGCGCTTAGTATATGTTACTTTGATATTTACAAGGACTCGAGGAGTAGTATGAAAAAGTCTGATTACGATTTCGTATGTAGGTATTTACAAGGTCCTGAAGCTTAGTCAAAATCAAAATCAAAAGTCATTTATTCAAACTAGGCTGAGTATCAGCACTTTTCGAACGTCAAAATTACAAAAGACAGTCCCCCAAAACGCCCGCCCTTCACGATTTCGTATGTAGGTATTTACAAGGTCCTGAAGCTTAGTTTTATGTGGACTTTTTTAAGGACTGTTTTGTAGTTTAATGCACCCTAACAGGACTAAACTAATATTCATCTTCTCTCCTTTTCTTAATGAAATAGAAAGAAAAAGATGTACTGAACTTTACGGCACCAGTATATAGATTAGCAAATCGGCCAGCTCTTGATCTCGATGACAGATGAATTCGACTTTGTGATGGTTCCTGATAACCCGAGAGTCATACTTCATTTCAAATTTTCAATCATAAATTACTTGTATGCTACAACTCACTTGACTACAAGCCATGGACTCCGACAGAACTTCAGAGTTCTTCAGCGTATTGGTAGCAGGACCTGTCAGGATGAGTACTAGTGCATAGCAGGTTAGGGTGTACCTTCCAACGCGGGAGAAGAATTGAGGGATCAGCAGGAAGACTAGGCATCTGGAGCAAAATAGGGATTCATCATCATCAGCCTGGCATCTTACCAACTATGTTGGGGTCCAACTATGTTGGGGTGCTGAATACCAGTATTTTACATGGGACTGCCTAGCTGACCTCCACAACCCAGAAACTGACTGACTGACTGGTTGACTGGTAGAAAATGCCTTTGACATTAAGTACGCCTCTGTACATTTATGTGCTTGAAGTATTAAATAAATAAATAAACTAGGTAACACGATACGCCTTGGCAAGACTGGCTGTTTTTCAACCAATTAATCAATGTTAGCTATTACCTACTCTGAATTCTGATCATCTCGTTGGCTTCGTGGTTGCAAGCGCGACTTCTGATAGTAGAGTCCTGGGATCAATTTCCGGGTTGGTGAAAATGATACAGTATGGTCCCACTCCTACATGATCGGGACTTTATAAGTTAACTTGTGGTAGATTTTGGATATTCCAAATCAAAACTCCTCTGCTTACCGTTTCGGAGAAAAACAACAGGAGTGATTTGTTACTTATGATGTTACGGTGAGGTGCAGTGTAAGTGTTTTACGCACTTGACGTACTAAAGTTACCTAAAATTGAATTGGACATACATACCTAATTCTGTAACTGAAAGCCAGACCCAACGTCAGAAGTACTCCAATAATAGAACTCATGATGGTCGCATGGATCAGAGATATCGCCAGCTGGAAGACGAAAAACATGAAGCAAAGATACGTCAATATTATGCCTCCAACAAATCCCATCACGCTTTTGAGAAGAAAATTCGGGAAAGTTTGATCTGTAATCAGGTACAAGAAAAAATTGGAGACCACACTTCCTTCTGGGTACAATTTCTTCAAAATTCTTGATATTCTTTTTTTTGTATCGAAGCGATAGTGCCGCCATTTCTGGGACAAGGTCTGTTCCAATTGTGCGTTTCCCAACACTATAGAATTGATCTTCTCTTTTTCATAGTTGAGTCTATAGTTTTCTGTAGTTCGCGCCTTCCATAGAAGGGCGAAAAATGCCATTCTTGTTGGCTTTTCTATTTTTTAGTTGTTATTGCTAAAATTCTCGTCTTCGTATAGAAGAAACACATTTTTGCAGTTACCTAAAATCATCATGTCCACAATAAACGCTGACAGAAGACAGTTATTTTCCTTTTTTCCACTAAAGGGCAGTTGAGAGAAGAAAATCTTCAAAATTTACAAAAAAGTTTTAATATATTACGGCAGGTATGCCTGATATTGTACGGGAGGCAGAGACAGTAAATGAACCTCCTTGTAACTTAAGACCTTTGTATGTTATATCCGACTGGAAGAAGGAGGTGCGATGTTTTTTTTTACAATAATAACAATATTTCGTCGAGGTAACTGGTTTAATGAGCGCCTTATCACATTGTTAACGGTATCACAACAAATATTGCTATGTATAAATAAGTAGGCATTTTGCTATAGAAAAACTGGACCATTTTCTAGAGTTATTTTATACATTATAGAGAGACCTAAGTAGATATAAAACCTAAGTAGACATATGAAAGTGTCTGAGAATAAATAAAAAATACTTGGGCTCTGCTATACACTATTCACAAGGCCTCTTTATATGAACGCATCCATTAGTAATGAAAAGGAAGTATTTATTTACAATTGGTACCTACGTGTTTCATTGTGTACTGTAACTGTGAGTATTGAGCTGCTGCCGTATTCGAGATATTCAAAAGTTCAACAATTGGACGAAGTTCGTTGACTTAAAATTGTCAATAACAAAATTAAAATGAACTTGCCCTGTACGCGTTCTTACAGTTCTGCGCAAGACGTCCAACATGCGCAGATCACTGCAATGCTACAAAATCAACTTCACTCCATTGCCTCAAATATCGTGAAAAGATAATCTTTTTTGCAATAATACCTATCTAAACGACTTAATGCAGGTTTTTTTCTGTTTAATGATCATTAGTTAGTGTTAGTGAGTGATGATGTTCAAATGATTTGACTGATCCAAAGGTTTTCGAGTGTATGAATCAATTAAGAATTCATTGAAGAAAACGTAAGTGAATTAAAGTCTTGCTGTATCATTCTATCAATTTTATGAATGTGGTTTAGATTATTAATTTGACTAAAATGAAATATTACATGGAATACAATCATTAACGCTTTAATTAAGCGACATTTTGAGGGCTGCCTGATGTTATACAATCTACAGGCTATAAAATGAATCTGCATAGTCATAAAGCCTAGTGCTCGTCTCCATGAAATATGTTTGCGATATCTTTATACGAAAATCGTAACGATTCTACTTGAAGTTAAGCTTGTAATAAAATCCAAATAATGAGAAAGAGAGAAATTGAGAGGTCCTTAATTATTTTGAACGCGATTTTTTCACAACATCTTAAGTGTCAATCAATGTCAAAATAATTTTGACAGAAGTTTGTTATTGATTTTCGAATTCAAAATTTTGTTTGATCGTGAATTGTTTTCATAATTCTAATGTTTAACTTTGTTTTGCTTTTACATTAATGAGCTGATTACAGTTAAACTAAAGCAGTGCTCTATTATAATTTAATTGTAAAAGATTGTTTTCATAATAATTATTTGAAATATAAAGTTTATTCAGTGCTGCATGTTCTAAATCTGCAAAATTTTTCTTTGATCAAGCTTTCTGAAGAAAATTTATCTCAACATATTCGTAGGTAGTTCTAATTAACTCAGAATGGGATTAATCGAAATGATTTTTGGTATGTGGCTTTGCTTTACTCAGTAATTCAAGAACAATAATAAAATATTGATCAACACTTCCTCTCCTTAATATTTTGCTTGTTGTTGAATTTTGTTAAAATGTATTTCCTTAAAAATATATGTTTGTCAGACTTATTCAGAATATAGAATGACAGCTTGGTATTCATTGTGTTAATCATTAGGTTAAGCTATTGTTCTATATTGGCACTTTTAGGCCATGAATTCAATTGCAAATAAAGCGCAGGAGAGAAGTGCTGAAATTATTATGATAATGACAAAGTCCAAAATTATTTCTTCATTGTAAATAAATCATTCCTTACAGATAATGGACAACGAGCAGCCGCACCAAGAGTTGGTAAAATGCGTAGTGGTAGGGGACACAGCAGTTGGCAAGACACGTCTGATATGTGCACGTGCATGCAACAAGCACGTGTCGCTGTCACAGTTGATGACCACGCACGTGCCTACTGTGTGGGCTATCGACCAGTACCGGATATATAAGGATGTAAGTTTAATATACCTTTAGGTAGGAATCTTAGCAAAACTACACTGATGATGGATGATTCAAAATATTAAGGAAGCTGATATATTTTAACTTCTGTTGAATGTGGGCTTAATCTAGCACCTAGAGAAGAGAGGAGTTCGGTATAGCTCCAGTTTCAGTAAAGTTCTCCTTTACAAAAACCAGAGCCATCTCGAGGAATATGTAACTATCCTGAAAAAAATGCCTCTCAACATTTTTACAGGACCTTAGCAAGAGTGCATTTAAGGCTAAATTCTTGTCAAAAACGTTAAGTAGGTACCTATTTCAAAATTTTCTAAAGTTTGCTATTAGTATACATCAATCAATCGACTCAGCCTATTGCAGTCCACTGCTGGACATAGGCCTCTCCCAGGCTGCGCCACAACACCCTGTCCTCCGCCTTCTGCATCCAGTCTACACCAGCCACATTCTTTAGGTCATCCATCCATCTAGCTGGGGGGCGTCCCGCAGTATGCTTGCTGATACGCAGTCTCTCTCTAGTATACATATGAGTGTGAAATGAACTGATTTTTTTTTTTAATTAAATAATTTTATTTGTTTGCAAACAGGTTCTAGAAAGATCTTGGGAAGTAGTAGACGGTGTCAATGTGTCACTTCGTCTTTGGGACACCTTCGGTGACCATGAAAAGGACAGGAGATTTGCTTATGGAAGGTAATCTTACCGTTTTAAAAAAATAATATTTAATTTATTTTTGAGACATAGCTCATCATTACATTAAATTATCACACCTACAGAATACAATTTTATTAAAATAATCAAACTTTAAGCTTTATTAATTTACTTTTGGGTTGTCTTAGAGCTTAAAAATGAAAAAATGGGTTTACTGTAACACATTTGTTTATTTGGCTAAAGGCAAAATTTTTCCATTGCCAGATAATTTTATCTGTAGAATAATTTTAAGTTTTTGACTTTGGGAAAATCAGCCCTAAGTATTACTATTACTTTTTTTATTTCAAATTTATGTACCGCTTGCCTGATTGTTTGTCACAGTTGGAAAATCAGATCTTAAAATTGTAAAAACTGAAAAAAAAAAGCTTGGCTACAAAAAACCCAAGCAGCTTTAATTTTAATTCAAGTAGTACATACATAAAATATACAATTTTTATTGGTGTTACTTCTATTGAAACATTGTTAAACCTTTTTATTTCTTTCTTTTTTCTTCTTTCTTTCATTGAAAGCTAACATGTTGTTATACTTCCAGGTCTGATGTGGTTCTCCTATGTTTCTCAATAACCAACCCTATATCTTTGAGGAATTGTGGAGCCATGTGGTATCCTGAGATAAGGTAACCTAAACCAATTTCGCGAGAATGTTTAGTTAGTTTATTAACACTCCAGTAGTCGCGCGTTCTGCCATTGTAGAATGCACTCCTAGAATTTGAGCGCAAATTGAAGGTCACTCACGGACACACTTACATAGTATTTCTCTGCATTACATTACATATTCCTTGTGCCTTATTTAGCTTCATAATAAAGCCTTCTTGAACATGAAAGCATATTTTTAACTCCGTACCTGGCGTGAATAAGTTGATATGTCATTTATGCATACTTTTCAGGGCAGCCAATTTAAAGCTTACGATCTATTGGTAAATCGAAATTAATGATTCAGATTACTTTTTTAATAGTTGAATTTAGGTTCTTTAAGGAGCTGTTTTAAGTCTACTACAACATAAGGCTAAAACATAAGCTAATAAAAAAAAACGACATCTCGAGTTGTCAACGTATTCACGCGTGGTACGGAACTATTCTTTTATTTATTATATTACTATTAGTGAAGTGAGCTTGAAGTGAGCAGTGTCAATAGTGGTAATCCCTAATGGCAGCTCACTTCCCGCTCACTTCACCTAAGTTCTCACGGTGAGATTTTTACAGAATAGCACTGCTGCAACAAAATAATCATCATAATTTTTCTATCCTTATCCCGATTTATTTGGGGTCAGTGCAGCATGCTTTTTTCTTTCATACTCTATTAGTCGTCATCTCGGTAGTAACCCACTTTCTAGCCAAATCATCTTTCACACAGTCCAACCATTGTTTCTTTGTTCATCCTCTACCCCTTTATCTGTGTCACTCGTCCGCTCCGGGCGAGTACACAGATTACCGCGTCTGTGTCGTTGTGAGCAAGATAGATACAGTTTTTAACCCTTAGCTGGTATCGCCTTTTTTGGCAACACTACCGGTATCGTGGGTCATATTTTACCCATACCAAAAAATCTGTTGTAGAACGTAGATTTTTTTATTATTTGTATAAAATATGGTTAGTTATGAAATAAAAAAATATTTTTTTTACAAAATTATCTTGATTTAATTTTAGAATATAAAAAAATATAATGTTTTACACGCATTTGTAACTAACCTAATTTTTTGGCACTTTTTGGTTAGTGTGAACTTAAAACATTAAAAAAAAATAGAAATGTAAGAAAAACTTTAATATTCGCTATGTTCGCTTCTGGGTCAAATTTGACCCACGATACCTACTAAGGGTTAAAAACAAATTTTCGTCAAAACCTATGACAGTGATTAACCGCCCGCTCCGGGCAGGACACAGATGCGGTAATCTGTGTACTCGCCCGTAGCGGGCGAGTGACACAGATGAGCTACTACCCTTATAGCCATCCATATTCCACTACACCAAAACAATAATATTGATATTATGCAACGTGTTTAAAAATACTTGATGATATTTCAGACGGTTCTGCCCAAACACACCGATTTTATTAGTGGGATGTAAAAACGATCTCCGTTACATGTATAGAGATGAGACCTATTTGAATTACTGTAAAGATCGCAGCCCTTTCATAAGGTAAGACTTCTCTAATAATCTTCATACATTTTTTCTTAGTTCTAGGCGGAAAGTTCTGTAGTCTTCAAGTATTGCAGAAATCTTTCAAACTATTAGAAATTCTTTGTTTCGAAAGAAATAAGTTTTTTTGTAAAGATGCAGTTGTCCAGCTGTCTTTACTAAATATATTTTCTTGCCTGAAGTCAAACTTAAGTTTTACTTTGGGCAAGAAAATGCTGAGAAATGTGCTGGTTCTAATTTTTTTTACGAATTATTAATAATTCAAAAAAAAAAAAAATGGAATCAGCACTTAGTAATTATCAGTTTTTACCAAAATACATTATTATTATTAGCCTGTGATGTCCCACTGCAGGGCAAAGGCCTTCCTTCAAAGGTTCAAAGCTGCTAAGGACCAGCCGTGCGATTCTGTAACCATCTCACCGTGAAAGCTTGGGTGAAGAGCTGTCATTCGCTAGGGATTAACACTATTAAGTGCTCACTTTACTTATGATTTCACGGTGAGATTTTTACAGAATCGATCGGCAGTTCTTGTATTGCTAAAATACATAAATCCTTCAAATTTTAAACTTTAATATACAAAATATAAAAGTACCGTTCCCTTGTAGGGCTCCAAGAAAAAGCGACCTAGTAATGCCGGACCAAGGACGCGCTTTAGCCCACGAATTTGGCATATACTACTACGAGACATCCGTATTCACTTACTATGGGGTAAACGAGATGTTTGAGAACGCCATCAGAGCTGCCTTGATAGCCAGGAGACAGCAACGGTTCTGGATGACCAACTTGAAGCGGGTGCAGAGACCGCTGTTACAGGTACGTGGAAAATAGTGGAATTCGGGAGTAGTAAATAATAATATAATAAATTCTTTATTTTGGACAGCATGATCCGCTGTGTTAGTAAATTTCTTATAATGAATATTAGTAAAGTATAATTTAAAACTTGTTTATCTGAGATCGCTTCATGTGGACGACACACAAGCGAAACGAAAATACTTCACTCGTGCATCACCCCCACAAAACGTCTCAGTATAGGAGAGTAGATGTTCTCTGCCACTGTCCTCAAAATATTACAGAAGAGATTTTTTTCGAATGACCGCATAAAAGTCGTCAGTTTGATTCTGCGCAAAGCTTTACAACTGTTTGCGAAGGAACTTGTATACACGAAGAGAAAAATCTTAGAAAAATTACTATGCTGTCGCATCATCTGAGTGCATTTGAGTGGTAATGGAAAAATTACCATGCTAGCACAGAAAAAATTCTTATGCTGTACAGTAAAATTTATTAGACAAATAGTGAATTTTTCCCAATCTCAATCAGAAAAAAATCTGTAGATGTCACTTGCACTCACTTTACAGTGACGAGCACAGTAATTTTTCTAAGAATTTTCTCTCCATGTAGGGAAGAAGTACTAACACGATTTCTATTTCTGCTTTGAAAGTGTGGACACCGGTGAAATGATAGGTACGTGAGATATTTTAGCTTCGTCTCTGGGCTGAAGAAGCACTTGTGGTGAACGAAGCATCTATGGTATGCTATTGACAATTTATCAAGAGGTCGCAGGTGATAAAAAGGATCTGTGGTTTCATACTATAATACCGGCGTGGCAGGGACATGGATGCGCAAATTGTAATCATTGATTCAAGACATGGTTCTAGACTCCCTAGAGTAGTGGTCCCTAACCTTTTCGAGCTTGTCACCCCTATGAATTAGCCAGGGTATTTACCCCCCACTCCCCCTCATGTTACCAATGCTGGCGTGCATTGTACTCGTACAATTCGTACATACCGTACGTAAGTGCTTTTCGGGCGCTATAATGGAAGTGTGGCTTCGACTTGTCATTTGATTACACAGTTAGGGCATGAAATGCACTGGCGAGCTACATTCGGTCTTATTGGTCTAATCTTTGTTATATGTTACCAGCTTATTACCCCCGTAAAATACCAGTTTTCCCCACGCTTAGGGACCGTGTTAGGAACCGTGGGCTTAGAGTAATAATTATTCATCGATAATGAAAAAAAAAACTGCCATTTCATGCATAGGTGCAATACCTACGCGGTCAAAATATATGGATCAGCTAATTTTCTTCTTAATAGCTGACGAAAAATTTCAACGCAGGGGGTTTCCTAATCATGAAATAATAATAAAACAAAAAGATATTGCAAAGTCTTCTTACTTTGACCTGATTTAATTGTCCACAGGCACCATTCCGACCTCCTCGTCCGATGGAGCCTGAGGTGGCGGTCGTAAACAGCACTTATCTAGAAAATATGACCATTCTCATGCGACAACAGGTAAATGAAGTAAGATGTAACAGTTTTCTATGTAGATTTATACAAGGCATACACGAAATGCGCGGAGGATTACAGTCATTGGACTGTAATCATCCGCGCATTTCTTGCATCCCCCATGTACGTGCATCCCCCATGTACGTGAATCCCCCATGTACATTTAATGTTTCCCCTTCCACAGAGGCGAGGTCTGTGTCCCAGCAGTGGGAACATTATATGCTGATTATGATGCATGAAATGGGATAATTTAGTTACTTTTTTGAAATTATAGGATTTTATTCTGAACTAGCTGTGCCAGCGAATACGATCGCATGCATGTTGGAATTCATAGTTTTTTTATTTGCGCGGAACCCTAATTATATTTCTAAAATAAAAGTAGCCGAACCTACTCCTTATAACATCAGCTATCGGCCAGTGAAAGTCCCCTCAAAATCGGTCCAGCCGTTTCGGAGATTAGCCGGAACAAACAGACAGACATACAGACAAAAATTTTAAAATAGCTTTTTGTTTTATGTATCGTATGTACTTTTCATATACATGTAGTAAGCAGTTGTTATTTTGACACTTCAATTTTATGTATATGTATATTGTATGTAAAGACATTTCAGATTTCTATAATGACCTCTGTTTGACCTCTCGCATGCATTCATAGCATGTAAGAGTTCGTTCACAAACGTAATAAAAACCGTATTTCTTATTATTACTAAGTTATGGTCGACTGTAAAGTAATAAAAATACATATTTTATAAATGTTAAAATAACTTGAAACAAAATTATTTGGCGAAACTTTATACATGTATTGGGTAATTACTAGTAACCTATAATAATTGATTGTATAAAGATGATAAATAAAAAAATAAAAGGTTTTCTTTTCTAAACACATAATCGTCAAAATGGCACTATCAGAATTAGCCATGCTTTATCCTATAAATTATAAGGTTTTTGTTTTCTGACCATTTTGTTGTTGTGACATATCTTTTAACCACGTTTTTCTTCCGCAGTATTTCTCAGACATGGTGATAATATGCGGCGCGAAAGGCTTCCCAGTCCACCGGTTTATGATGGCGGCTGCGTGCGAGGCCTTCCACCGTCTGCTGACCAACGAGTGCGTCAGCCTTTCAGCTGAGCTCGCTAGGAGTTCCAGCGAAAGCAGCATGGTAATAAAACCTTATTCTTCTTCTCTTATTTATTCCAAAAAAAAAGGTACAACATTGTTAGAGACATTTATTACATACTAGCTGCGCCCCGCGGGTTCACCCGCATAACTCTCGATCCCGTAGGAATATCGGGATCAAAAGTAATCCTGGTTATAAACTATCCGTGTGCCAAATTTCATCAAAATTGGTCCATCCGTTTGAGCGTGAAGAAGTAACAAACACACACATACACTCACAAACTTTCGCCTTTATAATATTAGTGTGATTATACACACATGTTTAAAAAATTACTCTTCAAACTATTGCTGTTTAAAAGATATTATACCATTAAGGACTATTTAGAATACAAATCTAGATTCTGTTATTTGTAATTTAGAATAATTGACTCTGATTGTGAAGACATTTGCACGCCAGGTTACGGCAGGATATGCTGAAACTAAATTACAGTAACAACTTATATACCATACTTATTCCAGCAAATAAATATTTTTGATTTGATTGATTTGATACATAAACTCACGCTTTCTTCTCATGAGGGTAGACAGAAAATACAAAACGCCACGATCCTTATATACTCTATTTGCCTTTTTTACGTTTACTACAAAGGGGATTGAAGATTTTTATATGGGGCCTGGCCGCCATTTTGAAAAAACCAAAATGTTTGGCCGCCGTTTGACAAAAAAAATGGCGGATATGAAGGTATGCCACGGACCTTCGAAGCTCTTTTAACATACAGAAGTAAAACATAGGCATGGCTCCCAAACTAGGTCAATTGAGGTCAGTGTTCCTCCATAAAAGACTGTATGTCGTTGGTTATTAAAAATGTAGTAAAATAAAAAAAGGCACATTTTATAAAATAATGTTAGATATCCCTGTCTCTCTCAATACTACATGAGTGTGCAAAATTTCAGCTCAATCTTATTACGGGATGGGTGATCGTCTGCAAGGACGATTCGCGACGGATGATCCGCGTGTGTATAATTGCTGCGGGCTGCACAGTTAACCGTAGATCAGTGGTAACACTTGCACTACGAAAATCACCCTTATCGCTACGACATAAAGTTGCTATCAATTTCGAATATCACTAATGTACAGTCGGCGGCACGTAACTTGGCAAGGTTTTGCCGTAGTGGGAATAAGTTTGCGCATGTACACTTAATGCAACAAAAAAAATATCACTTTGATTGCTTGTAATTATTCTACGGTTATTTCCATAATTTATTTTAAACACGTCTGTTTAGAAGAAAGTGAAAGAAAGGAGAGGAAAAGAGGAGGACTCTTGCCAAGTTATGTGCCGGCTACTGTACATCCGCTCTAAGAGCCCTCAGCGGACGGCCTTTTTTTTTTGGGTGTGAAATTGTCAAATAGCTTCTCCCGCTCTGGGCGGAGCGGGAGGGCGTGTCAGACTTTCACTGACTAAAACCCACCCGTGTTCCTTCAGATGCCTGTGTCAGGGGCCACGGTAACTCTTTCGAACAACCTGCGACCCTGGCAGGAGGCATCGGCCCTAGCAGACCCCGTCAATTACTGCTGGCATCTCTTTGAGGCGCGCGTGGAACACAACGCGCCGTCGACCCGGGCCTGGTCCTTACCGGACGGCGAACTGCCCATTGCTCGCCGCCCGCAAGCCCGCGCCTACGGTGGCCGAGAGTCGGCTCTTGACTCCCGACGCCCAGGGCGTCTCCTGCGGCCACTAGGGGCGTGAGGGCGCAAAGATTGCCTCTCCCTCACGCGTTCCGCCTCCTCCTTCGCAAGCATTACAACGGTGTTATTTTGTAAAAATCTCACCGTGAAAACGTAGGTGAAGTGAGTTTGGATGCTAGGGATTGATACTATTGACAGCTCACTACACACTCACTTCACCTAAGTTTTCACGGAGAGGTTTTTGCGGAATAGCACTGCGCAGAAGGAGGTGACGGCTTCCCATGCACTCTCGAGGTAACGGCCTAGTTAGGCGACAAAACGCTTATCACCAAGTGAAAATGGATTGTTTTTTGTAGGTAAGCAGTATGGGTGAGGCGACTGCCGGCGAGTTTAACGAGGACACCGAGTATTTGATACGACAGGACCAGGCAAAGCAGATGAGGTAAATAAGAACATTTTACTCGTATAACCCTGGTTTCCTGCTTAAGTCAACCGTGTATACAGGGTGGGAGAGAGATCGACTCGCAAACTGTAACTATGAATTCAGAACATGATTTTAGTCCACCTAGGCCGAAGAAAAATTTCATCGCAGTTCAGAATCATGTACTTAGTTCATGGTAACAGGTTACGCGTCTATGTCCGTGCCAGCCTGTGTAGGGTAAGGAAAATGGCGCCATTGACTGACGAGTTGAAAAGGAACCTTTTTTTCTTGGTGTCGCATATGACTTAGACCACAAGGCCAACTCTCGTAATTTAAAACGTTCAAAATCTAGTGGCTGTCTCATCTCGGCGACAAACAAATTTAGGGAAATTAGACGTATTCTTCACAGATTGAGACTGAGATCAGATTGTAAACGTTCTTGAAATTACGAGAGTTGCGGGGTCTGATACGATGTTATTCGATGCAGATGGCCACGAGGCCCATTGGCCATAATGATGATTCTCACAGTCTATATTACACTGAATGATTTTTTACCGCCTCCAAATTTTTACAGGGTGTACACATGAATGTGAACAACTTTCTCTATGGAACCAACTATGAAAACACGAAAAAAAAAATCAGCTGCTTAATACAAAAGTTCAATACCGACTTGACCAAAATGTATGGAGCAGCTGATTTTTTATTCGTGATCTCAGAGTTGGTCCCATAGTGAAAGATGTTTATATTCATTGGTAGAACACCGTGTAAAAATTGGAGACGGTAAAAAAAAGTCATGCAGTATACGCGTCTATGTCCTCCCACCCTGTATAGTTAGTCAAAAGGGCAACTTGTATGAGCCAGACTTTTTTGAAGTCATCGCAATGACGTTTAATATTTAGCAATGCCATTGAGTTAGGCAAGTCAGATTAAAAGCGCTTTTAAAAAACATATGCTTTAATAATATGCTTGAAAATTGTATGTACAGACGCCAGCACATCAAGCTACCCGAAACTGTCAGATTTTCCCAATCAACTTTGAACCTTATGCTTAAGCGATAAAATTGAAAATCTATTAAAGAAATCTGACAGATTGTAGTAGCTTGATGTGTTGGCGTCTGTACATATTATGTCTTTTAACGACGCGCCATTTGCATGATATAATATGATCAGGTTCCAAGTATGGTCCAGATTTTCATAGTAAAAATAATGTTATTTTCCAGGGTTTGGGATCAGATCAAGCGTCGGTCTTCATGCCAGATTCTACCTCTGAGCGACAGTTGTAAAAAACCTCCGGACTTATACAGAGAGGTCAACCATCCTGCTATCATCTCTATCAGAGTAGTTAAGGTAAAATAACTGTATTTTAGAAGCAACTATGCTTCGCATTACGTAGAAATCATTTGGATAGTAACATGGAATAAAATATTTAAAAAAAAAGTTATATGGTCACTTATGATAACCCATGCAAGACAGAGAAGTGGATTTGGGCAAACTTAAGCCATAATAATCATTGAATATTAAGTAGGGGATATCCACACATTATGTGTTAAGGCCTTCAGAGCTGCTTCAGGGCTGTACGAGCCAGATGTTTTCAGTTGTCATGTTATTCCGTGTCCTTCATTTTTTTAACATAAAATTTGCTTCTAAAGTGAGTATGTCTTAGATAACTTTTACAATATGTATTTCAAGAAAATTATTTCTAGAACTTGTCTCAGTTAAGTCTTAGTGTTTGTTTAAGTTTGTTTTTGATGTGATAACGTCTTATAAATCGATGAACGCCGGCTGCACGCACGAAAAAGCATGACTCATTGTCACGTTCCGCCTGAGCCAAGCGTGCAAGCGAGAGCGCGGAACAAGCGATAGAGAGGCACGATCGGCATAAGCGTTCGGCTTGTAACGCATCTATCTCTCTTCTACTATGACGTTATCACGTAAAATTATCGTCCGTAAACCGACTTTACAGACAACCAATTTTATTTTAAGTTTCTGCTCCTGAATATAATCTTTATTATTACATTTCACAATCGTTCCTGAGTTTTTTTTTTATCTTGTTCAGATTAAGTCTTATTTCTCATTCTAGTGTGACAAGATCCAACATGCGACATCCCAAACTCAAACCATAGTGACGATGAGCAAGTTAATCTCACAAACTGTCATGCAAGAGATCGTCAACTTTATATACACCGGCGCTTTGGACAGCAGCGCCTTCAAACAGCAGGTCAGTCGATATTGAGCTTTATGACTATAGGTATAAGGTTTGGAGTTAGCGTGGTTTAGTGATAGAGTGATAGAAAATTCAGTTATGTTAAGATGCAATATTAATTGGAGAGATTTGATTCTCCTTATCGATTAAAGCCATAGAAAAACAGGATTGTATATTATTTTTTGTTTTAAAACAAGTAGTTAGAAAGAGCTTGTTATGTTACCTGATTGTCCATACAAAAACATGGTTACTACTTACCACGCGCCGCCGGCCGACCTGCCGTGACCTGTGTTGTGCGCATATGATTGCGGATATTTACTTAGCGTTGCTCGGTGTCCAACTTGTAACCTTTTTTTAAATATTTTTGGGACAAAATATAACATTGTGTAAAAATGATGCTCACCCCCTATTAAGTTGGACTTAAACATAACTGGCGAAATGTGGATGAACAGCTGATTTTTCAATACTGTATAAAAAAAAATCTATGAAAATTCTTTCAGGAACATATACTATGCACACAGTATGTATTTACAAGAATATAGCTACAATATTGAAAAATACTGGGCTATGTTGACTTGACTTCATTTATGGGGTTCCATCATTGAACAACTAAGATTTTTTTGCGAAATTAACGCAAACGCAAATCTACGCCAATCGATCGATATCGATTCCTATTGCCCTGTGACGGACGACCATTTCATACACTGTCCGTCCGTCCGTCCGCCCGTCCCGCTATTGTCTCTTGGGTATCTCTCTCACTTGCACGTTAGAGTGAGGGAAACAACATATTATATATTCTTCTTGAATCATCCGGCGACCATAAAGTAATAGGTTCCTCTTAGAAATACTTTTTACTGTCAGTTGAGCTTGAACACAAGTCAGGATAGTCAAGTATTTCTCAATGTTGCACATAAATATTCTTTTACATATTACCGCCCCTGAACGAATTTTCATAGCAAGTTTTTTGTATGTTAGACCGTAAGGATGGCGTTCGGAAGTGTGCCACCTTTTTATACTCATTTTTATCATTATTTTGAGATACTTTTCTTTGCTGCAGGACGTGGGTTAATTTTGATCCTTCTTCTTTGCGAGTTGAATAAAAAGATTTTTTTTTGTTACTTATTAACTGCTGCGATACTGATAAGTCCTTAGCAACAAGCTTGTAATACATATTAAGAAATTCTGAAGTAATTTCTATCACTTTGTCACTAAATCATTTCTTATTCAAATTTAAATTAAAATAAGCTTTAGCTTTGTATTAGTATTTAATATTTAAATATATAATATTTTATTATGTGTATTTTAAGTAATTATTGAATATTATTATTAATTGAATTCAGCTATTTTCTTACTGTCCCCTTGTTAAAATATTTATTTGAATAAAAAAAAATATAAAAGCAAACAAAGCGTATGATGGGATGGGTAAATAAATAAATAAATGGTCCAGCAGTTTTAATAAGGAGACAGTGATTTAATTATATTAATATTTTTCTAATGTACTGTGCTTCCATTTTTATATTCTATGTATTACCCACTACAAATAAAATATATTGCAAATTTAAAATATAATATAAAATTAATAATTTTATAATAACAAAAATGTTTTGCAGTCAGCTGCTATCGGATTGTTACTGGTAAATCTTATTGCAATAAATTATGCCATTAAAACAAATTCATAATTATTAATTTTGACCATTATTATTATTATAAAAACAGCACCCTGTTTGTATTGTTGTGGATGTATTTCTTTGTAGTTTATCATATTTGTCACCGCACTTTCTGAGGTATGATCGATTGTCAAAAATTATTTATTTATGTAGGAAAGTTCGTCTCAGGGAATGTGTTGGGTCTATTTACGTCTGGGTCAGGAGTAATGCGGAAACGGGCACCGTACACGCCCGCCTGCGCCACCGCGCTAACCGACAGTGGACGAAAGATCGCGAGTTCGAACGCCAAGCTCGCGATATTTTTTTATTTTTTTCTGAATGGCATCTCGTAGTTCAATCTAGGAGGTTGTCGTCTGCTTAATCGGAATCGCCTGTGGATGCCTCAATAAATTAAGGCCCCCAGCCAGGGCTTAAAAAACTTAAAAACTAAGCGACTACACGCTAAGGATACCCCCTGTGTGGGATACCCCTTCGTTGGGAGAGGGCAGCAAGGTATAGGCTGTTTCGGAATTATCACGCTCGCGACCCGTTCATATACGTTTTTATTGTTTTTTACCATACCTGTTTATGCCCCATTTATACTGTGTTTTACATATTATATTATATGTTTTACTGTTAAACGTGCGTTCCAATAATTTAAATAGACCCAACCTGAGAAAAGACTTCCTTACATTTATGTATTTTTTTCTTTTACTCACTATAATATTAAGCAAATGAAAGAAATAATGTCTTAAGAAAGTATGGTATCAACATCTCTATTATTATTATTTTGTATTCATTAGATTTCTCACCATATAATAATAATAATAATATAGCCACATAATTACACATATCGTATACTGAGGTTTTTTCTACAGTTTATCTCCTTTACTGTAGATTGCAGCTGCGTGAAGCTTTTCTGTTGTTTTCATTTATCAAAACGGAAATTATTTAATGCATATTTTTGTTTCATTGAAATATTCTAGACCAGCCGGTCGATTCTGTAAAAATCTCACCGTGAAAACTTACGTAGAGTGAGCTGTCAGTGTCATCCCACTGATGCTAGGGATTGACCAAGCAAACATTTACAATCGTAATCGAGATTTTAATAATATTTATTATGCTAATTCTATTAATCATTTTATATTATTTCAAAACTATTATTTTAGTTGTCAAAACATTACTACATATTTAATGAGGTTTTAAAATAAAATAGCAAAACAGAAACTTGGTCAGAATATCAATTGTTTTTTCTTTTTTTCCTAGATTAAAACCCCACAAAATAGTAATTCTTTGACCATTAAAATACTAGCTTTGGTATAAAATGATGCAATTAGCATAAAAAATAATATTAAAATCTCGATTATGATTGTAAATGTATTCCAGTACCCAAATTGCGTAACACACTATTACTCTCAATTTGAATCATTTTGAAGCATATTGCTAATCCACTGCTCCATCTGTTCGAAAAATGTGTCTGTTCAACAACGTAAATAACGCAATGAATGTTGTTGAACTGTCAAAATGAAACCCATTGCTACTGATAGTATGTTACTCAATTACCATGCTGATCAATCGCTAGTATCAGGTGAGATGACACTGACAGCTCACTCCACGCTCACTTCACCTAAGTTTTCACGGTGAGATGGTTCAGAATCGCACTGCAGCTTCGAAACGAATTCACAGCATTTAAAATCGTTCGAATTATTGCATATCGCCAATAGCGTATTGCAGACAATTTTTTTTGTTGTGTGTCTTAACAACTCAAAGGATGAGTTTGTCGACGAGGTAGTTAGCGAGGCTCACGACCGCAATACTCATAATCAGCCTATATTTCTCCCACTACTGGGACACAACTACTGGGACCTCTCTGTGAGAGGGAGTGAGCCACTATCCACCACGCGGGCCCAGTGCTGGTTGGCGGATGTCACATGCCTTCGAATTTTTGGTTCTGGAACATGCCGGTTTCATCACGATGTTTTCCTTCACCGTTTTTAGAGCAATCGTGATGAAATAATTTACACAAAATAAATAAAATACAAAAGTAAAGTGTCTGCTTGGGTTTGAACCCAGAATCTACAACTCCTAAGTCGCAGCCCGTAAAAGCTTAATGCGCCGAACGTACGAAATTAGCAAAACATTCATATCCTAATGGGCGATGTCCTGAAAACTTGAGTTAAACATATCGAAACACAACAACAACACTGGTAACCCATATTTGACTGGCGACGTTGTCTTCATCAGGAGATCAGACAGGCGGCCGAGCTGCTTGGCTTCCATGAGCTCACCAAGCTGAGTCAGTTCATTCTGGACCAGCACCTGTTGTTCGACAAGGGCTTCATGCTGCAGTTTCATACGGTGAGTTTTTGATATATAGGGTGACTGGTAATTAGTGATCGATACTTAAACACATGATTCTACTCATGACAACAAACAAGTTTTATAATGGGACAAAACGTGAAATGACGAAAAAAAAATCAGCTGTTCCCTACATTTTGACGACTCGTACGAACATAAATGTAGGGAATTTTTTTTTCAATATTGAATTTGAATGGTGAAGGGTAAATTAATATTTTTGTAATCGTTTTTGCTCATTATATTATCAGATACTAGCTTGATTTAATATGGCTGGAAGGTTTTCAAGATTTTTTCGTTGGTGTTTAAAAATCATGAAAATATGTAATACCTAACATCATTATACAGGGTTAAATTATATTAGTTAGCAAAACTCCCCAGACGTGAAAGGTATCGATGTCTAAACACAATGAAATAATAATTATGAAGCGATGATTTTAAAAAAATGGAGTCAACAATCGCTGCTATTGTGGTTAAGGTATGAGTTGAAGAAAATCTGTCTTTTTTTTTTTGTTTTGTTGTGTCTGGGTATCGATACCCGAACGGGTGCCAGATTAGGTATCGAACGGGTATCGATACCAATTCACTTTCAGAGGCCCTACACCACCACCTCTTATAGCAGTATTATTTTATTCTTACTTCAATGTGGGAAAGAGATGGAGCTATACGTCCTGTATAATTCCATCTCTTTCCCTTGTACTTTATCCAACAACAAGTTCATTTCTTTCCCATAGCCTTTAGCAGCCCGTCTCCGCGACATGTACGTGGAGCGCGCGCTGTTCGCGGACGTGACGTTCGACCTGGACGACGGCATCCACCTCGCGCACCGCGCCGTGCTCATGGCTCGCTGCGACCCCATGAAGGCCATGTTCCAGGGACACTTCCGCGAGAGTACCTCGCGCGTGGTCAGTATAACTTGCACAGCGTATCTATCACAGACAACTACTTACCATGTACAAATTAGAAGATATCTACACTAATATTATAAAGAGGAAAGATTTGATTGTTTGTTTGTATTGAATAGGCTCCGAAACAACTGGACCGATTTGAAAAATTGTTTTACCATTAGAAGCAGACATTATCCCTTATGAACATAGGCTACTTATGAACACAGGCTACCGCGGGAAAATGCTTCATTCCTACGGGAAAACGGGTATTAGGACAACGGGTATCTTTTTCACATAATTTCTAAACGGCTGAACCGATTGGGTTAAAATTTCATATGGGTATTTCGATGGTTTCCTGGATTATTTTAAAAATACAATTGGACCCGGTAGGTGGCGCTGCTGTCGGTATGTCAACTACTATACGGCTTGACTGATTGGGTTGAAATTTTGTATGTGTATTTCCATGGTTTCACAGACACGAATGTATCAAGCATACCTAATCTATCTTTCTTTACATATATAAATAAACCAATTACATTAACCACATTATTTAAGCACATACACATTTTTAAATGGCGGGAATTCCGAATTCTACTCAAACGAAGTTGCAGGCGGATGCTAGTTTATAATAATCACTTATCTCTCTGCTTATTGTGATTTTCGTCCATGCTGTTAATCATAATGAATTTAATAGCTTTTTGCACACAAAATTTCTTATTACACAGATATCATTCCCCGGGGTCAAAATGTACGCATTCCACATTCTGCTCAGCTACATCTACAGTGACAAGATACCCGCTGTGGACCCTAACAGATGCCTGGAACTGCTCGAGCTAGCCAACAGACTGTGCATGAACCGCCTCGTGAACCTGGTGGAGGCCAGGGTCATAGACCAACTGCAGCAGAGAGACAGGTGGGCTTACCAAATATGTTACACCTAGGATATGTCCTGGATTGATTTATTGATTGATTGATTTATTTATTCTTGAACAATTACAATTGTATACGAATATTAAACTTAAAAACTATGATCACACACGCACTTAAAACAAAACTAGGACAGTAATGACTAATAATAATTAAATGTCAAAAAAAAAGCTACAAAAAATGTCAATAAATAATTTAGTAGGTAATAATAATGTCAATGATTAATTTAATAATAGTAATGTCAATGAATAATGTAATAATAACAATGTCAATAAATAATTATAGTAATAAAAATTAATTTTACAATTCGTCTAGGGAGTAGAGGCATTTCTCCAACAGGAATGGCTTGAGCCTTGCTTTGAACGAGCTTGTATACAATACGTTTTTTTAATTCAAGAGGCAACTTATTAAATATTTTAACTGCCTGGTACAGTGGGCTGTTTTTAACAATGTTTAGTGATGGAATTAGTTTGTTATCTAAATCCTTTCTACGATTTTTTTCTCTTAATTCTAGGACTTAAACTTCATCTGCAGCGATCAGTTATTTCTTACCAGCCGAGTTATTAGTATTATTATTTCTTACCTTCTAGCCCGATGGGGTTTTCCTTTGGCAAAAATGAGGAACTTCCATCCCCTGTAGAGAAGGATCCCCTAAAGGAGAACGGCTTAAGGAGATCGGCTCTTTAGGGCATGAATTTTGATAAATATTTCTCTCTATAGAACTTTTGTGCAATATTTGAAGTTTCTAGAGTTCTAGACCCAGTGGCTTATGGATTTTAGATTTTTATTAAGAAGAAGGAATACTATTCAATATTTTACAGTCGCTCCATGTAAAATACTGGTATTCAGCTGCATCCGGTGAGACTGGAAGCCGACCCCAACATAGTTGGGAAAAGGCTAGGCAGATGATTTTACTGTATGCCACATATTTCGCAGGGTGTGCGGTGATGATGATCAAGTCGTCGAGATAGCTTTGTCGCTGCTGGAGCCAGTCAAGGTAAATAACACCAAATTTTTACAGGGTGGTCTACTCATTAATATGAACAACTTTCACTATGGGACCAACTCTGAAATCACGAAAACAAAATCAACAAAAGTTCAATACCTACTTGACCGAAATGTATGAAACACCTGTTTTTTTTTTCTGATTCTTCCTACTCTAAATGTGTCTTCATGGGTAGAATCAGTGATCACCCTGTAAAAATTTGGAGACGGTAAAAAAAAATCAAACTAACTAACACAGACGGTGCATCATCATCATTCTCTTACTCTTATTCCAATTTAATTGGTGTCGGCGGAACATGTTTTTCTTAAGTTTCTAAATGAGGAGCGTCGGAACGAAAACCGATATATCGAATTTACCATATTTTTCACAAATTAAAAAAAAGCTTGTAAGTTTTTTAATGTTACAAAAGTGGAAAATTATAGCATGTCAATTTGCAGCTAAAGTGACATCGACTGATGTGTGAAACTTGACAGAGGGTAGATACTTAATTTAGGGAGATACTTGGCGGACAAGTATGGATATATCGGTTTTTGACGCGATCATTTGGATATATCGGTTTTTGACGAAACCAAAATGGATATGTCGGTATTGAACTGAATTGAATTTGAACCGACCATTGTTGAATTGTGTAAAACTTAATAAGAATTATCGGTTTTTAATCCAACAACAAGAACATGTTGAATTTAAAAATGTATTTGTCGGGTTTGATTTGACCACAGTATTTTGATATTTTTTTAAAGATGGATGTAACTGTTTTTTAATTGATTTCTTTCCTGAAGGGTGTATAATTAAACATTTAGTAACAGAAAAAAAAAATGTCTTAATTAAGACATATCGGTTTTTGTTCCGACGCTCCTCAAATGTATTACTTTGTAAAAACCTAAAAATATATAATATATATATTTTTTTTCATACTTCTCTATTAGTCGTCATCTCGGTAGCCACCCCCTTTCTAACCACACATGGTACAAAACTACCGTTTACCTAATAAAACACTTATTCATAAAAAGGTGTGTCTTCATATTCAGTTGCACAATGCACACAACTTGGCGGACTGGTGCATGTGGCGCCTGTGCGGCGCGTACGACCGCGTGTGTCGCGCGAGACATCTCAGCCAGCCCTCCCGGGACTATCTCTCCGACAACCGGTGGCCGCCCGTCTGGTAACAAACATAAATATTAATATTAAAAGCACCCTGATTGCGTAGCACACTTTCAAACACAATCTGAATAATTTTGAAGGATATTGATAATCCATTGCTTCATATGTTCGAAAAATGTGTCTGTTCAGCAACGTAAATAACGCAATGAATGTTGTTGAAGTGTCAACATTAAAACCATTCCTACTTTTAGTGTGTTTTGCAATTACCCCGCAGGTGTATTATCCATATGATGATGATCGAAAGTAAGAAGATAACGGTAGAGAAGTAGTGGACCGATATCAAGACCAAAGTGCGAAACAGGGATTAGTGAAAGATTCTTTTTTGGGAGTAATAAGGGCAGAAGTAGGTATCCCTAGAAATTCTCATCGCCAACGTCAAATTGCCTAGCCTTTTCCCAACTATGTTGGGGTTGGCTTCTACAGACGCCAACACATCAAGCTACTACAATCTGACAAATTTCATAAGGTTCAAAGTTGATTGGGAAAATTTGACAGTTTCGGGTAGCTTGATGTGCTGGCATTAGACTAAGGTCAGGGGAAAGTAGACGGATATGTCGAAACTTGAGTCACAAACGAGACTAGTTATTGTACCAAAGGTTTATTTTTCCGTTTCTAGGTACGTGAAAGAGTTCGACTATTACCAGAAGTGCGTGAACGAGCAGAGTAAAGAGCAGAAGGAATTGAGACTCACCACGTCGCTGCAGAATAACCAGCAGACTGGCTGTCTGTGTTTCACTAGTGAGTGTAGCAGTAGTAGGTCAATATAACCGGCTGGCCCATTTTTTACCCTTTTTACGGGTGTGCATGAATGAAGTTGCAGAGGAAAATGGACACACCTAAATGAGTTCATTGACTTACGCAGCAATCGTACAATCACACAACATTCGTTCAATCAATTCACACACCTGATTGATTCACAAAACATTCGTATAATGTCTCAATGCTCTGCAATTTCTTTATTTTCAATCTAACAAAAATCCCATGGAGTATTTTTTTTAACGGCTCAACTTTTTATACATATATCGATGCCATTCTTGTAGCAATTGAAGGAATCGAAAAATTTCAATGAACGTAGGTATATCTTGGCATAAAGATATGGAAAAAAAAATCGACGATCGAGGGCACCATCACATCTTCGCGCACTCGTGTGTCTTCAATTCTATCAAGGACTAGGAATGCTTCGACAGCAGACGTGTTTTTTTTTCGTCTAGATCTACATTTACTTTCAGAATATTTTAACTTGCTAATACGTTGCAGGGAAATTATCGTTTTTCGCATAGATTTATCCCTAACAAAACGATTTACCATTAGTGTCAACACGATAGAGTAAAGGCCAGTGTGTGTGTAGGCAAAGTGCGGCGCGACAGCGAGCCCGCGCCCGACGCCACGACCGCGCTGTGCCGCTCCACTGACGCGCCGCACGCGACACTCAACCAACACCAGCCGCCCCTCTGACATCTACCTTACTGGAGGTAACACAACCCTCCATTTTGTTCTTACTTGTATACAACGTGTAACGTTAAATGCGCAAAACCTCAGACACCCCAACTGATTTTTAATTCAATTGACCTATTTCGGAGAGAAAATAAGTCATCAAAAAAATTGTAAAGGTTTTATGTGCTGTTTTAGTTTTACTGGCCATTCCAATCGTTTCTTGCGTCTGCGACGACGCTTTATCGAGGGAGGAGTCGTCACCGGGCCGCTGCGCCGCGCTGACATTGGCTTGCTTGACCTATTAGTAAATAGACACGGCAACGTTTTTAATGAAGATTTTTTTTTTATGTGACCTAAGTATATTAAAAAGTGGTTCAATTAATTCTGCTCGTTATTCTTATCAAACTATTTTCAGGTTTTGCGCATTTAACGTTACACGTTGTATACCACTGCTATACAAAGACAACTCATGTGATAGATGAGTTACTATCGAAAAGAGACTATGCTCCTCTATTAAAAAAAAAAAACTCCTTTAAAGTCAAAACTACAGAGAAAGACATAATAAGACAATCCAAATACACGCAGACAGCGTCACGCGGTCAACGTCGAAAGTCGATAAAAGACACTGACTTCCAAATTAAAGTTATTTTTCATTTAGTAGTTTTTTTTTTGGACTACACTAGAAGTATACGTTGCGAATATCCCTATATGGATACATTCGCGTTTGAATATCCCTCATTTTGTTTGCACCATATTAAGGCGGCCTGTCCATTGACGCGGAGCGAGGCTGCTGAGCAGAGAAACGGAGAAATATTAACCAATAGAATTGCATAAAATCTCAATATCATTTTTCTATTGGTTAATATTTCTCCGTTTCTACGCTCCGCAACCTCGCTCCGCGTCAGTGGACAGGCAGCCTTACGGCGCTTGTATACGGTAAGAAAATTTACCGTGTCTGCGGCAGATAAGACAAATTCTTCGTGTACACGACAAGAATTTGGTCTGTTCTACACACGAAACAACGTTCTCCG
This sequence comes from Eremobia ochroleuca, assembly GCA_949629135.1. Lineage (NCBI taxonomy): Eukaryota > Metazoa > Arthropoda > Insecta > Lepidoptera > Noctuidae > Eremobia > Eremobia ochroleuca. Next base: position 15,357,338 of record OX451406.1, read on the forward strand.
CAACAACGTTCGCCGCGTCGTGTCTTGCGCAGATAAGATTTTTTCGTGCACCGCTGCGAGCGCTGTACACAGTTATTTTACGACACGAATTCTTGCGTATTTTCTTACCGTGTACAAGCGCCCTTAAGCTACAATTATCGTTATAAACGTGACTTTTATTCTATTGTGTTCCAGGTCCCTCCGTTTTGCGGTGCTCCTGCCAGTATCGTTGTGCTTCATGAGCACAATACTGACCATACTGATACTTTTCCACGTCTACACTTAAACACTGCTCACTAGAATAGTCGTCGTTGCACTAATTAATATATAAACTATAATATATTGAACACGGTTCGGGTCTAGGTAGGAGGCTGGTGTTTCAAATGGCGTTAAAATGGGATACTTTCGACCATTCATGATATTATTCAACAAATCTTAAGCTATACCACTGACCTCCATATGTACAAGTACGCTGGACCTATGATAAGCCGGGCCATAGTGAGGCGATTTGATTTTCGCCATTTTGGCGCTGATCGCAGGAGTGGGTGGGAACGGAACTAATAATAGAGATGGGACAATGAGAATAAAATACATCGATAAAATGCATTTTCGACCATCAGGTAATACTATTTCTATGTTTCCGATAGATACAGATATCACCTCACCTCTTATTTATGTATCAACTAAATTAATACGACACAACAAAGAAGCTTAACCGCGTTAAACCTCCAAAAACACTTTAAAAACACGGAAGACAATCCAAACGAGACAGCGGCCATTTGCAAGTTACGTCAGATTTAGTTCTCTTCCCACGCATTGGGGGCGCTTCAAATAGGCATACTAAAGAGCTGTCATTTCAAAGGGTATCGTAAGTCCAGCGTACTTGTATATATGGAGGTCAGTGAGCTATACACATTTTTATTGAGTTTTTGCGCATCTACAATGTCAATTTAAATTTGCTAATACTTCACTACTATTTGAGATACTTCACTGAAGTAATCGCTATCGATATCTAATGATGATAAATATGAGGGGCCCGTGGCTAAATAATAACAGCTGCACAGGACGATCGATCAGGTTAAGCTACGCTTGCCGCGGTTGGTCTGTGGATGGGTGACCATCTTTACATACCGAGACCCCTCCGTGCCTCGGAAAGCACGTTAAGCCGTTGGTCCCGGCTGTCATTCGTAGATCGTTGACAGTCGTGACGGGTAGTCAGAAAGTTTTGCTAGTTAATTTAAATTGACCTTGTATATTCTGTTTCTTTTCAAAAATTGCGCCTACATTTATTACGACTGTAAGTCAATGGTCAATTAAGTGTAGCTATAATACTGGATGATTTTTTTTTCAGGTTCCAAATTTTTACAGGGTGTTCTACTCATGAATATGAACACCTTTCACTATGGGACCAACTCTGAAATCACGAAAACAAAATCAGCTGTTTAATACAAAAGTTCAATACCTACTTGACCAAAATGTATGAAACAGCTGATTTTTTTTCGTGATCTCAGAGTTGGTTCCATAGTGAAAGTTATTCATATTCATGTGTGGAACATCCTGTAAAAATTTGGAGCCGGTAAAAAAAAAGCATACTGTATTTTGACAAATGTGTCAGATTTAAGATTTGATTAATAGTACTTTGGATACTTACAAGTAAGAAAAAAACCAATTAACATGGACGATAATTTTTATAGGCAGTTTTTTAAGGGAGATGAAATTATTGTTTCTGATAGTTAATTAGGGTATATTCATTCAGTCTTTTGATTATAGCTTATATACTTGTATTTTGCTAATTCTTGTGTATATCTGTAGCAAATTGGCTTTTAGTTAATTCATGATTTTATAACAATCTATGTAATCAATATAATTTATCCAAATGTAAAGGACTTCTTTTTAAAAATAGTTTGTAATCTTTTAAGTCTTTAATAAGCAAGTTATAATTAATTATTTAGAATGTTTTTCTTCTTAAAAATAATAATAAATAAAGCATTTATTTTTTTAATTAAAGGTATGGAAACACCAGCCTCAGAGTTTGATCACTAAGCGCAGAGCGAAATTCGACCTTATTAAACATAGTTTTTAGTCTACTTTCCATTAATGTGTAAATTGAGTTGCGCTCGCGGCTAAGACAAGGGAATTTGAGCTCAATCTCTTAACGCTAAGGTCTCTTTTGCATGAAGATCGTTGTTTTTTTGTATTACTGTGTTGTCCTGTTTATGAATTAAATGTAATTGATGGGTAATTGTAAGCTTGTTTTAAAATACAAGGTTAAATGTGGTATTTGGCTCCTAAAAATATGATCTTGAAGATCTCACTTTGAGACTTCTATTCTTCTCTTTCAAAAGTATAATCAAATACCACAATACGTATTTTGTCAACAAAGTTTCAATTACTCACCTTTTTTTCAACACAAAAAACTTATAAACCTCAGCACTATAATTTTTAATAATTTGCCTAAAAGATTTTAAACCTTAACATAAAGGCATAAAGTTTAAAATAGCAAGTTAAAATGAGCGCAGATTTGAATGTAGTGTAGCTTGGTGCTTGTAGAAGTTCATGTTAGGGTCTTTAGGAACGAATTTTATTAAAAGATTGATGGTATTTGTCGGGGTTGCCAGTATAGAATATTTTTCTACTATAAAGGTTGCTGGATTATAAATAACGGTATGTTTTTGAATGTGTGTGTATTTTTAACTAAATCTGCTATGTGGCTTCGTCAAAGTGTTTTAAATAAGACATTTGAGAGAGACTAATCTTTATAGCATCATTTTAATTCAAAATGTTATGTTTTGTAATGTTCACGTCTCCACTGTATTTTGGCGGTTAAAATAACAAGCACACTTTAACTTTGAATGATGATTTAACTTTGATGAGACATTTTAATTTTGCTCACGGTTGGGTTTTCTAACGCCAGATATCTTTATCCGAGAAATTGACAAAAACTGTTACATGTCTGTTTTATTAGAATTACTATCCATTTGCATAAAATTTTAAGACATAATATAGCATGACATACTTTGGTTTATCCTAATTATATTTGCGCATAACAACTTACGCATAATTTTTGAAGCATAAATTCTCTAACCTAACCTAACCTATTATGTCAACATAAACGGTATGCCAAAAACAATTATGGCAAAGTATTATTATACCAAAATAGTTATGCCAAAGTATATTAGGAAAAAACACTATGCGAAAATATGGGATCCCATTTTATTCTACGGACAAAATGAAGGGTCATATTAAATTAGCTGTTGAAACTTCACTACTACCTAACGGACTTGATATCTAAACAAAAAAAAAAAAAAAAATGTATAATTTCACGTTATTTAAATAGTCGCGGCCGTTGACATTCAGCGTAGTGTGGTTTAGAAAATCAATTTGTTTATCGTGTTTAGAAATCAATATCCAAAACGTCCCAGAAGTTTTGCTAGCTACTTAAATTTGACCCTGTATATCTGACGTTGAAAAAACCAGCCCTAAAATTACTAAAAAAGTATATATATAATGATGAATGAAATTCAATCTAATAAAAATCTGGCAATCCTTTATCACGTTGAACAAAATATTAATTTAAAGTTATTTACTCATCAGAATATTTTTGTACACCGTATTAGAAACATCACTATTCCTCCCTTAGTATATAATATAGTTAGTAAGGCGCCGAATTAAATTGCTTTTACTTTTAAATAGTTCTGTTTAGTTAAAAGTATGACGAATTGGATTTGATTTTGTGGTAGAATCGTACTGAAAATTTCAAAATTTCCTTGTAATTTACAAGAAATTTCAAAACCTAACCAAGTCTACCCCCCGGTTTGTGAAAGTAAATTCGATTTAAACTGTTGTTAAGAGTACCTACTTACTAATTCTCGTCAAAAATTTTAAATATTCATCACCTTTTTTATTTTATTTACCACGCGAGGCTCCACAAAACATCTGACATTGGCAGAATTGTGGACATTGCCATAAAGAAAAATAGAAAATAACTGTTGTTAAATCTATTGCTAAGTTATCTATTTCTTTGGCTGTTGTTCTTTTGAATTCGATTTGATGGCTTTCAAAAACAAGAGTTGTACAAACACTTTAAACATTTCGTCCTCGACATGTATATTGTATAGTGATGGCTCTACAACAAACTCAAATCCAAAGACGAATCGTTTTGGCGTCAGTATTGCTTGTCGTTGGCGGAGCTCGGTAGGTGTAGTCTGTGATAGGAATATAATCAGAACTGTGATCAGTACGGTCAAACCACGCGAAATAACATACCAAAGATGTCATGTATGGTCAGAAAAACAGTCCCAACACTTTAGGTTGACAATCATTTATTTATTTCTAGTAACAGTTCTTCTTATTGTTTTTTTTCATTTGAGGACACATCTTATTATTATTAGAATATAACGGGTCACATTAAATTAGCTAACGAAATTCCGCATACGTGATAGGTATCGATAACTAAACCTGATAAAATAAAAAAGTGGTTCTTTTGTTTCTATCGTATAAAATGGGTCGGGATTACCCTAATTTTGAACACTAGGCACGCCACGGATCGATACCCATTCCGTCTGCGAACTTTCGCTAATTAATTTAATTGGACCTTGTATTGTGAAATAATAAAATTCTGAGCCAGGTTTCTGTCATTTGATGGTAGAGATCATCTATTTTCAATACTGCACGCCCCTCCACTGCTTGTTTGCTTACACATTTCAAATATTTGAGTGGAGGGGCGTGCATTTTTAAATTAGAAGATCTCTATAAGGTTGTTTTGCTGACCATTATATTGTAAGTGATGTGTGTTGAGAGATATATCGATTGTTGAGTGTAGTGGGTACGTAATTTTGTTTGCGAGTGTGATAATAATGTGTAAGGTGCCAAGCCCTATTGGAAGGATGGTCGTGTTAATGTTTTTGAGCCAAAGGCTATGTGGCTGTATGGCTTTTAAGTGTCAAGGTTGCCCTTGTCATTGGGTGGGCAAAATTAAAAATTATTCGCTAAGCTAAAAAAGGTTTTGAATTTCCAAGTCAATGTTCACTAGGAAATAAATGTGCATTATTTAATACAAGCGTTATTAAACTATTCAAAATTGTGAAGAAACGGGTTCATCTCTTGGTCTTTGTTGTGAATGTTAGCATTTATTTTCTAGTGAAAGCAATTCTAAAATCAAGTCAGACTTCAACTTATAAAACTCTTGTGTGTGTGGCGTGTCTAGCAAAATATTTGCGACCGATTTTACAACAGCCGGTCGATTCTGTAAAAATCTCACCGTGAAATCATAAGTGAAGTGAGCACTTAATAGTGTTAATCCCTAGCATTAGGAATGAATGACAGCTCGCTTCCGAGCGGGAAGACGTCACCTAAGTTCTCACGGTGAGATTTTTACAGAATAGCACTGCAGTTGTCCATTATTTGTATAACTTGTGTGAATAACTGTTTGTCAGTTACTATACTAGTACATTACGATACGTGTAACTTAATTAATGAAATGAAATAAATTGATTTGCCAGAATATAGGTACACAATAACTTGGTAAAATCATTCATATTTGACTTATCAGTCGTGCAAGTAGTAGTCCAATTAGCACGGAGTTTAGGCTAATGTCACGACGTGCATTAATACTACTTAAGTCACACGTATCGTATATACGCCGGGTTGAGTCACGCTTTTCTTTGTAAAAATGGACATAAGTAGTCCATTTCATTTAAGTCACAGAAAGCGTGACTTAAGTGGGGGTTTAGGTCACACAGTGCTATAAATAAAATAATAATACCAGTCTATTATTGTCCTACTGCAGGACAAAGACTTCTTCTCAGAGAAGTGCTGTCGAATTAGTGGGGAAAAAACATACCCAACCAACCCACACATAGTCATGACACATCCATAGTCATGTTGTTTAGCAGCCTGACTTTTTGAACAGAAAGAAATATCCCAAACGATTTGCTAGTATACCACTTATTAAAAAAAAAAACAAATTCACGCACAACGATTTTAGAACCTTATTTATTTTAAGCCTGACTAGCCGTAACAGAGCTTATATTAGTTGTGCGAACAATGTTAACTTTAAGTAAGTGTTGTAAGATCGAAATTGGATTAACGGCTTTGATTGTAGACGCGATGAACAGTTTATTTAACACATCTACGTACATAGTTTTAACGTCTTTTTAATATTAAGTGATGTTCAGTGTTGGATTTGTTTTAGGGGAATTGAAAAACGAGAGGAAGTGGGACATATTCCTTTCGGCCCTTTTAAGGAAGGAGCTTTGATCACCGTGCTAGCTGAATGCGTATTGGCCATTCTCGAGTTCAGATTTCATCACGATGTTTTCCTTCATCGTACGTATTACCCGTTTGCGCTAAGTTTGCCGGTCCTTGGAACGCGCGTCCGCTCCCCCCAACCGCCTACCGCACCGCTGCGTCGCCCACTCGGTACCGTGAGCAACGTCATCGCAAGAATCGCCAGAATATTAAGATTCGCGGAATCTTAATATTCTTCAGTTTTCTCGATATTTGTTGGTTTTGCGGACGGTCAGCGGTAAACTTATCGCAAACGGTCCTTAGCGCAACCTTATAGACTGATTACGCCATGTCTATAAAACATAATCAGTTTATAATGTTCGCACTGCTGGGACACAGTGCTCCTCTCGGCGAGAAGGCCACCACGCAGGCCCAGTGCGTGTTAGTAGATGGATGGCATAGATATTAGTGATGTCTGAATTTAAAAGTCTCACCGCCACTCACATATAGGAAGTTACAATTCCAGCAAGCCATGCGGGCCGCCGGCGGACGCATCTTGACCCATTGACAAAAGCCGCGGTGAAAATGTTACAAAGAGCGCATCAGGCCGCACGGGCGGCCGGCGGGTTCACTGATAGTTCTTATTAGCAGGCCATGCGGTCCGCTACGGTCTCGCTTAATCATGTAATTTTTTTAGAGCGCGGCCTGCTGTTATAGAAAAACGAAAGCGCAACATAACGCAACATATAGGTGGCGTGCATTACTCGAAAACTTGCGACCCGCTGGCGGGCCGCATCGCGGTGAGTGTTAAACCATCGCTTACACTCCAGGCCACAATAATCCACCAACTCATGTAATGCTACCTCATAATTAATGTACTTAAAACAAATCCAATAACATACTACTTGTAGTTAAAATAATCTCCTAAGAATTTGAAGTACAAAATGTCATCATCACTTTCCACTATATACAGGTTATCCTTATCTATATAAATAAACACTATTGCATAGACATAATAATATAATTTTAACAAGCACGGCGTAAATCCATGGTGTTATGTAACGCTGCGCATATTTTCTTAATTGTGTGTATACTTGCTTGGAAAAAATTGAGGAGACTACTTTGAAAAACGTTCATTTAGAGGGGCACTGCTTTGCCCTCGAAACCAATCTGTATTACTTACTTCGTCGACCAAATAAATTCGGCATAGAATTTCTAGCACTGACTGCCACAAGAGGGGACTGCTACACGCATGTTCGGGTCGATATGATTCAGCACAGCCAGGCGGCAAAATCGAATATACATATGTCGAGATGCCGAACGAAGTTAGCGGATCGGCACGAGCCGAATATGTGTAATAATTACTTCGGGCTTCGGCTTCGGCTTCGGCTTTGTTGTTCCATAAATACTGCCAAATCGAATATGTGTAGCACCCTTGAGTATTCATGTATTGATATTTTTTGTGGTCAATTTTTTGCAAGCAAGTGTAATATTCTAATGAATATCTACTATGATCTCGTACATTACTGGGCACTCATTCAAAAGCAGGGTTAATCTATTAAATTAAATACTGCTTCAATTACTAGTTACTATTTAGGATTCGATTTCAGTAGACCTTTCCTGCACATAAAGAACTATAAAAAAAATCTAACTATTGAAATACACTGCTGGGGCCGTATTATGAAGTATTAACGCCATCATAATTCCAGTTCCATAAAGGGATGATGCTATCGGTCATGTATAGCCGTCTCTCTCTCGCACTGGAATCATGATAGCATTAAAACGTTACAACTCACAAATTCATAATACACCTGCAGTAAAAACTACTCTACACAATCAAAGTTCAAAAGAATGTTATGATGCCATTTAAAGAGGATCGAGGGTTTTTATATGGCGCCTGGCATACCTACCTGTCCGCCATTTTGATTTTTTTTTTTCGAAATGACTGCCACGTATTACACCTAAGTACATAAATAAATCGATAGCTGACATCAATGCAAACAGAAAACATAATAAGACTAAACCCCGTAAAGAGGTAGGTATGCCACGGATCTTCAATGTAAATGTTAAAAATGTCTTGGGATAAATGCCTTTATTTGTCATCTCGAAAAGTTTACTGAAATCTGCTCCTGAAGCTAATCTAGACTTCTAGCTTAGATATTCTAGTGATCCTAGTGCGTAATTAAAAGTAATTGTATTTTGCCAATCTTCACTGTCTGTAATATTGACAATCTGCCATTTTTTACGTACCCATAGATTTTAATAAGTGTATTAAATGTATGTGTAACTAAGTACTATTGTTTTATTAATTCTTTATCTACGTTTTGCAAGAATCCAAGTATCCAAGTTTTTTTTTATACCTACCAGGTAAAATTGCCTTTAAAGCAAGAGTGAACAGACATCTGGGCATGCTCTATCATCACCATCATATACCTGATTGAGGTCAAGAGCAGGTCCAACCAGCAATAAAAAAAAAAAACTACATAACATCTCATTCCGCGCAAGTGCTCGAAAATCAACATTTGATTTATAACAATAGAAAAGGTAATTGTCTGATTAGTCACAGTTGAGCTACTGCTGTTCTGTAGTTTCTGCCTACCCCCATGAGAAGACGTCAGTTAATATATGTACAGACACCAGCACATCAAGCTACTACAATCTGTCAAATTTATTTAATAGATTTTCAACTTTATAGCTAGAGCATTAGGTTCAAAGTTGATTGGGAAAATTTTAGTTTCGGTAGCTTGATGTGCTGGCGTCTGTACTTACAATTCATCATATAAATGTTGATGGATGGAGAGGGAGAGGAAGGCCAATGAAAAGATGGATGGATTGTGTGAGGAAAGAGAAAGGAGTGAATGATAGTGTGACGGTTGACTGGGGAGAATGGAAGAAGAATATGTGTTGTGCAAACCTCAAGGGCTCACACAAGTTCACACAAGCATCCTGTTTGCCGGATACTACAAACAGGATGCTTGTGTGAATATATTTAAACATGTACACTAAACGGTATCCAGCAAAAAATGGGAACTTGTCGTGGGACAGAGCCCTAACATGGGACAAGTGCAGGAAGGTGATGATGTATGTATGCACAACCCATCTCAGAAAGTAAGGCCAATAATAAGAAAAATACAATCTTATGCTGGTGATCTTAAGAGTAATTCCACTTTGCCCCACCAAGCCCGCCACCCTGGTGTGGCAAAGTGGACTGCCTAAAATTTTGCAGTGGAATATGCCCCACTATTCTGATTTGATGGGGCGGATAACACTAGCATAAACACTTTGTGGATTCTGCCCCACTAGGGTTGGCACCTCAGGATTTGTGTATGAAGGTTAACATGTATTTTTACATTTGTTTGTAAAAAAAATAAATGTAACCACTGACGTTAGGATTTGACAAGTCTGAGACAAGCAAACGTAAATCTAAATACATCAAAATGGTTATTTAAACAGTGTATTAAGGTTCTACTTTTGTAAAAAACTGTCACATATTAAATCTTCCTGGATTTAATTAAATACATTATATAGTTTTGCTGTATTTATTCAATTTAGTCTGACATAGCTGTGACATTTGCTATTTGTATTCCATTTACGTTCCGATCCATCCGTTGCAAACATTAAATGATTTAAAAATATATTTAGATGTTTGCCCAGAAATTGATACATTATCACTGTTGATAACTATTAAATAACAAAAAACGAAGAATAATGTACGAGAACACTATTACTAAAGGGATAATTAAATTAATAATTATTAAAAGAAATCGTAAATACTATATTACTAGTATCGAAACGTAACGTAACCACAGATTGTGAAAGAATGCGTTCAGAAACGCTTTATGAGAGTTATAGTTTTATGTTAATTTATTAAGTCTAGTTATTAAGTCTTGTGATATGTACTTGTATTATTGTCATATTATTATTTTTTATCTTTAAATAAATCAAATACTTATTAAATAATAAAAAAATGCGTTGAAATGCATTCGAAAGTAATAAAAATATCGGAAGGATTTAAGTTTAAAAAAAAATCTATATCATTTTATCCCGGCTTCGAAAAAGTAAATAAATACTTGTAATTATAAGCTCATAAAATTAGCTACGAGTCGTATGGTTACATCACTAATTACGCCGCGAACACAAATGTCAAAATAGGTCTATTATTTTGAGGTCCTTTACGTACAAACATCATGGCTTCATTTGTTTGTTAGTATTTTTTTATTTAATCTGAGATTAAAACATGCTGTTGGAGTAAAAATGACTAAACCGGTTATCAGTGTTGCCAGTCGGGTCATGTCAAAAATTACCTGAAATATAAAAAAATGTAACCTTTTTGTTTAAAAAATAACCTTTCATATTTTTGGACTGGAAAGGTAGGTATTGTAAGTTGATAGAATAGAATAGTGTCATATTTTTGTCTAATAATTAGTAATAGATCTGTAATTATTACAGTAGGTTTATCTCATGGCAGAATCGATCGATGGAAATTGGCGGCAAAAATAGTTTAGACTACTAAAATCGACCAATTATTCAATTAATCAAATTCCGATTCGTTATTATTGCAATATTGGCGACATTAATGATAATAATGGTTTTAATTGCATGCAATCAAAATATATTACAACAATCATATTTAATTTCATAAGTTTACCAGCGACCCGCCCCGGCTTCGCACGGGTGCAATGCTGATCACTATCACTACATAGTATAAAACAAAGTCGCTTCCCGCTGTCTGTCTGTCTCTATGTATGCTTAGAACTTTAAAAATAAGCAACGGATTTTGATGCGGTTTTTTTTTAATAGATAGACTGATTCAAGAGGAAGGTTTATATGCATATAATACATGCATAATATAGTAGAGAAACACTGATAATTTTAGAGCCATTATTTCTCTTAAAAAGTATAGGATAAAAAATGGTTATTGTGGGTTATCCCTAAGAGATAGACATATGCCATCGCGGACTTTTTTGTAGACCTTTTTAAGGTGTACAATACTGTAGTACATTATTTTGATCTATCTCGTAGGGTTAAGCCAGCGTTTGCAATGTAAGCGTAATAAAATGTGTTTATTTACGACATTACATTAGAAACCTCTAAAATTATCAGTGTTTCTCTACTATATTATGCACATATTATACATATAAACCTTCCTCTTGAATCACTTTATCTATTAAAAAAAACCGCATCAAAATCCGTTGCTTAGTTTTAAAGATCTAAGCATATATAGGGACAGACAGACAGGGAAGCGACTTTGTTTTATACTATGTACCTAGTGATAGTGATAAATACAACGTGTAACGTTAAATGCGCAAAACCTCAGACACCCCAACTGATTTTTAATTCAATTGACCTATTTCAGAAAGAAAATAAGTCATTAAAAACAATTAAAAGGTTTTATGTGCTGTTTTAGTTTACTGGCCATTCTGATCGTTTCTTGTGTCTGCGACGACGCTTTACCGAGGGAGGAGTGGTCACCAGGCCGCTGCGCCGCGCTGACATTGGCTTGCTTGACCTATTAATAAATAGACACGGCAACGTTTTTAATGAAGATTTTTTGAAAAATGTGACCTATATTAAAAAGTGGTTCAATTAATTCTGCTCGTTATTCTGATCAAACTATTTTCAGGTTTTGCGCATTTAACGTTACACGTTGTATACAGTCTACAGACTGACTATTGTATATTCTGAAATATACAAGTACGATATTGTCAAAAATTATACGCGAATTCATAGCGCCTAATCTTTCATACGAAGGAGCTTGTAAATTTAATAAATACACTACCACTTTATGTTAAATCTTTTAATATACCTATGTCACTTCTTGTTTTACTACTCCATTTACGACGGTACTAATTATCATATTGATAGCGTGTCTTTCCCTTCCATTAATTAATTAAGACATTGGATCACGTCATATTTTAATTTTAAATGAAAAATTATCCATTCGATATTGGCAATCGGTAATATAATTCTACATTACCATTATTATTTTTGACATTCGATTCACTTTCGCTTTTTGTTAAATATATGGTTGGAGAGAGCCAACTTGAAGAAAAAAAATAAGTGCCCTAGTTATTGGCAAGGTGCTCATACCCCTAAGAATATGATTGTTCATAAAGGTCTGTAGTTTTAGTTCTACTACTGCTAACGAAGCTTACCAACATGAAAAATTCTAAAACGAGCGTTCCGTTTCAAGTTGCTTTTTTTGTAAAAAATTAAAAAAATATTCTACAAATTCCGAAAAATCACCTAAAGTAACCTTTTCATTAGTGTAACCTAAAAGTAACCAATGCAGTTCAAAAATCACCTAAAAGGTTACAAAAGTAACCTTCTGGCAAGACTGCCGGTTATGGTTCACCACTGCCTCGCCCACCGCGACTTATCGGTTGTCCTTGTCTGACATTTTTTGTTTCATTCTGTTTGTTTACAAAATAGACGGACATTTGCATTTGTGGAGTGGTGGTGAGTGGTATTGAGTTTATTGTAAGTATTTTCGTATTTATTTTTCATGGATGCTGATGATTTGTGTAGATTTTTTTTAATAAGATATTTTTTGTGTTTTTCAGCTTTACAAAAATGGCAGAAGACTCTGTAGCAGGAAGTTCTAGTGGGCAAACTGGCCTTGAATTTATAAATGATGGAAAATGTATTATTAGAGCTGGGCATCAATACTATTTCAAAAGAAAGTACAAAAATGCATCTGAAATTTGGGAATGCAAAAACAGAAGGAGACAAAAGTGCAATGGGTCGATTGTAGTGAAAGTAAGTCCCTACTTATTAGTAATTCTTTTTACTGACTCACTTTTAGTAATACGGGTCTAATACAATTTAAAATAATAATAATACATATACATATAATATTACTTGAAGTTGTGCTATGTTATAAATATTTTCTAATACCTACATTTTTTTGTGTTCAGGGAAATATACTTTTAAACGAAAAACCTCACCAATGTCAACCTGATTTTGACCGAAACAAAGTGACAAAATTAATGCAGAAAATAAAGAGAGAAATCACTTCAGCAGACGTACCAAGCATTCCAGCAACATACGACAAAAATGTAGCTTCCTTACATTTAGAAAGTAGCAACAGCAATATTGTGAGTAAAATTCCTCCATTTTGTAAAGTAAAGTCTGCATTGTATAAATACAGAAACAAAAATGCTAATGTAAAAAAAATATATTACAATACATTATCAGAAATAGAAGTTTCTGAAAAATTTCATTCTTTTTTACTTGCCAAGTATATTGACGAAGATATTTCTATTTTAATATTTTGTTCAGAGCATGCTAAGAATTTGATGAAAACCTGCAAACATTTTTTTGGCGATGGCACTTTTAAAAGTTGCCCACAACCGTTCATACAATTGTATTCGTTGCATGCTGATTTGGGTAGCTCCCAACAAACAACAAATATTGTGCCATTAGTATATGCTCTTATGAGTACTAAATCAACCAAAGCTTACACCGCTCTCTTTTCTGTAATAAAATCACAGATTCCGGATTGCCAACCACATAGTTTTCAGTCGGATTTTGAGGCAGCGGCTATGACTGGTTTTAAAAATGTCTTTAAATCAGCATCAATCAAAGGGTGCTTTTTTCATTTTTGTAAAGCAATTTGGAAAAAGGGGAAAGGGTTAGGGTTGACAAAATCTAAATATTTGCGAAAACAAGTAGCGCTTAGCGCAGTCTTACCCTTATTACCAGAAGAAAAGATTTTTGAAGGTTGGTTTTACATAGCCGCACAAAGCCCAGATGACGAAAAAAGTAAAGAATTTAGAAAATATATGCTGCGCAATTGGCTGAAAGATAACTTTTTAAAAGTGTGGTGCGTATTTGGGGCAAAACACCGCAAAACTAATGCCCTCGAAAGTTGGCATAATAAACTTAACAAAAAAATTCTTAAAAAAAGCCCCAGTTTATTAAGACTTCTTAATGTCTTATACGAAGACATAACGCTTTCAATAGTTAAATCTATGCAGAACCAACCTTCCAAGCTACGCCTTGATAAATATATACAAAACGATCAGAATATACAAGATGCCCAAATGGAGCTCATAAACGGCGACATTACGGTTGGACATTTTTTGGAAAAACTAAGATAGTTTTTCCAAGAAATCTATTTTAGTTTTTCCAAAAAATGTGAACTAAACAAATACAAAATCTATGATTTTAGATGATTTTAATTCTTATAAATAGTCAGTACTCAAACTAATATAGTGGCTGTTTGTTATGATAATTATTTTGTCAACAGTCAGTATTTACCTACTTTCGTTAGGATGTTTCTTATTTGTATTAATAAGACTTTTTGCTATGTAAAATTTTATCATTCTATAATTTTAGTTTTTGTTTTTTAGCCGGAAGTAATTTCGTGGCTGTTTTTTTTTTGCATATAAATTGTTTTTATTCATAAGGTAATACATAAGACTGTTTTATACCATGTCGATCAATGTGTGATTCTATAATCTGTGACTCTATAATCTGTGATTCTATTTTTTGTAACAAGTAATTTAGTGGCTGTTTGTATGTATATAGTTTAAATTTATTTTTTTTATTTATAACGTAATCAGTAAGAAAATACCTATATCTACACAAACCATACAAAATGATGACGAATCTGTGATTTTGAATAGTTATGTAGTAAATATGTTTCGTTTTAAGAACATATCATAAGAACAAATCATTGTTTAATTTGTGATTATCAAGATTTATCTTAGTTAGTAAGATTTTATTTGTAAAAGGTATACCAAATGATGAAGAATCTGTGATTTTGAATAGTTATGTAGTAAATATGTTTCGTTTTAAGAACATATCATAAGAACAAATCATTGTTTAATTTGTGATTATCAAGATTTATCTTAGTTAGTAAAATTTGATTTGTAAAAGGTAATTAATCTGTGATTTATAAACCGATTCCTTCCAGAAATAAATAGTACATTAAAATTATTTATTTATTTTTTACTTTTATTTAAACCACTTCGCTACGTATTAAATCTAAGCTTCCAGCACTAATAACGTTTTACTTACAGATATAGGTATACATTTATTTTTTTTACAAACAAATGTAAAAATACATGTTAACCTTCATACACAAATCCTGAGGTGCCAACCCTAGTGGGGCAGAATCCACAAAGTGTTTATGCTAGTGTTATCCGCCCCATCAAATCAGAATAGTGGGGCATATTCCACTGCAAAATTTTAGGCAGTCCACTTTGCCACACCAGGGTGGCGGGCTTGGTGGGGCAAAGTGGAATTACTCGATCTTAAGGTTCAAATTATTTATTACTAATTACAACACAGAAATATAGTAAAACATATTTTAGACTGATTTTGGCCATAAGTATACACAGACTCAACTAGCAAATATGACCAGAGGGAGTTGTTTGCAATTTTATAAAATGAAACAAACATAAATAGTTAATTTATCTATATTAAAAAAAAAAAAATCTTGGTACACAAGAAATTACTCACAATAATATTTCTTGTACACCAATATTTTGTACTTAACCTATACTTAAAAGTAAATAAACCGAATTGATACAATTCAAAAGCTATAAACAAATCAATTGCATCAATCAGGTTTCAAGCAGCCTAACATGTACTACAAGGCAAGACATTTTTCACAGGTTTTTGTACAAATCTGTCACTTATGTCCTGACAAAATAGTACTTGATAAGCCAGCAGTAGCTTATCAGGATATTTTGTAGTTACTGTTGACAAATACAAGGCAATCACTTGATGTAAATGCTTTCGGTTAGACTGGAAGTCGATCCCAACATTGGGAAAAGGCTGGGCAGATTGATTGTCGACAAAGACAATTTGATTTTGATGAAACCTGTTTGAAGCTGTTGTCTTAAGTTTTTTCAAAGACACAAGGACCAAGTACCTGTTCATCTGAACAAAAGGTGATACTTTACTTTGTCAGAACATAATAATACATCATTGAGGTAGAGAACTGACATTGGAAACATACAGATCACAAATCATGCAACTGCCATCTCATTTATTACTGTTGTAAACATAACTAGCAAAAGAAACAATACATTTCAATCCACTGAATATCATCATTTTATGACTACAAAACACCGACAGTAAAACAGGGTGAATCAGGACAAAACTAACCTTTTCACCTCCACGTCAAAAAAGTAAAAACGTGCCCTCGGCGCCAAGCTACGAATTACCTCCAAAAGTCTGTCATGTAGTCATGACCAGCATGCCACTGGACACATTGTGGTTTGTCATCTATACATGACTGTGGCGGTCAAAAGGTTAAAATGGATTTTAACATTGAAATAATACAGTTTTTTGCCAAAAGGGTCTCTAATGTGTTTACTATACAGTGGACCACTTTAATTTCGTCGTTATATCCGGAAGTCGTTATAGGCAAAAGGTAAAGCGATACAGACATGTATGTATAGTTTATATTCATTTATCGTTGAAAATTTGCACACATAGTTCACTGTCAATTCACTACTCAGAATATCACTATAACAGAACCATAAAAACTCCGAAACATACATGCTTACCTACCTACTTAGCTAATATCTATAAACAAAAGGTATAGGTCTCCACAGTTGCCCACATTAAAATCAATTTCAAATTTTATCTCGATTCACCCCTCGGTTCCTATTCGCCCCTATTTGACAGTATATGTTTAACCTAACCTAAATTGGATGTCCAAGCAGCTTTATCTCTCCCCTGACCTCATCATACAAGTCCTTATAATCGTCATGTTCTTTAACCAGCACCATAACGCATCCTCTCATGGTGCCCATGGCCGCGCCAATATCTTTGCGGCTCGGTGTGTAGCAGTATGGGATGTCCTTCTCTTCGCAAACTGCTGGTAAGTGGCACATGATCTCTATTGGTGATATGTCTCCGGCAAAGAAGACTAGCCTGGAAAGGATAGAGGATGTATAAGAATTTAAGTTTTTAATTTTTAATGAATACTTTATAGAATAACAGTCAAACACAATGTTGATAGTATTGTTGATGGGAATTTCGTAGCTTGTATTGCAATAGTGACATAAATATTATAAATTCATCGTAATTAGGTCAGGACTGTCATGCTTTGTTATAAATTTTACGCAAGCGGTACAAAGCGATGCGTATTTACATAACCTCAAAATTTAAAAAGTAACATATATTTACCCTTTTTCACCAAGCCGTAACTGTTTCTGTACGATCTTCAGCCCGTTCCTAATAAAGTTTTTGTGAGAAGTAGACTTCTTGATGAGTTTGTAAATCTTTTTGCTAAGTTTCTTCGGCGCCATGGGCTTTGCAATCACACTGCAATGTTCAACTTTATCGTCGTAACTTTGTGGTTCAGATTTAATGCTGACATCTCCCTTCTCGTCTTGGTCGACGGGCTCCTGTTTTACTTTGCCCATTTTAGTAAATTAAAAATATTTTGTGTTAATTTTGTAAGCCGTAAACACGTGCGCACGCCACAACAGGCAAACGAACGAGAAACTGACAAGTGATTCGACGTTCAGAAACTACTCAGCGTTTATTTTCAGTTTATTCATTAGTTTATCCACTGGATAAATCTTTCAATTAAACAAACAAAATTTTATGACAATATTTGTAAAGAGTTCACAGGTAATAAATTATCGTAGAAAACTATTTACAAATGAAAATAATTTACTAAATTTAATTTATTCACCGATATGAAAAATATCATTGAATACATTTCTAGACGATTATTTTGTTTCATTACACGTGCTCTTCTCTTTAAAACGTTTCTTAATGGTATGATTTTTCCTTTGTCGATTTTTCAACTTTATCGTAAATCACGGACTAGTTTTAATTGATTTTCATTTTGAATTGAAAAACAGCGAGGATTAATTAAAACAGTAATCCATTCATACGATTCACCTACCGAAATATTTTATCATAAGAATGAAATGTGGCTCTCCTTACGTTACCATGGAAACAGCTATATGTCAACAAAATTCCTTCAATTCACGCAAGTTGCGAAGAAATAGTTTAATTACGATGAAAAGCATTGTTTTTTACTAATAATAAATCAAGTTCTACCTACTCAACCTTCCAAAGATTATCTCCATGATGGTATTTTGAGCAAAATAACCCAATTCGTGTAGTTAGATATGTTTATTGTTGTGCTGATTCGTGTTGAAATTTGTAGGGCCTACTGAATATTTTGAAAAAGCTGAGGTCCAATCCTGATAAGGAGTTGCGTCTGCTGCTTCTTGGTCTAGACAATGCCGGTAAAACAACTCTCCTAAAGCAACTGGCATCAGAAGACGTGAACCATGTTACCCCTACTGCAGGGTTCAATATAAAATCAGTTTTATCTAATGGTTTTAAGCTAAACGTCTGGGATATTGGCGGGCAGAGGAAGATAAGACCATACTGGCGAAATTATTTCGAAAATACTGATATTTTGGTTGGTACCTATGGAAATAATGTTATTTTTCCATGCTAAAAGCAGGCAAGCAAGTAATAAATAATTAAACATGCCATGCCATGACCATGACCCTTCAAAACCTAGGTTTTGATTCATGTGTGACTAATGACTAAGACTCGCATTCCATTAATAATTTAGCTCTGCCTTTCATACCTATTTAAATCTTTCCCAAGTAAAAGGCTTCCAGATTTTTCCACAACACTGAAATAAGTATATATAAAAAAAATTGGGCTCAAATGCTGACCATAAATTTCCAGATCTATGTTGTTGACTGCTCTGATCACCAAAGACTGGAGGAAACAGGTCAGGAGTTAGCAGAACTCCTGGAAGATGAGAAGTTACGTGGAGTTGCCTTACTGGTGTATGCCAATAAACAGGACTTGGCTACTGGTAATCAATTCAATGTTTTTTTAATTATTTAAAACAATTTGCAAATACTATCAGACAACAGTAACAGAAGGGCCCAGGGCTAAATAATAACAGCTGCACAGGTCGAACGATCAGGTTAAGCTATGCTTGCCGCGGTTGGTCTTTGGATGGGGGACCATCTTTACATACCGAGACCCCTCCGTGCCTCGGAAAGCACGTTAAGCCATTGGTCCCGGCTGTCATTCGTAGATCTTTGACAGTCATTACGGGTCATCAGTAGCCCGAAAGTGTGACTACCAGTCTTACCTAGGGGTACCGTATTACCCAGTAACTGGGTTGTGGAGGTCAGATAGGCAGTCGCTCCATGTAAAATACTGGTGTTCAGCTGCACCTGGTTAGACTGGAAACCGACTCCAACATAGTTGGGAACAGGCTAGGTAGATGATGATATCAGACAACAGTAAATTTCAAATTCATTATAAAAAAATATCATCATTCTCTTGCCCTTATACCAATTTATTTGAAGTCGGCGCAACATCTCTTTTTTTCTATACTTCGCTATTAGTCGTCATCTCGGTAATCACGCCCTTTCTAACCATATCGTCTTTCACAAAAATTATAAAAAAAAATATTATTTAACAAATAAAAGTAAGTAGGTACTTACATAGTTTTGAAAAATTATTTTGAAACTTTTGATGCTGACTGGACTCATAGCGCTAAAATTTTTTTTTTTGTTATACTCATTTAAAAGTCATGGTCAGTAACATCAAGGCGTTGCTGGCCTTCCTTGAGGAGCTGGGGTGGATCGAATGATCGATTTTCCCACCCGTACGCAAAATACGCGCATTGACGTGGAGTTGCGGACACCAGCCCGTATTACCTATTACCTAAGTCATGATTATAACCATTGCTTAATAGTTTAAAAGTATTTAATCTTCTTTATAGCGCTGCCTGCCAGTGAGATAGCCCAGCATCTCGGTCTGCATCTGATCAGAGATCGCACTTGGCAGATACAGGCGTGCGTTGCTACTGATGGCACTGGAGTCAAGGTTGGTCAACTTTCACAGTTTTTCAAACGTCATGGAACGCAACATGAAATGTAGTCCATCATAAATTACCAGTCCTGATTAATATTGGGTGTACCGGAAAGTTCTGTCGGTTTCTGTAAATAAAACTCGTGGTTAGTTCTTAAAGCTATTATTTATATTTTAATCAATTACATATTGTTCCTGATTTTCTACAACGCGTTCAGATACACACTCGAGTCCAAAAACACCACAAATTTCTACAGGCTGTAGCAGCGTTATTTCCCTTCTGGAACTCATAAAGTATACAATGCCTCAAATGAACTTTATCGTTGGCACTCATTTTGACACTGCGGCTACTCAGAAGTGAATGACAAATTATTGCGCAATACGTGTATTTATAGTCCGTAACCCAGAAATTATGACGCAATATTATTTAATACTTTTAACGTATTGGTATAGAGAAAAATTCGAAAAATTTCTATGTACTACCAAAACCGACAGAACTTTCCGGTACACCCCATACAATGCAACATGAAATAGTTCGAGTTGGCGCGGAAGGATTTGGGGAGGCCTTTTCCAAGCATTGGGACAGTATAGGCTAAAAAAAACCATGGAATGTAACATAACAACAAAGCTAATTTGTTTCAACATGACATTACATTTCATGTTACGTTTCGTCAATCTGTGGATTTTAATTTTGAAGAAAGCTTACATTAATACAATGGCATAATTTCTCAATAACTGCTCCATGCATTGTCACTTGAGCTGATGGTATTTACAGTATGATGCTGTACTGGGCAGCTATTCTGGGTTCGTGATTTGGTTTCCCAACATATATACATGTAACATATAAAGTTCAGTTTGCACTACCATTAAAACATTTTTATGACTGAATATTATTTGAATAGACTTTAAATTGTATTTTAAGGTATTCGTCTTTTTCTCCTTACAGGAGGGCATGGAATGGGTCTGCAAAAATATCCCAACTAAGAAGTAACTATACTACTTATAAAAATAATAATTCTTTACGCTTAACATTATTAGAAGTTCTATCATTATATTTAAATAATAATAATGTTGGAAATCACTACCAATCAAGAATAATGATATTATTTTGAATTTACAAGTTATTCTAGTCTAAAGAAATCCGTCCAAAGTTATAATAGATTTTAGTTAGAATTTATTTTACCTGTTTAATATACTTCTACAATTTATTTATGGATAAATGGAACGAAAATTTATACCTATCTCGATAGTATACATTTTTGAAGCACTAAACAGAACAGCCAACATAAAAAAAACCATTTCCTTAATAAAATTCCACTTGGTTTATTTTTAAAATTGAAATAAA
Organism: Eremobia ochroleuca; assembly: GCA_949629135.1. Classification (NCBI taxonomy): domain Eukaryota; kingdom Metazoa; phylum Arthropoda; class Insecta; order Lepidoptera; family Noctuidae; genus Eremobia; species Eremobia ochroleuca. Next base: position 15,378,720 of record OX451406.1, read on the forward strand.
ATATACGTATACGGTTATTGGACCAATGTGATTTTGCTACTTCTGATTATAGAAATAAAAAGCTCTTCGACATTTTTCTGGCATTCCTGTTTCTTATACTATTCTTCAACTACTACATAAAAATGCCACGAATACATTTCTCGTTTCCTTAATAAAATATTCTAGTAAAGTAATTATTAGAGATGACTATCATGTCACTATAATATTATTATGATACTTTGAAAATATACATTATTAAGTTATTTTTAAGATAACTTCGTTTTAATTTTAATTAGCTTATAGTTATTATTTATAAAACTGCCATTAGCTTTATTTCTTGAATTGTAAGTGTTTTTAGTATTTTTTCGCGATATAAAAATAATAATAATAATGAATACTATTGACTATTGTACCTACATTTTTGTAATTAATTGAACATGTTTAGGTGCTGATAACGGTTAAAATTAAAAAATATTTAAATCACACTCACTGGCCGGTCGTTAATTCTTAATTTTGTGATTAAAGAGGTGTACTGTCAGCATCGACAGTTTTACTAGTTATTATAAAATTTATTATATTTTATTTAATTAATTTTTATATATTATTTTAACAATATTAATTATATGCATTCATTATTAATGCATATAATTAATATTGTTCAAGTTATTTAGGTTTCATGGTAAAAAAAATCTGTCCAAAACTTGAATAAACTTGTTGGTCAGTTGTATTTGCTAAATTCCATTGAAATCATAAGTGTGAAATAATTTTAACGTAACAAAATATAAATTGTATTAAATTACTTATGTGACTTATACACTGAAATTAGCACCAATGTGAATATTTTTCTAAAATTGATCTCTCATTGTTTGCAATTTTAGTTTTTATATGATTGTAATTTGCATTTATGGGTACCTTCCATTTAAATAAATAAAATACGAGTTTTCAGTCTATTGTTTTATTTCATATATCTTACATAAACGAGGAATGTATTTACATTTTAATTTGAAAGTGATACGGAAGACTTGAGAAATTATCCTAAAAGTAACAAATATTTAGAAACAAAACATTTAAATTATAGTTTGTTTAAACTATAGTTTATTAATTAAGTTAAAATATTGAATAGATTCGAGATTTTAATATATTATTATCTATCTAGATACCCTGAAAAGTTTTAGGGTACGCAGAGGTATTAAAAATGCAACGTAAGTTTTAGCACCAAAATGTCCAGCAAAAAACTAAAATTATTTTACTTAATTTCAACTATTAATACTATGTTTACTTAAGTACATTTTTTTAATATTCCATTTTAAATGATTCAATCATTGTATTTAATAAACAAAACTAAAATGTAATACTTTTTAGCTATTTTAATATTTGGATTTCATCATAAAAATGGAATAATTATTTCATTTTCACTACACCAATTAAAAATAAATGCCAAAAAAAAAAATTTTTTTTTGTGAAAAATTAGTCTAAACTGAAAGACAACGAAAAAACTTATTTCACGACATCTTAAATTAATAGCTAAATACAAAGTTTACATAAAAGCAGTGTATCACGATATAATATCAAAATAAGTAACATTATGTAGATATATTTAATTAACAACAATAATATAATAAATGAAAACATAGAAATGGTGCATTTTGTCTGTAAAAGCAAATTACATGGAGTGAATCAATAGTGAACTTTGAGAATGAATTTGTGATCAAATTAGCGAATGAATTTGCGATCAAATTATTGAATGAATGTGTGATTAAATTAGCGAATGATTAGTGATTATATCATTGAATGAATTTGTGATCAATTTAAATGAATGAATTTGTGATCAAATTAGTGAATGATTTTGTGATCATATCAGTGAATGAATTTGTGATTAATGTAGTGAATTAATTTGTGATCAAATTAGTGAATGAATTTGTGATCGAATTAGCGAATGAATTTGTGATCAATGTAGTGAATGAATTTGTGACCAAATTAGTGAATGAATTTGTGATTGAATCAGCGAATGATTTGTGATCAAACTGATTTTATTGATAGTGATTTCATGCTCTCAAGGTTCTCATGGTCTCAGGCTTTTTAATGAACGATTGATGACAGAATGATTTTTTGGTCCATCCATTTGCCGGCCGTGATGACAAATGAATATTTAATGAATAGTGATCAAAAGAATATGAGTGAACATTTACTTAGAAAATGATTACTGATTAAATGAAAAGCAGTGTAAAATGGTGTAAAGGGCTTGTAAAATTGGTTTCTAGTTAGAATAATGATACGTAATGACGATGATCAAATATCGATTATACATAACCAAATACTGATGACTAATGAATGAATTATTTAATAATTTATATTAGTTTATCAGTAGAAGACAGTTTAATGAAAGATGTTACAGATTTGAAAACCAATTCATCGCGATGCCAGCAAGTTTAGATAAGTCTAACTAAAAATAAAAGTATTCAAAAGAAAGAACAAACAATATAATACTAGACCCATAATTTTAGTTTCCCGCATAAAATTCAAAAGTGATCTATTCTGCCCATTCATCATTCTAAACTGTGTCAATTACAGTAGGTATAAAGTTTTAGGTTAATTATACAGAAGGCATTACAACAACAAAGTTTGTCTACTTAGGACTTATAATTCATTGTGGTATACTTCTGTAGTAACTTTCATTTCATGTTCATGGAACGCCGAGCAGTCAGCTGGGTAGGCTGCCTGAAAATAATAATAAATTTATTTATTTATTTATTTAGGGACAACAAACAGTAGTGTAATAATAAGTAAACATAAGTTAGAACTTAATAATAGAGGTAATAAATACACTACTCACAATGTTATCCACATATTACTAAACAGCAGTGCTATTCTGTAAAAACCTCACCGTGAGAACTTAGGTGAAGTGAGCGGGAAGTGAGCTCTGTCATTCCCTAATGGTAGGGATTGATACTATTAAGTGCTCACTTCACTTATGATTTCACGGTGAGATTTTTACAGAATCGACCGACTGATCTACTAGTTGTTAGAAAGAACGATATAAAAATAAACAGAATAAAATTAAACATTACTGAATGAATAGGGTTCTGATCACTTAAAATAGTAACAATTTCTTTTCTAAATATAGCCTTGAGAAACATAATATTAGTTGAGCCAAACTGCCTATTGCAGGTGTCAACTAATCGATGCAGCGGTGAGCGTACGCCGGAGTTGAACTACAAAAAGTAGTTGCAAACAAATGTCTCGAGCGAACTTCTCGTCCATGTACGGTACGAAGGATCGTACCGTATTATACCGTACATGGACGAGAAGTTCGCTCGAGACACTTGTTAGCACAAAATGTTGACTAGATCAGTACAGTCGACTTTATTACGACATATATTAAATAGGGTCATCATCTCAAGTAATGGTCGTCTGGATTTTAGAGTAATAAGGTCATATTTTCGTAGCAATAATTGATAAGACATTAAATTAAAGGTTATGTTGCGACTTGAGTGGCAAAGGTCCGATTATTTAAAATTTATTTAAATATCGATGATAGAATAAGACTACCACCGCCACGGCGGTCGACGGGACGTTAACAAGAACGAGGTGACGGTGCCGAAGTAGCGATACATACATTACAGTCATTTACTATGCTCGTGTGCCCACCGCACCCCGTCACCGCGACGACGTCACGCTCGGATTGAATAATTTCGTTTCTCTTTGATGTCCTATTGACGGTGTGCGGTGGACAGACAGTGTTAAGCTTTGGTTTCCTAGGAAAGCAGATCCGTCATATTATTCATGAAATAATCAGAATAAGAAGTAGCCTATGTCATTCTCCAGGTCCCAGGCAACCTTTTTGTCAAATAGCATTACGAGCAGTTCACTGGTTTAGTCGTGATGAGGTAACAACCAGACAGACAGAGTTTTGGCCCATTGCGATCGGCTAAAATTGAAGTGCGCAGGCACTAGAATCAACAAACATAAGTAGCAGTGGGCGTGGCATAGCTCGCAGAATGGATAGCCATTGGGGTCGAAAGGTTCTGGATTGGTGACCACTTGTCGGGAGGCCTGCCTTAAATTCGACTGATGTCTTGGTGAAGATCGCGGAATTCTGCTGGATGCGAGTGGCGACCGCTTGAGGGAGGCCTATGTCAAGCACTGAACGTCTTTCACCTCTAGTCACATTCGACCACGTCGACGTTACGAGCCTGTTGAAGGACATTATGTCTTTGAAGGCTAGTCTAGTTGATGTGCAGAGGAAGTTGTAGACATCTCAGAGCACCCTTGCAGACCTGCGCACAGAACTCGATGAGTTGCGCAACTTTGTGGCGTTAATAGGGTCAGCGGCGCGTGTAAAAAATGTAAATACGCGCCGAGGTGTCGGATGCCGAGACAACATCGGTCACGAGTTTCGCGTCGGCAGTTTTATCGCCGGCGCCGTTTGCTCAGTCTGCGTTTTGCGCCGCAAGCGTGCCTCGTAGCCCCGCTCCCGTTCCCGCTGCTACTCCCCGCAGCGCTGCCCGACAAACGCGACCATATGACCCTTTGGTCACTGTGAGCACCCCCACTGCTCCCCCCGCAAAGCCCGTGACCATGAAGGAGACGAACCGGGCTGATGATGACGGCTTTGTGACGGTGCAAAGGAGGAAGCACCGACAGAGTAGCTGTAAAAACCGCTGCGGCAAGGCTCCTACGGAGTCCAAAGAAAAACTGCGTGCTGCGAAGTCGAATACACCGGTGTATATTTCCCGTCTCCACTACACCACCGACGCGGAAGACATCGTGAAGTACGTGCACCAAAGGATGAAGTACGCGCCGAGAGTGGAGTTGCTGGAGTCGCATCGCAACGTAAACTTTAAGGCGCTTTTGTGTTGCGCATAACAACTTGCTACCTGCATCAGGTGATGGAAAAAAGCTTTTGGCCACAGGATGTAGTATTCCGCCACTTTCTCGGACAAACGCCACCGGAGCGCACAAAGACTTAGTGCAACTAGGTGATACGAGTACTAACATAGTTTTTAAGTTTTATTTACTAACACAATTGTTATATTGTTATATTTATACTTAAGTAGTTAGTTAAGGTATTCATCTATGGGTCTTTGTTACCTGAAAATAAATGGTTTTATTATTATATTAATTTGATACTCACTTCACAATTGACGTCATTCTGGATAGCGTTGTACAGGTCGAAGAATCCTTTTCCGTTCTGGAAACTGAGTGCCGCTGACGCTGCTAGGCTGCTGAGTTTCGTGAGACCAGCCTTGAAGCCGGGAAGACCTGGAATAGATAAATTATACGTTATTATCATATTAATTAAAGTTTACAATAAACCTACTTACATCATATAAGTAGAAGTGAAACAGATTTCAATGATGAAAAGTGAAACAACATTCGATTTTGTAGCCTATCGATCGTCATTAAGCGCGGTGATTGCGTAACACTATCAGTAGCAATGGCTTTCATTTTGACAGTTCCACAACACTCATTGCGTTATTTACGTTGAGCAGAAAATGTTTTTAGAATATAATAATTTTTATAGTACTTAGTTATATTTATTTAGTAGTTATATTTATATAGAGTATTAGTTTGTGTGTGTGTGTATATCTAATTTTGTTGTTGATTGTTTTTATGTTTTATATTTTAATCTAATTTATGTATTTAATTTAATTGTGATATTTATTCATTTTTTTTTTGGATTTAATTTTAATTTTTTAATTATGTATGGACTATGTCTGAAATAAATGAATTAATAATAAAATAATAATAATATGAAGCAATGAATTATCAATATCCTTCAAAATAATTCAGATCGTGATTGATACAGTGTTACACAATTCGGGTGTCGATGTCTTTGGCTATTCGCTTTTGGTCGTCAAGTACCTAAGGGCGAGGCCACAACACTGCGTTGCGGCGTCGTATCGCAAAAACGACGTCGCACAGCAATACAATGCGATGACGCAACGCAAAAATTTTATCGCATACGACATCGTACGACAAGACGCTAACCGTCAGTTCAGTTTCTAAAAAAAAATTGTTATTGTAGTCTGATATACTTTTGTCCCAAAGGACGGGACGTTCCTGAACTAAGGATATCAGGTAATCGATATCATAATCCGCCAGCATGAAACGTGCGCACCTCATTCAATGTGGACACTAACTACGAGGTAGCACGTCGTCGCATTGCAGATTTGTACGTTGCGTCAGCGCATCGGAAATTTCCACGATGCGTTGTGCTGCGTCGTAGATTTTTACGATGCGACGCCGCAACGCAGTGTTGTGGCCTCGCCCTTAGTATTTCAAATCCTTGTCGCAATATCGTTGACTATACGCTTCCTATTCATATTGATATAATACTTATTATTATTACAAAATATCCCACGCAATAATAAAATACTAGTAGGTACGGTCAGCAACGAACGTCGATTACTAATGTTACTTTTACGTATCATGTAAATAGACACAAAATTATTAGGAACTGCTTTTCAGCATTTCATATAGTTTGTACTTTTACACATTTCTGCACCCTAATTGCGTAACACACGATTACTCTCAATTTGAATCATTTTGAAGCATATTGCTAATCTATTGCTGCATATGTTTGAAAAACGTGTCTGCTCAACAACGTAAATAACGCAATGAATGTTGTTGAACTGTCAAAATGAAACCCATTGCTACTGATAGTGTGTTATGCAATTACCCTGCTGATTTGTACTTTTTTAAATATTGTATTAATAGGTATTCACCTAATTTAAAACGAAAAAATATGAAGTGTTTCAAATTGACTTCCGTTGCTGACCGTATATCTACAGTATTATGCTATCGTACACAAAGGTAAAGCTATTTTGTTATAATAAATACAGGAAAAATACAGAGTTAGATATTATTAAATGCGTCTATAATTAACAAAGATGTATGCGACTGATTATTTCATGGATTGTAGTTTACGTACATTGGTCACGCAATGTCCTTTATCACACTATCACACTAATATTATAAAGGCGAAAGTTTGTGAGTGTGTGTGAATGTTTGTTACTTCTTTACGCTCAAACGGCTGGACCAATTTTGATGAAATTTGGCACACAGATAGTTTATAACCAGGATTAACACATAGAACTTTTTATCCCGATATTCCTATGGGATCAAGACTTATGCGGGTGAAACCGCGGGGCACAGCTAGTACCTAATAATATTTTTTTTACCTGTTTTATGCAATCGCTGGTATTGTTATTTTATTACTAGATTGTGTGACGATTTATTACTATGATGATATCAACATGGTGCACGGCACGATACTGTAGGAACCATAGATATAAGAAAGAAGTTTGTTTTTATATTTCTACTAGCTGCGCTCCGCGGTTTCACCCGCATAAGTCTCGATCCCGTAGTAATATCGGGATAAAAAGTGCTCTATGTGTTAATGTTGGTTATGAACTATCTGTGTGCCAAATTTCATCAAAATTGGTCCAGCCGTTTGAGCGTGAAGAAGTAACAAACATACACACACACACACACACACCCACACACACACACACACTCACAACACACAAACTTTCGCCTTTATAATATTAGTGTGACCACGGAACGGTAGGAACAGTACCAAGGGCTTAAATTCATAACTTGGTATATTTTTAGTTGGATATGCAGATAAAGGTCATCACAATCTCATATCAGTGTTTTGGCACTGATTGTCGCTGAGATGAACATGCCAAAAATGTAGGGTAATTAGAGGTATTTTTGACAGATTGAGACAGACATCAGACTGTGAACGTTCTTAACCCTTTACTGCATGATATATTAAATAAGTGACCAATTTTTTTTTTAAAATGTTAATGTCTTTATTAAAGCTTCAGAATTAAACTTAGTGTATTTTTTTTATTTTTTTTTTATATATTTTTATTTCCAAGTGGTATGTGATGATAGACAAAATAGTTGTGTTTTATTATTGCTAATGATATGAAAAACAAACCCCATTAGGATTTATACGCTAGTTTTTTATTTTTTTAGAGTAAAATAAACTGTAAACATGTCAAACCATATATGGTTTCCTATGCGGTAAAGGGTTGAAATTACGAGAATTGCCCTTCAGGTTCCATATCTTCAGAA
>OX451406.1:15386986-15431274 GCA_949629135.1 Eremobia ochroleuca
TTGGCCAATTCTTCCCTTGCGGTTGTAGGGCTAACGCCCGCCTGGTTTGCGACCACCCTCTCATCGGAGTCCGGCGTTAAGCAGCCTGCTGTGTTTCGTCGATGCGTGGGAGTTCCAGTGCCTTAGGCATCTTCTGGGCACGCTCGTTACATCAGAGACCTCATCCAACGCTTTCCATCAGGAATGATCGAGGACAATAGCGGGCCCATTCAGCAAGAAAAAAAGAAAAAGAAAAGGAAATATTCTTTCTGTAAGTATAGGTCGTTTGACTGTACTAACGAAGACAGAAGTGCATGGAGAATTCCAAACCAAAATCGTTTGTACAGGGTTTCATCGCCTTAATAATATGTCTTGGATGACATAGATGGCGCTAGTATAGTAGTTGGATTGGAAAATATACATCTCTCGTTAAAGAACATTATCTTGTTTTTTGCTTGTTACAATATTACTTAATTTTAACACAAATTCTCCTTTGACATTACAAACCTTATAAAGCAAAGCACGTAATAACTAGGATTTGAACTCGGTGGCATAAAATTTACCGTCACCATTAGCCACTGGACCATTGCGTCATTACGCAATGAGTTGAAATTATCCTACTCTTTGTTATATTGAAGTTGTTTAGCGACTTTAACCCGTATCATAAATCTCAAAAGAATTGAGGGTAGTTTAATATTAACTGCATAAAAATCAAATCTTTTTGTTCAATCATAACGTTCTTTACTATCTTTGAGTGAGTTCAGTTACGATTGCGTTTAACAAGTTTTTAATATTTATTTTTATAATGAGTTCGCGTTCAAATATTGATATGGCTACGAGGGCCCAAATAATAGCATTGCATAATCAAGGCTTAAATTATTCTGAAATTTCGAGAGAAACTGGCTTAAACGTAAGTAATGTTTTAAAATCACTGTTCGTTATTTATTTTATCATCCATGGTTATCGATACACGAAAATAATAAATAATATATTTCCCTTATAGAGAAAAGACTGTTACTTTATGGATAAAGCGGTTTCAAGAAGAGGGTTCGTTGGAACACCGTCGTAGATCCGGCAGAAGACGCCATATTGACTCAGACCAGCGTCAACTTATGGTGCAAGGTTATGAGGAAAATGGCTTTACACCAACAAGATATTACTCAGAGTTGTTTGATACATCTTTGCGGACGGTGTATCGTGCTCTTCATAGTGAAGGTCTGCGTTATCGTCGACATGCTATTAAGCCATTGCTAACCGAAGCTAATAAAAGAGCACGATTGGAGTTCGCTTTGAAATACAGAAATTTCGACTGGAGCAACGTCATCTTCAGTGATGAAAAGACTTTCAAGTCTAGCCAGCACGGGCGAGTTAGATTGTGGCGTAGGAATAATACGCGTTATGATAGTGATCACGTTGTGCCTAACTCTGAATCCGGTCGTATAGCAGTGAACATTTGGGGATGGATGAGTGCTGCAGGACCAGGAGAACTTACTGTAATACCCAGTCGTGCAAACAGTGTAAACTACATAGATGTGCTGAATGACGTCATGTTGCCCACCGTGCGGAATGTTTTTCCTGCAGAAGACATGCCAGTGATAACGTTCGTGCAGGATAATTGTCCTATACACCGTTCCATAATTGTGCAAGAGTGGTTTAGCCAGCAATCGAACATACGGATTATTCCTTGGCCTGCGAGATCGCCAGATTTAAACCCCATTGAAAATTTATGGGGCGTTATGGTTCAAAGGTGGGACAATAGGAACGAAAGGACTAAGGAAGCACTGAGTACTTACTGCATGCAGGTATGGGATTCTATACGGGGTGAAAATTTATGTGAAAAATTAATAAACTCCATGGGTTCGCGGTTGCAAGCTGTAATTGATCAAAATGGCGGATACACGAAATATTAAAAAAAGAATAATAAAGTCTTGACTATTGGATTGAGTAATAACAAAGACCGGGGTAGCTATAATTTATTTGATAAATTACAGTGATCAAATTTAGTGTAAGTGGGATAAATTTATTCACTACTTTATAACAACAAAATGTTATTACACTAATGATTTTGATTTGAAATTAAAATAAAAACAATATAAGTATAGATTCCTTTCCAATATAATAAATTATTTATTTATTATTATAAACAACTCGGTCCCAAAATGACAGGTATAACCCGGTCTTACAATTGTTATTGATTTTAGGTTTAGCTTCAATTTCTTCCTCGTTCTGGAACGAATACTTAAGCTATGGACCTTAGTCATAACATAATGCACAAATCAATCATTATAGTCAATACCACTAAGCACTAACCATAATTATGCAAAACGTAATATTTTTATAATTTATGAGTAGGTAAAATATTTATTTACAGAAGTAAGGTTGCATATAGTGAAAGGTATTATAACATTATGTAAATAAAACTAAATAATAGAAGAATAGCACAACACAGTTTTGATTTAGAATACTTATAATATCTATTATACAGTTTTACTTTGTTAATGTCTTCCATTTTGTAATAGAGTTATTCAGTTATAAATTTTACTTGTATTTCTCATAAAAAGTGAATTAAATAATTGTCAATTGGGTGTAAAACTGTTAGGTTAGGTTATACACTGTATAAGAAAGAAAGAAATAAATAAATTGTAGGTATTCTTCTTTGAGAATTAAATGTCTTAAACTATAATATCACTAAAATAGTTTCATTTCTTATCCTTTACGAGAATTAAACTTAGTAAATCTTAATCTGTAAGAAAAATATATCTAAATCTTACATAAATGTTTCTTACTAATAATACTAATAAATACCACCAATTATGAAATTAATTTATAACAAAAAACAAAATAAAAAAACGTTTAAAAATATAAAAAATGGAATATAAGTTATATTATATAATAATTAAATATAAAAAAGTCTATTGAGAACTGGGTTTCGAACCTGTGCCCTGTGGAACGAGCTTTGTTATAACGCCATGCTTATCCACATGAGCTACCGATCTAATTATTTTGTTAAGCGAAAATAAGAGCTACTTTGTGAATGTGGGGATTTCTATTATTTATGATCTACGCCATCTGTAGTCGAATTAACTAATATGCCAATATTGGCTTATTTGGTTTGGTTTGGTTTAGATAGCGCTGTATTAAGTACTCGGAAATAAGAAAATAAAATAATTTGTGTTTATTTGAATATAAATATATTATTATTTCTTAGTAATTATTTTAGGTATTAAAATCCTTATTATGTGCCTCTGCATAATAATGTATTAAACTTTGCAGTGTTATTTTCATGTTTGAACAGCGCCATCTAGTCGTCTCTTGAAAAGTAATGAAACGTAATGCAAAACCTCACAGTCAAAAGTCGACCTTAGGCTCTCCATGCACTTTTGTCTTCAATAGTACCTACCTACTGCATGACGTTAAAAGTGTAGTAATAATAGACTCCCCAAATACGGCTGCTGTGTTTTGGTTTGTCCTTGAATCCTGTCCTTGTCATTGGTTAGAATATATACTTTGTCAAGGACATCAATGATAATTTTTTCATGCGTCTGTGAGTCTGCCTTTCTTTTTGTTTTGGTCTTAAAGCCAAATTTCCAAACGTATTTTTCAAACGCAGAGTTTTGGGCAGAGTTAGTTTACCATAGGATAAAATGTCAAGCAGTTATAGTATTTTTTTGTACAAACACGCTGTGAATGTGTGCGTGAATACGAGTAGCGTCAGCTGATACTGCACACACATTCACAGTCTCGGAGCCATGGTATAGGACGGTACCGAGAGCTCCTGCGCTTACACACACACACACACACACACATTCACAGCGTGTTTGTACACTTGTTTACCACAAGTAAAGTGCGCGTCGCTTTATGCGATAAAAATACTGTATTTAATGTGGAAGATGGATTTATTTTGTGAATTTTCTGTTTCAGTTTTTTTTTTATATCTCTTCCCCGCACGTGTCAGTCAAAACGCTTTTAGCTATCAACATTCATTAATTGCTATTGAAAATGTATTGTTTCGTATTACTCTGTAAAAGATTACTTTAAACGTTTTCAATTGCCTAGTAGCCGCGAAACACGTGTCCTATTACATCAAAATTAAATTAGCGCTCTGCAATAGACAATAGCTATTTAGGAATGTACAATACAATGGACACAGTAAATACTGATAGGTAGGTAGGAAGGGCTCGTGGCTAAGTAATAACAGCCACACAGGCTGATCGGTCAAGTTAAGCTACGTTTGCCGCGGTTGGTCTGTGGATGGGTGACCATCTTTACATACCGAGACCCCTCCGTGCTTCGGAAAGCACGTTAAGCCGTTGGTCCCGGCTGTCATTCGTAGATCTTTGACATTTTACGTGTAATCAGAAACCCGAAACTTTGACAACCAGTCTTACCAAGGTACGTCTAGGTGGGTCGTATTACCCAGTAACTGGGTTGTGGAGATCAGATAAGCAGTCGCTCTATGTGAAATACCGGTATTCAGCTGCATCCGGTTAGACTAGAAGCGGATCCCAACATAATATATAATACATATATAGTTACATATTATCTCACAACAGAGTCACGAAGTTCGCGCCACGCGAGTTTACGATAAGTACCGAATTCGATTCCCATGTAGTTGCGAAAAGGCAAGGCAGATGAGATAGATAGAGGTACAGTCATTAATGGTTGTACTAGTTTTCAATTCAATTATTAACCCTAAAGTTACAGAATTTTGTGCGGGTCAAATTAACCTTTTTGTTAAAACTGACTAACAATTTGCATTTTGGTAGCGTTAACTTTTCCAAAACCTGTTCTGATAAAATGTCTGTTCCTAATTGTTAGTTTTAACCAATGCCAACACCATTTCAAGCAATTTAAGTTTTCCCAAGTATTTCAAAAGTCAGAGTGAAATCGCTCGGCGTAAAACCATGATCCGCTAACTAAACCTTTAAACTAAGCAATTGGCTGTTTCAGTGAAGAATTTATAGTGAGTACAGACGCCAGCACATCAAGCTACCCGAAACTTTCAGATTTTCCCAATCAACTTTGAACCTTATGCTTTAGCAATAAAGTTGAAAATTTATTAAAGAAATCTGACAGATTGTAGTAGCTTGATGTGCTGGCGTCTGTACAAACGGTGTGCCGGATGGGGTTCCACATCGGCAAAAAAATCAACCTATCATGTTCCCACTACACACACAGGCCTCTTCTCTTCTAGAAGCAGTGGGCTATAATCTAACACGAGGGCCCAATGTCACATGTCTTCAAATTTTGTGTTCTAGAACATGCCGGTCTCCTCACAATGTTGTCCTTAACAGTTTTGAAAGCAGTGGTGAAGAAATTAAATACACCAATTAAAGTGCAAGTTCGAATTCATGACTCGTCCGTCAGTCGGAGCCGATACCAATGGCCCACCACCACCAACACTGATCCCAATAACTTTAACTCCATTACGAGGCGAATTTTCAAAAATTCTTCCAAAGTGCTCACTTTTGCTATGGAATTCTGGAGCTAAATCGGCTTCTCGGCTGTGCCTTAACTGTCAGTGAGTGAATGAATAAACGAATTAAGATTTTTATTAAGTAGATTTGTAGTTACCTGCTGTAAACCTCAGGCTTGGCGACATGTACCACCATATCAGTCAAGTACTTGGCTGCTGCCTTGATCCAGTGTCTCCTAAACGAGTGGTTTTCAAAGTTCTTGAACATCTGTTGGAAGCTTAGTTTACCATCAGGTCCAGTAAAAGCCTTAAGCGTCCTCTTCAATCCCGACTTCTCCCAAATCGTCTTTCCTAATTCTGAGTTGATGAAGATGTCCCAATATAAGTGAGCCTTCTCCAAGAACGGAGGAAGGAACGAAGCATGGTCTTTATGCTCATCTGCTCGCTTCTGGGCTTCTGTATCCGATAATGAGCCTAAAGCGTTCATAATTAAGGGCATAAATCCTCCGACATTCTTGTTGCCAAGTAGACCAGAGGCAAGACTCATCATACTTTCCAGGTTAATTTCTCCTTCTGTACTCTCTCGCTTCTTTCTGGCTGGTTTCGGTGCCTCTGTGGTGCCCATCTGCTGGGCAAACATGGATATCATAGACCCTACTAAAGCTGGATCTATCTTGCCATCTTGACCTCCTAGTAAACTGCCAAGACCTGTAAAAAGTGATTGGGTTTTTTTAGTTGAGCTGTTATTTGAACATAGGCTTTTAGTTCTGGGATGGTTTGAGATAAACCACTTCTGTGCTTTCCTACCGCCCGTTCATAGTTATTTTACCTGTTATTTTGCATTACTGTCAATATTCCAGTGATCTTTATTTTCCTTGTGATAAGGTAGCTATTGGGTTGCTACCACTGACAAGGCTGTCAAAATCACAATGTTCTTTATTCTCGTTACAATAAGTTAGCTGCCGTCAGAGGTATAAAAAATGTGAAAGGGTTGTAGCTCTGAAGTAAATATTATTTATGATTAGATAAATACTTTCAATTGCTTTATTGGTTACCGATAATTATAATGTCTTAAGTGTCTCCGGTTTGTGTGTTAGAAAATTATTTGCCGTAAATTGCACCCACAAAAGATTTTTTGAAGTGAAAACTTCTTTAGCGGCGTTGTACACTTTTTTTGTAACGGGTAAAAAATGTAAAACTCGCGTCAGGACACGTGACCCTGATCGAAAATTCGTAAGACTGATGGTGAGTACACAGCCGGCGGCGCGGCGTAGGCGAGGAAGTATCCCCCTCTCTTTCTACGGCGCGGCGAAAATGTATGCCTGCGCCTGTTGTTTAGTTTAGGTGGGGCAGGGTGCTTGCGCGAATGTTCGTGTGTGTTTATGTTACAGAAACAAACTTAACTTAAATGAATGAATTAATTAGAATTGTAGTTAGAATGTATTGATAGACTTGAAGGTACATCTCTCGACAATAAATCTGCAATTTGGGAACTACAGATAACTGGTGGAACATATGGCACACCTCCGGTGGACTTGAAAAAATTAATAAAATAATGGTTCTGGTAATAATGATGGTGAAAAAGTCGTCGAAATTATGGATGGAAGTTGATTTTTCTGAGAGATAAACTTTTTAATGTAATATAAATTGTCATGTTTGTGCAAGATAGCGCAATAAATAAATATTGTATTCTACGACATAAATGATAGTACTTTTATAGTGATAATTAAAGCAATTCGTGCAAAATGATTCCCTAACCATTCCAAAATATTAAAATGCACAACGTTAATATTTAAGTTTTCACTTCTGCCGGCACTCCCGGAGTGCAACCCGTCGTTTTTTATTGTGGTGTTTGTTTGCTCGAGGAATTGTCGGTCTTTACTAAGTTCCAATTCAGCTAATAATTAAATGAATGCTGTAAGCAAAATAATACTCAGTAATATTCAAGTTTCTGTAAGCTGTTTGTTTTCTAATTAAAGCGTGGAAAAATGCTTATCAGTAAACACAAAACAAAATGCTGAATACCGACCTACTCGTTTATTGTTACTCGTGCGAATAACATACGAAAGTCAGACAGCTTTGATTTACTTAATTACAAATTAAGCCATTGAAGGACACTGAACGAGAGACAATCGAAGTTTTATTGTTCTCAAATCTGGGGGCGTTTAGTGTCCCGAATTTGTTTGCTAGTTTTGAATGTAAAATACTAGACATCTAATCAAATAAATTCTAGAAAATCAACAATTCCCAGTAGATTCAAGCTTCACTAAGGTTGGAACACATAGACAAACTAGGAGCGCCCCGCGGTTTCACCCGGATAAGTTTCGATCCCGTAGGAATATCGGGATGAAAAGTATCGTATGTGTTAATCCTGGTTATAAACTATCTGTGTGCCTTTCATCCAAATCGGCGGGGTAACTGCGTAACACATTATCAGTAGCAATGGCTTTTATTTTGACAGTTCAACAACATTCATCGCGTTATTTACGTTGATGAGCAGACAAATGTTTCGAACATATGAAGCAATGGATTAGTTAAATCCTTCAAAATGACTCAGATTGAGCAATCTCAATCTGAGTCATTTTGAAGGATTTAACTAATCCATTGCTTCACTGTTCAGTAGTTTTTGCGTGTAAGGGCGCGTTCCCACTATGTCGTAACGATTAATTTATCGTTAGACGACTGTCGTCTCTAGCTGTTCCCATTAATACGATTGTTTGTCATCAAATTTTTTTATCGTTTAGCGACTGTCGTATCTAGCTGTTCCCATTGGATCGCGACGACATTTTATCGTTGATTTGCGGTCACGATTTAGTTGTAATGATTTTTTATCGTTTTACGACTGTCGTGCTAGCCGATCCCACTGTCACGAAAATCTGTTGTCACTGCAAAAAATGTTGTAGACGACAGTAAATCGTGTCGTTCTATATGTGAACACCTCCATTTAAATACACAAGCCACGACACTTAAAACTACACGATTATATTGATTATGTCGTCACGACAAAGTGGGAACGCGCCCTATGAGTAACTGACACTTTGACTCTTGAGCTTTTGTATGGCGTTTCAATGGAATATGAGGCCAGCTTATACTGGTTTTGTAACCATTGACGTGTGGCTTCATAATCAGCCTATAACGGCCCGTATGTGTTGTTGAGACACAGGCCTCCTGTCGGTGAGGGCCGTAATCCACCACGCGGGCCCAGTACGTGTTAGGAGATGTCACATGTCTTCGTATTTTTGGTTCTCTCACGATGTTTTCTTTCACCGTTTTGAGAGCAGTGGTGATGAAATAATTTACACAAACTAAAGCGCCTGTCTGGGTTCGAACCTACGACCTACATACAACTCGTAAGTCGCCGCCGTCACCACTGCACGTGCGGCTTACTGCACATAAATAAAAGGATTTTTGGAATACAGATTAGCAAGTACCACTCTAGTTAAATAAATGTATTGTTTAATTAATCCAAAATAAATACTTTGGATTAATTAGGCATGAATGACTGAACGTGAAGAATGTATGTTTATTAATATACTTATCGCTATATCGCTGTTGTAATAAAGTAGAGTAGTCTTACTTTCACGTTTTTAATGTTATTGCTATTTTTTAACAGCAAAACGATTCGAACTGCCTTCTCCTTTTTCACATAAGTATTTTGTAGAGAAATTTTCACAAGAAAATCTCAAATCAAGGCTCTCGCGGGCAGGCGCGGCGGGACATGGTGCGACGCAATTTTGGCAGAAAAATTTCCATGAAGTTTTCATTCGAAATTGTTCTACTAGAGTCACGTAGTGCCAGTCTGCGGGAGCCTTCTAAATTATCTTACCTGACAACATATCCCCAGCATTTCCATTCCCAGCAGCCTGTCCAAACATGGCCCCCAAATTCTTCGCATTATCCCCCTGCATGAGGTTCCCAACGATATTTCCTATAGCTGCTAAGCCGTTCATGTTGTTGCTGCCCCCATCCCCCATGTTTTGCAGTAAGGTGGATGCCAGGTCCATGAAGGGGTTGTCATCATCTGTTCGGATGGATGGGATGGTGATCAACTGGCAGGCTATGACCAGGAGTATGCTCAGTCGCGCCATGCTTCTGAAAAAAAAAAAATCTACATTCAAATTTTGGTTATGGTGATGGAGGTATACGCCGTTCGTGATTTGGTTTCCAAACATGTAAACAACTATGTCTTTTTGGAAAAACAAGTTTAAAAGCCACACATTATAGGGTCGTTGTTATCACTTTTTTGTATTGGACCGAACCTTCTGGTTACGGAGATATTGAAGGTCAAACTTCCGAATATTACTGACGTTATTTTACGACAGAAAGTTTTTAATAACAACTCTCTAACAATATTCTGATAAATAAATGGACTATTACTATAATGTTATAAAAACTTTGGGTACCCCCACGACCCCTGTCACCCAAAACGACGATGTTTTCGTGTTAATACATTGCGCACGACAGTAAACAGCAAATTTTCACACCAAAAATTAACGTCGTTTCCCAGAAATTATTATTATTTTTTATTTTTTTAGTTTGATTTGCAGAATGCCTCGTTGACGGCTATTTGATGAGTCTTTTTGCACCCTGTATAGTTCAGTTTGCACTACAATTTCAAACATTTTTACGACTTTTCCAATATTCATACACGTATAAAGTTGATATTTGTTTAAGTGAAAATAACATTAATTAGAAATTGCCTTCAGAATGATTGTTAATGGATTTTTGGTTTTCCTTGCAGTTCAATAAGACGTAATAATTCAATAACTGTTACAGTCTTTGCTCTTATAGGGGTCGGCTGGTCCTTAAACATTTCACACTAGAACTCCTCCGTGTCTCGGAAAGCACGTTAAGCCTTCGGGCGTTCCCGGCCTTCATTCGTAGAAATTTGACAGCTGTTACAGGGTAGTCAGAAGCCCCGAAAGTCTGACAACCAGTTTTAACAAGGGGATATGTACTGGTATTCGGTTTCATCCAGTTAGACTGGAACTTGACCCCAAGATATTTGGAGAAAGCCAGGTGGATGATGATGTGGTTGGGATGAAACGTCTTATTATAGGTACAGACGCCAGCACATTAAGCTACCCAAAACTGTCACATTTTCCCAATCAACTTTGAACCTTATGCTGTAGCGATAAAGTTGAAAATCTATTAAAGATATTTGACAGATTGTAGTAGCTTTATGTGCTGGCGTCTGTACTTACTAATAGCAGCGATATCAATTTTATTTTCCTAATCTTGCTAATTAAATACCAATTAAGGGCCCTCGGAGTCTTATTTATACAGGGTGTAACGGAAGGGGGACATCAACCCTGAAGGAGGTGAATGTGCTCATGAAACTCAACAACTTTCCCCAAAGAACATAGGTCGAAATATGAAAAAAAAAATTGGCCCTTCCTTACAAAACTGACTACCAGCTGATTGATTTACTATGGGAGGGCCAAATTTTTTTTTCATATTTCGACCTATGTTCTTTGGGGAAAGTTGTTGAGTTTCATGAGCACATTCACCTCCTTCAGGGTTGATACCCCCTTTCCGTTACACGCTGTATATCCAGTAAGGTTCTTCTTGCTTGTATGAACCTCTGAATAATTGAATTCATATAAATTATAATTATCAATTATAAAATAATAATCATGTTCGCAAACGTCCGTAAGAATAAGTGTTACCTTTTTGAATATAAAATAAATAACAGACTCATCAGTTATGTAAATGTTTAATTTTAATTATCTTCATTTCGTATCAAGTAGGTGAGGAGCAAAATTGCAAAAAAAAAAACAGCTCCTAAAAATACTGTTGCTATTCATTTTATTATAATTAGATATGGTGGCAGATTTCGGTAAATGATAATTGATTTATTTTCTGTAAGTAGGTTTGTACAAACACTTTTACATGTCAATCATATTTTTTTAAAACTAGATGAGGTCGGCGTTTCCTATCTGACTACTCTGAGAAGAAAGGCCGAAACAAACTCAGAGGTCACAGTCTCTTTTAAAGTCCAGACATAATCTTGGTCAGACCATAATGTTTTGTTCGGGTTCTTTCTAAAAATGTTGTGAGACTTAGAACGGTTAGGTTACTAGTTAATTAGTCAGTTAGGATAGTTTCTGCTGTTTCCTAACGCCTAAATTCAGAGTATTGTAATTTGTAAGGTTAAGAAAGTCAGCTTCATTGAATAATTAGAATTTAAAATTGACATTCACAAATCCATGTTTATTTTCTTAACAATTAGGTTTACCATCGATACGAAGAGGAAGGAACTAATATTCGTATAAAATACATTGTCAACAAAACCTATGCGTGTTGACTTTTGGTGTTGCGGTTGCGACATAAATTTTCTTAAGAAAATATTAACTTTACACTTACAATATAAAGAAACTCAAAGCGTTTATTTCAATTAAACTAATTACAGGCACTTTTGAATTGTCAAGGTGTCATTCAGTCAGAAAGATGAAGCTAGTTGCCCATTCCAAAGCGTAGAACGCCACGAACACTTTTGAATCAAAATATTGTTACAAACTACTAATATACTTCTTGTATATAAAAAAAGACATATACCAATTCACAAGGCAGTTTTATAGTTATTGCCAACAAGTCACGTTTATGACGGTATGTCGTGATTCTGGGGTTATGATCACCATAACCGAGGTGTATGTGTAAAATCTATGGCTGTAGCAAACAACAGACAATTTTATGTCACCCTGGTGTTCTAGGGTGTGTAAATCAAAATTATCTAAGTATATAATTGTGATGGTGGATAGTTAAACCTGCCGGTCAATTCTGTAAAAATCTCACCGTGAAATCGTAAGTGAAGTGAGCACTTAATAGTGTTAATCCCTAGCGAATGACAGCTCACTCCACGCTCACTTCACCCAAGCTTTCACGGTGAGATGGTTACAGAATCGCACGGCAGAGTGCTGTTTAAGGCGCGGTAAAAAGTAAATTTTTAGGACAACTTTAGTAGCGCATCGCAGCAACAAATAAGGTTCAAAACAGCGATGAGTTTAATGTTAGTTGAATCCAATGACCATTAAAATAAAAGTAATTTTGCAGTTTTAGTTAAATTAAAAAATAAATGCACGGCTCAGTGGAGTAATTTTTAGGTTTTTCTTTAGTTGATTGAATTCTCTTTTTCATTACATAAAATTATATGATAGTTTACGCTCAAAACTTAGAGAATGATGCGACAAACGATATTAAAACTGAGCGTTTTACGGTGTCCTTCGATTGGCGATCGTCTTAGCAGACAGCGGGGCAGTGAGAGTAGACGACGAGACGAGTTGTAGAACTTGTAGATTGTAGGTTCTAACTCAGACAGAGACAAAAAACAAAAGTATGTAAGTATGTAAAATTATTCAATTGGTTGTATCTAAGCCAAGGCCGGAAACGAAAAGCGGTTTTTTGTCAAGTTCAATGACATTAAACGGATAATTATATATGCACTAATGTGTAAATTTCAGTAGCAAATAGATAAATAGATATCTCATACTTTATGGCGACGAACTCTCATTTACGCTTTACATTAATTTAATCATACCTACAATTTAGCCAAAAATTATAGGCATTTATTTACATACTCCTGCATGTCGATTCTGTAAAAATCTCACCGTGAAAACTTGCGTGGAGTGAGCTGTCAGTATCATCTCACTGATGCTAGGGATTGACTAAGCAAACATTTACAATCATAATCGAGATTTTAATTATATTTTTTATTTTAATTCTATTGATATTTTATATCATTTCAAAACTAGTATTTTAGTTGTCAAAACATTACTATTATTATATATTAAAAGACTAGTTTCGAAATTATATAAAATTATCTATAGAATTAGCATAAAAAAATATTATTAAAATCTCGATTATGATTGTAAATATATTCTCGGTCGGTGGGATCACACTGACAGCTCACTCCACGCTCATTTCAGCTAAGTTTTCACGGTGAAATGTTTACATAATCGCACTGCTGTTCTTGAGCCAGTATGGTTTTAATAGAATATTTAGTTTTGCAATCAGACATAGTAGGTACGAGAATGTCTATCTCTGAGCAATCTTGGCAATTTCTACACAGTAAAAAAACGCTTTACGGCAGATCCATATTCAGCAATAAAAGAAACTCCCGTGACTGCGTGTAGAGCCTAACCATGTAACACAGGCAGTCCGAAAGCTAATTAATGAATGAATAGATAACACCACATTACAATGTACATACAATGAAACACGCGGGATGTTGCAGAAAATACTTGTAGTTATCATAAACACGAACGATTTTATCGGGTTTGTGTACGATATACAAATGGCTGATTGTTCCTGACAAGTGATCCGGTTTGGTTATAGGAATATAAAGATATATGTTCAAAAAGATGAATAGGACATAATCATTTTCAAAAGAATAAAGAGAGACCAAGGCTAAAGACACTCATGAACTCTCAAATAAACACGGATAAATACGGGTCTGTTCGTGCCAAAATATCAAAAGCCATCGATCGAACTTGGAACGCGCATCTGGATCGAGTGATATCGGGTCTTAGCTGTATTTGCTCTATCACTGACAGTTTGTACCTTTCGACCAGCGTCACTGCTGTAAAAGAAAAGGAAGAAAAACAGGTTTATTTGTCACAGAAACACGTGCATACAAAAAGATAATGTATGTAGTGTGTGTGTGTGTGTGAGGGTGTGCTAGCATAGAACTTTTCGCCGGTTGTAAAAAAATCTGCTGTTTCATAGAAAAGTGCCTACGCGGTCAAAAGAACAGTTTTTTTTTTAAATAACCAACGAAAATTTCCAACGTATGGGGTTCAAAATCGTATACATAGTACAGTTTGCGCGACGATATCCCACAGCCACCCTCTATTCTGGTACCCAAGTACCTCTATAAGGCTATAGTCTTTAAGAGCTGAATTTTATCGAAGGAATAATTTTGAATCTTTCACAATTCATCGATACAAATACTGTCAGACGTTTTTATCCCACGAATAAAAATTATCTGTCCATTGAAAAATCAGTCCTTAATCACTTAAGTCTAATATGATAGATAACCCTAACATCGTTATCGGCATCCAAAAAAACTGTCCACTGCATTTACCATTATAATTATGAATAAAAGATCCAAGTAAGATCGTCTCGCTTCAAGAAATCCATGTTTCTCTGGCATACCTGCATCGAGTGATATAAAAGTGAAATCTGTATCATATGTCGGATGCAGGAATAGAAATTGTTAGTTGAATGCATCGTTAGACGTTTGAAGCGATTTGAACCCTTACTTTAGTCAGGTTTAGATGTCAGAATTCGTCACCATTTTAACGATTTTGGCTTAGATTAGTTTTATCTAAGGATTTTGGATATTCTTTTTCGCTATGGATATTTTATTTTCTTACTTTGTTTTAATGATGGTCTGACAGTTTGAATAATTTATGCAGCCTGTGTGTGTATTTTCATTGGTTTTGTTCGTCGAATCGTTGAGGAGCTCAACGATTCGACGAACTTAAAATTAAGTTTTAAATTGAGCTGCACGATTACCGACAAATGCTGGCACTCACTGGACAGGTCCACTCAAATCTGTGTGGTTATTTCCTTAATATACCATTTCAGACACCAATCTCTATTGTCTTCACATGATCTGACCAAAATTATGTCATGACTGAGACTGGTGACCACTGAGTTTGTTTCGGCCTTTCTGCCTGGTTTTTAAAATATGTATGACGTGTAAAAGTGTTTGTACAAACCTACTTACAGAAATATAATCACTTATCAATTATGTAGGTATAGTAGTGATTCCCATCCTCTCTTGTGCGATTTTAGAACCGACCTAGTAGAGTCCGTATGAGTGCGACAGCTACTAAATCAAAGTTTTTTTTCCGGGTTTTTTTTATTACAAATTCAATCAAATTGTTTTTGTAAAATATAATATAGATCAGTGGTGGCCCCGTGGTAACGGCGGCGACTTACGAGTTGTAGGTCGTAGGTTCAAACCCAGACAGCCGCTTTACTTTGTGTAAACAATTTCACTATCACTGCTCTCAAAACGGTGAAGGAAAACATCGTGCGAAGACTGGCATGTGCTACAACCAAACGATCGAAGACATGTGAAATAAACTCTTCCGACACAGGCCCTGAGTTCGGAGCGAGCAAGCCCCACCACGACGTCAGCGTAGAGATACGGCGGTTATTATTATTATTTATTTATTCAGACTCATCATCTGCCTAGCCTTTTCCCAACTATGTTGGGGTCGGCTTCCAGTCTAACCGGATGCAGCTGAATACCAGTATTTTACATGGAGCGACTGCCTATCTGACCTCCACAACCCAGTTACTGGATAATACGAGACCCCTAGGTAAGACTGGTTGTCAGACTTTCGGGCTTCTGACTACCCGTAACGACTGTCAAAGATCCACGAATGACAGCCGGGACCAACGACTTAACGTGCTTTCCGAGGCACGGAAGGGTCTCGATATGTAAATCTCGATATGGTCACCCATCCA
The DNA here is from genome assembly GCA_949629135.1 of Eremobia ochroleuca. Classification (NCBI taxonomy): domain Eukaryota; kingdom Metazoa; phylum Arthropoda; class Insecta; order Lepidoptera; family Noctuidae; genus Eremobia; species Eremobia ochroleuca. The sequence continues at coordinate 15,402,861 of OX451406.1, forward strand.
CAGACCAACCGCGGCTAGCGTAGCTTAACCTGATCGATCGACCTGTGCGACTGTTATTATTTAGCCACGGGCCCCTCCATTATTTATTCAGACCACAATGATCTATATTGTTAGTAAAAAAAAAAAGCTTATACGAGTAGTACTTAATAACTGAAACAGATCGGGTCCGGTTTGTAGTCGTCCACACTAGCGGGTTTTAAGCCCGGACGGCTATTGATTGCACGATAGTGTTGGGACAGTCACGCAGCCTGCGGACTAGGGAGGCAGAATTCTTACGCAACAGTGCATCAAATCCGTCAGTGCGTGCATCTGCAAAAATTGTCGAGGCACTACAGAGCCGCGGCAATTGCAACAATACCCTGAATGCGTTATTGTATTGGATACGCAGAGCATTGTAAGGGTATATGTGAACCACAGGGCTCCCGAAGTCCCATGTAATCGAAGTTGAGCCCGTTGCTACCAACCGGGCACCAATCCGGACTCCGGCAGCTACTGAGAAGATCCAGATAGAAAAATCCAATAACAATTTGCCCGACCCGGGAAATGAACCCAGGACTTCATGCTCAGTAGTAGCGTTTGCGACCACTAGACTAATGAGTCATTGATATTTACGTTTAAAAAAAATTCTATTACCTAACAGTCATTTTAGATTGTGACGTTAGTAAGAAAAATATAATTGCAAGTCTCAGCAACCTAGTTCCAATAAAGAAATGCAACTGAATGGATGTCATGTGTAACAAAACCGTTTACAATCATCAAGCAAGCGAAACCAAAAGCGAAAGCTAGTCTATCATAATCCTAGTTTTCTCCATTATACTTAAAACACAATACATTTTAAATCACTTCATAGAAAAAATCATAACCACCTTCAGAACAAAAGCACAATACAAAACCAACCTTATTTCAAAACTTCAAGGTTAAAATTAAGTTGGAGAGCTATAATTATAGGACAATCAAGTTGCTTGATGGCTGGAAGATCTCAGCGATTTGAAGACAGTACTTAATGGTACCTCTGTTTATCACAACGGGGTACCGAACGGTACTTCTGAGCTGGTACTAATTGTGTGTGGTTAAATAGATAAAGACATAAAAATAAATGTTGAAAGATTATACTCGTACTAGTAGTGCTTGGAACATGTTCGGGACGTTATATTCAATTAAAGTTGGTATTTTTTAAATATTATGCTTAAAACACCTGGAAAAAATAAGATAAATAAGATTTTTAGCAATTTTAACCGACCTCAAACAGGAGGAGGTTATCAATTCGGATGTTTAATATATGTATATATTATATACTGGCTGATTTCTTTTTCAGGCTCCAAATTTTTACAGGGTGTTCTACTCATGAATATGAATACCTTTCACTATGGGACCAACTCTGAAATCACGAAAACAAAATCAGCTGTTTAATACAAAAGTTGAATACCTACTTGGCCAAAATGTATGAAACAGCTGGTTTTTTTTTCGTGATCTCAGAGTTGGTTCCATAGTGAAAGTTATTGATATTCATGGGTGGAACCCCCTGTAAAAATTTAAGAGAGAGAGATAAAAAATCAGTACGTTAATATTTGTAAATCGCTGGGGTACAAGGGTTAAAACGTTTATTTCCTATACTTAAGATTCTTCTAATATTGGAAGAAGTCGCTTAGGTAATTTAATTATGAGGGTATGGGTCCAATTTTGTTTCGTAATATGTAGAAAATTCTAGATACTTTTTACAAGGCGTAGACGACAGTAAATGAAAACACTGTCAGTAATAATGTATGAAATAAATGAGAAATTTCGCTTACAAACATTAGATATCATCATCTGCCGTGCCTTTTCCCAACTAAGTTGTGGTCGGCTTCCAATACCAGCATTTTACATGAGGCGACTGCCTATCTGACCTCCACCAGTTACTGGATAATATAATACCTCTGGTAACACTGGTTGTTAGACTTTCGGGCTTCTGACGGTCCGTAACGATTGCGAAAGATCCACGAATGAAAGCCGGGGCTTTCCGAGGCATGGAGCAGTCTTGATATAAAAAGATGGTCACCCATCTACGGACCAACAGCACCGATCCAGCCGGTCCCTTTGTTGCCCTCTCCCAGCGACGACCTAGGTCCGTACCCCACAGGGGGTGCCCTTAGCGTGTAGTCGCTAAGTTTTTAAGTTTTTTAAGCCTTGGCTGGAGGCCTTAATTTATTGAGGCATCATCAGAGCAAGCCGACGACAACCTCATAGGTTGAACTGCGAGATGCCATTAAAAAAAAAAACAGACCAACAGCGGCGAGCCGCGATCGACCCGTGCGGGCTTGTGGCTAAGTGATAACATTAGTTAGCCACAAGTCCACAGACATTAGATATACATGCTGTGGAAGAGCGGAGTCACCTAACACAGGCATTACTTGCCTAACAGATGGCTCCAATCACCAACTTATGTACAAGTTTTTGGTTCAGTAATAAATTTGATTTGATTTGATTTGATTTTGATTTGATACATATGTACAGACGCCAGCACATCAAGCTACTACAATCCGTCAAATTTCATTAATAGATTTTCAACTTTATCGCTAAAGTATAAGGTTCAAAGTTGATTGGGATAATTTGACAGTTTCGTGTAGCTTGATGTACTGGCATCTGTACGATGTTTAATTTATTGTCATATTGTTGTCACTGCAAAGTATATTTTGAGACATCTCGGATTCCATACAGAGATTTTTAAACTCAGTCATGTTTTAGTTTGCCTATTAATTCTAAACAGTTTAACCGTTTGTCGAAGAACAAGCCAAACTTTCTTTGGCTTTTATCGAATTCTCGTTAAAGTTCTCAATGGAATAACTTAGTATGCGTCACCGGTATTGAATAGGTAGTATTCTAAATATGCGCCATGTTGGTCATGTCGGTCATCGTACGCCCGATGGTATTGCCTCCTGAGTAACGGTATGTTACATTACTTTTGCAATTGGTTCTTACGTTGTAAATTCTAGAAGATTGTAATAAAAGTAAAGATGTGAACAGATTGGTAGGCCTTCTGATCGCTGCAATGTACGAAGTTAAGGAGATGCCTATTGTGATGATTATTATGGTCTCAGTTTTAGGGTGTATTTTTGTTTGGATGTTGCCTTTTTGTAGTACTGAGGTCAGATATATGTTTAAAAAAAAAAATTAGATCAACTATGTAAATAACACAATGAATGTTGTTGAACTGTCAAAATGAAAACCATTGCTACTGATTGTCTGTTACACAAATACCCTACAGATCGTAGACCTATTAGTTTCATTTTCCAATCCTGCCGTTTAGATTTTTTCTTCTTATGGTTCACAGGATAAGGGTCTTCTCTAACTCGCTGATGCTATGAAGACTTTTCAAAGTAGAAGACGACGTTACTCTAGTGCTAAGTAATCAACAATTAACGGTTCTTCAGACTTAGAAATTCAAATAGCTTACAGTGCTTTTGTCATTGTCGCATTTTCTGACCGTAAACCACATTCGCACGGAGGTAAAAATATCGCGTTGGGATTTTATCGCGCACTGGGTTTTCAACTCTCGATGTTGAGCCGAGCATTGTGAATTCAACAGAACGTATCCCAGCTTGTCAAAAAAACTAAACTGAAACTAGTTAAATTGTTGGATTTTGAACTCTCGGCGCTAGGTACTGCGTTCAAAATTCAGTGCGCGAAAAAAAATCGCCTAGGGAAAAACGCGATCGTTCAAACCTGGGCTTACTTTTTGAGATAATATTTTGTATTTCTGCATGTTATACATATTTAGTATCTCCAGAATTCATCGAGCTATTGCACGACTCATAATGCAAAGAATTAGAGAGTGCTTTACGATCGAATTTTTTTTTATTGCCTCCTTTCTGCAACTGTTTCTATTGTTATACTCGTGCTAGTGCACAGAACCTACTTAATTTATATTGTTGTATAGATAATTTACTGGAGATTAATTCTGTACTTTTCAAAAATTTATTTAATGCAGTGGAAACGAAAAATCATCAAGATATTTCTAAAAAAAATGCCGTCAATAAAGTATGAAACCTGAAAACATTGTAGCTTGCGAAAAAATCAATTAATTGGGTCAATTTTTTTTTTATATTTTCGTTTCATCTATAGGAGGAACCCTATATAAAATGGATCTTAGATGTAAAGTAGTTTAATTATAATTAATAAAAACAATTATGAGTCGTGCACTTTTGGATTTACGAAATTTTTGAAATATGCGTCACATGTCCATCGTGTACGCATACCACAACGGTGACGCATTACCGAGGCATGCGCTGTCACCTACATTATTGCACGATTTTAGACTTTTTGCTAATCTAGTGACATCGTCTCTTTGGTCAAACATTGCTGACTAAGTGTTTTTACCCCATTACCAATCTTATACATACTCTCGTATTGGCACGAACTATAACTGCAGTGCTATTCTGTAAAAATCTCACCATGAGAACTTAGGTGAAGTGAGCGGGAAGTGAGCTGTCATTAGGGATTAACACTATTGACACTGTTCACTTCAAGCTCACTTCACTTATGATTTCACGGTGAGATTTTTACAGAATCATCCGGCTGGTGTACAAATACACTTGTCCTCCTCGTTATTGTATTTTTTTTATACTGGACCATACCTGGGAACCTTCTGGTTACGGAGATATTGAAGGTCAAAATTCCAACTTGTACTAACGTTTTTTTTTTACGAAATAAGTTTTTAATGCCACAACACAGCTTTAAATACCCCCACGACCGTTGCATGCATCCATAAGCACAATGTCTTACGTGTCTTACATTGGGCACTACTGCAAATAGCAAATTTTGACACCAAGAAAAGTCGTTTCTCATCAATTATTTTTATGCAATGTCACTTAGTTTGATCTACAGAATGCGTAGTTGATGGCTATGTGATGGGTCTTTTTACACCCTGTATATTCCTTACACCTTCCTACACCACACATGACCGTGTAGGTATGGCACTTTGTTACGAAACAGCATTTTTTTTTGATAACCGACGAAAAATTTCAACGCTGTGGGGTTCAGAATCATGTACTGAAACGTCTGAAACCATGATTACAGCCGGTGGATTCTGTAAAAATCTCACCGTGAAATCATAAGTAAAGTGAGCACTTAATAGTGTTAATCCCTAGCGAATGACAGCTCACCTTTTTTTTTTTGTTTCGGGGTGGAAAATCCTCATGGATGTCCGCCGCCCTGGGGCGGGCGGCGGGGTCTGTCAGACTCTTACTGACTAAAAACCACCCCGGTGTTCCCTCTCTCACCTACGCCGGGGGTCGCGGGAACGAACGATACTTCCGCAACCCCCGGCTGGTGCTGGCCCGCTCCAGCGGGCCTCTCCTCGTGTCAGGGGGGGGAGTGAGGTGTTAAACTCCCCCCGCGACGTCTAAGAGGGGCGCGCGTGGAACACTACGCGCCGCCGCCTCGGGTCCTGATGTGTGGGGGGCGACGGACGTCCCCAAGTCCGTCGCCCCTGGACCCATTTATGGGGGCTGGAAGAGGGCGTTGTCCGCCCTCCGCCTACGCCCGGTGCGCCTGCTGCGGGCGGGGTGAGGGGATGAGATCTCCCTCTCCCTTTCCGCAGCCTCCTTCTGCGAGACGACTGTTTCGCAGAAGGAAACCACCGCGTCCCAGGACTCCTCGCTGCCGACCATAGATTCGACCACGGCCGGCAGCGATAGGTCACTGCCTACTCCTGAGATGAGGGCACGGCGCGGCTCCTCCCAAGCGGCACACTCTGCCAGCGTGTGCCGCACCGTGTCCTCCCGGCAGTCGACGCAGTGGTGACACCGGGCGTCCGGCTCCCTGTTTATGCGACACAGGTACTTCCCGAAGCAACCATGCCCCGAGAGCACCTGCGTCGCACGAAACGACAGGGAGCCGTGCCTCCTCCCGAGCCAGCGTTCGAGCACCGGCCGGACCGCCTCGATGGTGACGAGGCCGGCGGTAGGGCGCAAAAGCCTGTCCCGCCATTCCGCCACCAGGACCTCGCGGAGCTGAGACCGACGCAGCTCCAAGTGTCGCTGCATCGGTTGCTCGCCCCGCGCCCTCGCTTCCTCGCGCCACCGATACAGTGACGCGAGTACTTTTGCCTCGAGGTCCCAGGGCGATGACAGCTCACCTCACCCAAGCTTTCACGGTGAGATGGTTACAGAATCGCACGGTAGGTTGCGCATCGATGTCCCTGCCACACTGTACCCCTGTATACTTAACTAGATGAGATTGTGCGCTTTATAGTTTCTAATGTGACAATGGTGCCGATTCTCTTGTTCACAAACTAAACTAAATTTAAGTCCAGTGCATCTTTTTCTTTCTATTTCAATAAGAAAAGGACAGAAGATAAATATTAGCGCCATTTTGTTTACGGCCATATTTTTTAAACTTGTTTACGTCTTGTTAGGTACAGACACCGGTACATCAAGCTACTACAATCTGTCAGATTTCTTTAATAGATTTTCAACTTTATCGCTAAAGCATAAGGTTCAAAGTAGGTTGGGAAAATCTGACAGTTTCGGGTAGCTTGATGTGCTGGCGTCTGTACATAGATCTTTGATTACTTTAAACTTTCAGTGGTTATTTCAAACATCTAAGCAATAAGATGAACGTACGCAAGTTAGAAAATAAATTGAATTTTAATATCTCCGAAACGTGACGCTTTACGGGGGTTGGTACGATATACTTTTCGTTTGCATTGATGTCAGCAATCGATTTATTAATGTTTCATGCGTAGCCGCGATGTTGAAAAAAAATCAAAATGACGCGACAGTAGGAATGCCATATAAAAGTTGTCAATACCCTTTCGGTTACAGAAAATCTGATAATAGTGTTTAATTAAAAGATGTTACGGCTTCGAGGGCCGTGAGTTACGTAGTAACCAATTAAGCTTTATAATTAAAACTTACGTAATTCACTTTTCGTTACGGAACTCCGAAAGGATCCTTTCTTCATTAACTTATCACAAAAACAGACACCGCTTTTTATTCAATTAATTAGGTAACTTCCAATTTCTTCCTCCTTGACTTTAAAGTGATTTATCTACTTGCGGAAGATTTACAGAATTTTAATTGAAGACTTAATACATTTAGGATTTTGTTTAAACCAGTGCGTAAACTGTTACCAGGAATTCAGAATTAGATTCTAGACCTCATAGCGTAGAAATTGTTAGTTGATTATAAAAAAAAAATAAAAAAAAAACAGGTTTTTGCCTTATAAAGTCACCACTTTAGTAAATAATCTACAAGTGAGTTTATTTTAGAGAAAGTCAAGTACATGCTCCCCTTATCCTAATTCAAATAATGACGGTCAGTGCGACATGTATTCTTTTTCCATACATCTTTATTAGCCGTCATTTCAATTTTCATCAGCTTTCTAGCCACTTCATTATTATTCCCACAACCCATCCGTCGTTGTTTGTCCCTCCTTTACTAAAAAAAAAAAAATCAAAATGAATCTGTCTAGCATTTTCCCAACTATGTTGGGGTCGGCTTCCAGACTAACTGGATGCAGCTAAATAGTAGTATTTTAGTGACTGGATATCAGACCTCCACAACCCAGTTATTGGGTAATACGAAAACCCTTGATGAGACTACTGGTCAGACCTATGGGCTTTTGACTACCCGTAACGATTGTCAAAGATCTATTAAATGCCAGCCGGGACCAACGACTTATCGTGCTTTCCGAGGCACGGAGGGGTCTCGATATGACAACTCATCCATGAACGAACCACGGCAAGTGTAGCTTAATCTTCGATAGCCCCGTGCGTCTGTTATTATTTAGCCACGAGCCCATCTACCTTAATATCCACTTTCATAATCAAAGTATTCACGCAACACGACTCTCATTCTTTCGCATCAGATTGCCCTAAACATGATACCAAATAATGATTGCCAATATTCTTACTCATACCACGAAATGAACTTTTATTGTACAGACGCTAGCACATCAAGCTACCCGAAACTGTCAGATTTTCCCAATCAACTTTGAACCTTATGCTTTAGCGCTAAAGTTGAAAATCTATTAAAGAAATCTGACAGATTGTAGTAGCTTGATGTGCTGGCGTCTACATTTCGACACAACACTAGAAGACCATACAAGACTCATCATGCAGGTGACAAAAAACATCTTTACGGACCAGCCGGAATGGAAAAATCTCACCGTGATAACTAAGGTGACGTGTGCTTAGAGTGAGCTGTGAGTCATGCTGATGCTAGGGATTGACACTATTGACGACACTCCACGCTCACTTCACCCAAGTTTTCACGGCGAGATGGTTACAGAATCACACGGCTGGTCCTCATATCGCCTGACCAAGATTATGTCTGGACTTCAAAAGAGACTATGACCTCTTGAGTTTATTTCGGTCTTTCTTCTCAGAGTACTCGGATAGGAAAAACCAAACTCATCTAGTTTAAAACCTAGTTTATTTTTGACGTGTTGTTTTGAACCAATTTCCAGAAATAAATATCATTGATCATTTACAGTCAATAAGTGACAAAAACTATAAGCTATACAACCTCCTTGCTGTCATTGGTGAGTCGGTACCCTGCCTAGCGGTATACCTCTGACGTCACATAACCTGCGCAAGTCAATGACCCACCTGTCTTGATACTTGTATTATAATCGCGACGGCCCATAGTTTTTGTGCGCGGCAATTTATGTAGGTCTTACGTCCTCAGATGGTAACTGTTATAATTCTTTTGTAGGTTAGTTTTTAAGCCTATTCCAATAGTATTTTTGTCAAAGGTTCCCAATAGCAAAAATGAGTAACCCTTAAAAACTTTCATCCCCTATTATCCCTTTAGGGGACGTATTTGCAAAAAAACTTCCGTATTGCTCACTTTTGTTAAACAGGTACGAACCTCTTATGCAAAAGGTCTCTGGCATACCTACCTGTCCGACATCCATATTTTTTTTTTAGAGTGATTATTTCAAACATCTTTGTAACAAGCTGTAAGCAAGTTAAAAAATATGGATGCCACACGGTCAGCTTGTCAAAAACGTGACAGTTTACGGGGTTTTGTCTTAGTGTGTTTTCTGTTTGCATTGATGACAGCTATCGATTTATAAAGGCTTCAAACATAACCACCATTAAAAAAAAAGAAACAAAATGGCGCGACAGTAGGTATATCAGGCTTAATCTAAAAATCTTCAATACCCTTTCATGCTCCTAGATCCAGTGGTTTAGACTGTGCGTTGTTTGTCAGTGAATTTAAGATTTTTATTAAGTATGTAGATTGATGTGGCTTACGGAATGTCACATTTCAATGGAATCTTACACCTGTTAAGATTCCCTATTCGAATACACGTCGGTATTTTATTTGTTTTTTAGCTCCGATGGTTGGATGTCCTAGATTAAGTTCTAAGAACTGTTAGACTGAGAAATTGGAGAGAAAAAGCCAGAAATAGGTCATGTTGGAAAATATTTACCAGACCAGGCTAAGGCCCACCCGCGGCTGTGAAGCCTTGGAAGACGATGATTCGAATACACGAATTATTGGCTAAAATAACAAAGTAGTGGAGCTTAAACAGCACAGCTAAAGAGTTCGCGACCGGCTCAGACGCAGACGGCGGGATGGGATTGACTCTTGTCTAAAAGCTTGCTGCTGCCGAGTTTGTTGCACCACTTCTTCTTCCCAGCTAAAGGACTGGGAAGTGGGAAGTGGTGAAGGGCTGGCGTGCCGGGAGACGTGTGGTGTCTTACGTAATTTGGACGTTCAAAAAGTACCGATTCTCATTCTCACATTTTGAAAAGCTGGCCCAAGACAAACATCCATAGGCCGAGATAAGTGGAAATAAGGAAAAGAAGAGTTTGCCCAGCCGTGGTACGATAAAGGCAAGTAATTATTAGTAGTATCACGGAGAAAATAAATCTTTAATATTTGTTATTTTGCGATCTCCTTTAAACCAAGTTTATATCCTGCCGTGCGATTCTGTAACCATCTCACCGTGGAAGCTTGGGTGAAGTGAGCGTGGAGTGAGCTATCATTCGCTAGGGATTAACACTATTAAGTGCTCACTTCACCTATGATTTCACGGTGAGATTTTTACAGAATCGACCGGCTGGCCTTTATGTTTTATCGAGCGGAATGGTGGGTAATTGGGGAGGCTTATGACCATCGGTGGACTGCTTTATGCTGATGATGATGATAGTGATATTCTGGCCCATTGACACGCATTATTGCTAAATACATAGTAATACGTGTTTGATAAATACGTATGTTTTATCAAACAATTTTATGAAGGTACAATATTTTAAATAAAGGTATTTCGGATATTTTATTAGGTACTCAAAATATTTTAGTATTTGCCAATTTTGCAACGATTCGTTCCAGTCACAGCTAGTATGGAAAATGGAAAGATTTTTTTTTGGTTAGTTTTCCTGGTCAGTGTAATATTTATTCGTTTTAGTACACATTAGTTAGTTTACTCAATTTTAACACTAAAGTCGTAGAAACCTGAACTTCTATCGCCAACCCGTCTTGAGCAAACGTGGTGATCAATGCTAATGTCTTTTCTGTATGAAAAGAGTCCTTTGCCCTACAGTGGGATAATAATAGGAAGCTATTATTAACATACTGGATGCTTTTTTTTAACAGGCTCCAAATGTTTTACAGGGAGTTCTACGCATGAATATGAACAACTTTCACTACAGGACCAACTCTGAAATCATGAAAAAGAAATCAGCTGTTCCCTACATTTATGTTCGCATAATTCGTCAAAATGTAGGGAACAGCTGATTTTTTTTTTCGTTATCTCAGAGTTGGTCCCATAGTGAAAGTTATTCATATTCATGAGTAGAACACCCCGTAAAAATTTGGGCTTGAGAAAAAAAAGCATCCAGTATATTATTGCAATTATTGTTTATCATATTCAAGATAAACAATCATGCAAATGACAAATTTTTACGATTACATTCCTAATTTTTGTTTTCAAGATAATGAGGAATGAGACCTACATAAACAATAATTTTCATAATAGTCTGACAAAACAATTTTGATCGTATCTGCAGTTATTGAATTTTATTATGATTACTTACTTATTTAATTTACTGACAAACAATTCACAATTTTGCTTACAACTTTAATTTAGTGGGTAAATGTGTCAATGAGTACATTTCACGCTTGTAGTTGCTGATACTCGTTCACGGCGGGGTTACTGAACAGTGGAATATTATGCTAAAGATAAAATTTACTTTTATTATTAAGATAAGAAAATATTATAAAAAAATTATTATAACTTTAAGTATTACAGGGTTATTTGTAAAACGCCAACACCCTCTTAAGAGGTCATTGTACTCATCATTATGAACAACTTTTACTATGGGACCAAACCTGAAATCGCGAAAAAAAATCAGCTGTTCCCTACATTTTGACGACTCGTACGAACATAAATGTAGGTAACAGCTGATTTTTTTTCGCGATTTCTGGTTTGGTCCCATAGTAAAAGTTGTTCATAATGATGAGTACAATGACCTCTTAAGAGGTTGTTGGTGTTTTACAAATAACCCTGTATAACGTTGTCAAATGAATAACTATTATCAAGGACTGAAGGACCTCTGAAACCAGACAAACGCCCCGTACGGCCAGAGATAGAACCGATTGCTCGTAAATAATAAAATAAATATGATCAGCTTGTAATTGGTCTTTAGGTAGGTGGCCCACCGTCTTTGGGTTTGCGTGTTGGCGATCTACAATATGGGTCCAACGGGGTAATTGCGTAACACACATAAAATGACAATTGATCGCAATGCCTCTCATTTTGACAGTCCAGACACGTTTAATGCGTTATTTGCGTTAATGGGCATATGACTTTTTCAAACCTATGCATGAAGCAATGGACTAGCAATATCCTTCAAAATCATTCAGATTGTGATTGAATGTGTTCAATTATGGTGAAGGTTTTAATATAACGAACTTGAAAATGAACACTGGTGGTACTTGCCAGGTTTAGAACCCACAACCTTGTGCCTGAATATCCGGTGTAGCCATAAATAATAATGTGCATAGCAGCTATAAAATTAGCATTCGTCTTTTTGTGAGGTCCCATAACTTATTGTGGTTTGCGGTTCTAACGGTACCAGTAACTGAACCGTTTAGTAATGAAATATGAAAATGGTACTTTCTTATAATCTTGTAACTATACTTACCGTGGTAAATAAAGTACAGACGCCAGCACATCAAGTTACTACAATCTGTCAAATTTCTTTAATAGATTTTCAACTTTATCGCTACAGTATAAGGGTCAAAATTGATTGGGAAAATTTGACAGTTTCGCTACTTTGATGTTCTGGCGTCTGTACTAGCTTCTGTTCGTGACTTCGACTGCGTAAAATTTCTTGTTTAAACATAATATACTTTTTTTCGCTTGACGTTCTTTCTGGCCTATTTTCCTTTTGTTCGACTTCTAAGGGACGTAGCATGATTTTAAATAACCAATAACCTTCCTAGACTTTTAAAAATCCGACTGGAAGTTCCAGAGCTTAGCGCTTTCAAAGAAACAAACTATTCAGAATTATTATATTTTTAGTATAGAGGTATAGGTTTGTCCTTAATTACTTTTTGATTTCTTATCGTAGCGCGGTAATGTTGAATGTGGGATTTATGCGTAGATAATCAATTAATAAATGTGATGAATTAGTCGTTTTAAGTGCTAGGTCACATATTCAGTGGCCTGTTTCCAGCAGTGGGTTTCTGTAGGCTACGTCGATCTATGCCGACAATCAATCTGCCTAGTATTTTCCGAACTACTTTGGGGTCGGCTTCCAGTCTAACCAAATGCAGCTGAATACCAGTATTGTACAGACGCCAGCACATCAAGCTACCCGAAACTGTCAAGTTTTCCCAATCAACTTTGAACCTTATGATTCAGCGATAAAGTTCAAAATCTATTAAAGAAATCTGACAGATTGTAGTAGCTTGATGTGCTGGCGTCTGTACATGGAGCGACTGCCTATCTGACCTACACAACCCAGCTATTGGGTAATACGAAACGCCTTGGTAAGACTGGTTGTCAGACTTTCGGGCTTGTGACGACCCGTGACGACTTTCTAAAGATCCAGGAATGACAGCCAGCCGGGGCCAACGGCTTAATGTGCTTTGGGAGGCACGAAGGGGTCTTGGTATGTAAAGATGGTCACCCTTCCACGGACCAACTGCGGCAACCTGATCAATCGACCCGGCTGTTATTATAGCAGAATACTTACCAGTATTCTGCTATAATAACAGCCGGATCTACTCAGCTGCATCCGGTTAGACTGGAAGCCGACCCCAACATAGTTGGCAAAAGGCAGGCAGATGATGTCTATGCGCTATGGCATAAAAATGGTTTTATAAAAAAAAATAACATAACATATCATCACTCCTGTAATCCCCGAAGAGTTAGGCAGAGGCCTACCAATCAAAATCAAAATTCATTTTTTTCAAACTAGGCTGAGAATCAGCACTTTTCGAACGTCAAAATTACAAAAGACAGTCCCCCAAAACGCCCGCCCTTCACCACTTCCTAGTGCTTTCGCTGGGAAGAAGAAGTGGCGCAACAAACTCCCCAGCAGCACTGTTGCTACCCTTGGTACACCCACTGATAAAAAAATACCTACCCACCTAATAAAAAGTTTGTGAAATCAATATTCGCTTTTATAATTGGATTTCTTCCAAATCTAAAGTATTGAATGAGATTTTTTGTGTCATTTCTTTTAAATACCTATGTCAAATTATTAAAAAATAATAAAATAATTCCCCAGTACATAATGAAAAGCTACAATTATTTAAATAATAGTTACGAGGCGCCAAAAAATTGGAGCATTTTTTTTCTATAATTTTAATAATACATTTAAACTTACCTTCGTTTAAAATATCCTAGAATTTATAAACAGCCAACTCACACAATCACGGTACGTGTTTTATAATAATAAATAAATAAGTAATCTTTTTATTAATTAATATCACGATTTCTCACTGCGATAACATTACAGTCCATGACTATTCACCGGTTACTGTAAAAACACGTATTCATTACCCAAATCGAAATGTTGCTACACGCGAAAATATTACAAAAAATATTTTTATTACGCTATAACACTTTTAAATAAATAAAAAAATAAGTGGAAGTTTAAATTCAAATACCGCGTTCGGCGTGCGAGCAACGACTCCACGATCTTTTTGGTTCAACTCGAGACCACGCGTTGTCCTTATCATTTGTATAGTTCCGTCTCTCTCTCGCGCCGAGTGCATTCGTCCTTGACTCTGAACTCCAGTACCATAAGAAAGATGTACCGTTTCTATTTCTTTTCTCTGTCGTCGGTATGGGAGGTGGTGTGTGTAAGAAAGAGATGGAGCTATAATTACCAGTTAGGTGTGAAATCTGGCTGTCAATGACCGCGAAGGATCAAAATAAGAAAACATTTTAGGACTGTTATATTTTTACTGTTATTTCAGGTCCTTTGACCTTTTTGATGACGTTGTGCTTTTTACCCGACTGTGCTGGAGCCCAAAAGAAGGCTAATGTTTTGTCTATGACAATTATTATGGTATATCGAGCTTCCAAAAAGCGTTTAAATCGCTGATTGTTGATTCTAAAGCTATGCGGTGTTTAGAGTTGAATCGAGTAATAATAAAAATGACTAAATCGCTAAAACAGTAGCATATCTACTGAAGCCCTCATTTTTATTGATTACTTCGTTAATCGTCGATAATCGTCATTTTGAAATTTTGACAGTTTTTCACACAAAATCGGGCACAACCAAATTTCTTCTTTAAAATGAAATTATTTGTAAAATCTACGAAAAACGACTGGTTTAAAAAATATTGTCAATTTATTTATCTTTTTTTTTAACTTCAAAAGTTTCGGTTTCGGTTTCAGCAGAAACTAAAAGTGGAGCCGAAAATGGGTCTAGAACTGCGCTATATGGAAATAGTATTTTTGTGATGGCACCAAGGGTCTATAATAAATTACCAATTCTCTATTGTTATTATTACATCTATGTATTCGACTGAAAGACTTGTATCTATGGTCATGAATAAAAATTATTAAAAAAAAAAAATACCAAAATGTATAAGGAGTGAAGATAATATCCGCAAATTCAAAAGTAAATTGTGTTTATTTTTATTAGATAAGACGTATTACTCCATAGAAGAATTTTTAAATGATAAAATATGACATTGCTAACCTTGTAATACAATTTACCTTTGACATGCACGTAATAATAAATTATAATTGATTAATTGCCTAATAACAGAACCGTTAATAAAAATTATTTACAATATGATAAAGTGGAATATTATTAGTTGACATTTACTCGAACTTGACTTTTTATTATATAAATTTTGACTTGTTATTAAAAAATGAATAGATTTGTACACCAATTTCATTGTTAGGACATAGAGCTCGACTAAATTGTATCCTAAGACCTTTATTGTAAATACCTATGTTCACAAATAAAGTTTCATTGATTGATTGATTGATTGATTGATTGAAAATTGGCTTACGGTTTCGGGTTCGGCTGAAAATCGAGTTTCGATCACTAGTTGTAAATAATCGTCTTTGCCGGGTCATTGATATTATACTTACTATTTAGCAATGATATTCTAATTTATATGAACTCAAACTCAAGGCATTTATTTCACTTTAGTCATTTAAAGGTAGTCCGGCTATTAAGCCGACTATTGAATTGTCAATAAAGTCAGTCAGTTAGTTAGAATGTTGTAGCTTAGTTGCCCATTCCTGAACGTAGATCTCTATGGAGAAGACCGGGCAAGAAGCTCCAAGGACGGACACTCTTTTTAATGACTCTTCTGCTTCTTTTTTTTCATATACATGTACAGTCAACAAAAGAGACAAGTAACCAGGGTCGTCGGATATAGTTGAAATTTAGTAAGAAACCGATGGATGATTTCGACATAAATTTAATTTGATAAATGAGCCGTTTCTTTTCTATTAATAAAACAAAATTCATGGGTTTCTTACTAAACCTCAACTATTTCCGACGATCCTGGTTACTTATCTTTTTTGGTGACTGTACATATTATTATTTTAAGTCTGTTATCTTCTATTATGCGTATATCCATGCAGTGATGATCTTGACATCACGTATGGTATACCACAGGGCAGTATCCTTGGCCCCATATTATTTTTACGTATATTAACGACCTTTGTAACCTCAAATAGCAAGGTAGCAGGATCATCGCTCTTTGAAATACCTAATACTTAAACTTCTCGTATCGCAAGTCGGGTGGCCTTTGGTGGTTATTATTGGTTCGGTGATGATTGTTGAAGTAAAAACTTCAACAATTGTAATCATCACCGTACCTCTTCCCGAGGGGCTTGTTTCTAAGTAATAACAGCCGCACGGGTCGATCGATCAGGTTAAGCTACGCTTACCGGGGTTGGCCTTTGGATGGGTGACCATCTTTACATACCTACCGAGACCCCTCCGTGCCTCGGAAAGCACGTTAAGCCATTGATCCCGGCTGTCATTCATGGATCTTTGACAGTCGTTACTGGTCGTCAGTAGCCCGAAAGTCTGACAACCAGTCTTACCAAGGGGTATCGTATTACCCAGTAACTGGTTTCTGTAGGTCAGATAGGCAGTCGCTCCATGTACAATACTGGTATTCAGCTGCATCCGGTTAGACTGGAAGCCGACCCCAGCTTAGTTGGGAAAAAGGCTAGGCAGATGATGACCGTACCTCTTCCCAACTAAGTATGTTGGGCTCAGCTTCCAGTCTAACTGGGTGCAGCTTAATACTAGTAGTTTATATGAACCGCCTATGATGCCTTTCAGAACATATTCTGAAGCGAAGTGGGCCGTCACTCCACCCTATGCTAATAGCAGTAATCGCTGAAGTTTTCACGGTAAGATTTTTACACAAAGACTTGGAAAGTTCACTTCCTTCAAGGGTTTTTTAAGCGTGTTTTTAGAGCTCAGTTTGCCAGAGCACCAGGCAACGGTACACAGAACGCCATAAAGCGTTTAAACCATCTTTAACGGTAAATTAAGAAAATGAAGCAAAGAAATCATTTCGACCACTTCAGAAATATCATTAATAAAACAGTGTTAACCAAAACGGTCTCTTATCCATGAGTTTACTCTAAACAACGATTGTTCAGGAAACGAATATGTAAACAAAAACATAACGTAGAGAAGTCAGTACTGTTAGTACTGTTAGTAATACAGCTCAGTGCACCCACGATCGGCGATGAATTTGTGTATAATTTCGTCTCAAGCTGTGTTGTTCGCTGTTTTAGTACAATATCATTATGTTCATGAGGTGGGTAACATTATATCTTAGCGTCAGTTATCTTAGCGTTGTTGTATGTTGATCTAAATATGATTCGCGGCCATAACAAATGTTTATTTATAGAACAATACTCATAAAAATCATAAATACAATTATCTTGAATTTAGAGAGTTGTATTTATGATTTTATTATACCATATTGACTGAATATTTTAATATGAGGGGCCTGTGGCTAAATAATAACAGCCGCATAGGTCTACCGATCAGGTTAAGCTACGGTTGCCGCAGTTGGTCTGTGGATGGGTGACCATCTTTACATACCGTGACCCCACCGTGCCTCGGTAAGCACGTTAAGCCGTTGGTCCCGGCTGTCATTCGTAGATCTTTGGCAGTCGTTACGGGGTAGTCAGAAGCCCGAAAGTCTGACAACCACTCTTACCTAGGGGTATCGTATTACCCAGTAACAGGGTTGTGGAGGTCAGATAGGCAGTCGGTCCATGTAAAATACTGGTATTCAGCTGCATCCGGTTTGACTGGAAGCCGACCACAATATAGTTGGGAAAAGGCTAGGCAGATGATGACGATTGAATGAATATTTCATGTAATCATGACATTTGACGCTAATTCTTACTCAAGAAGTTTTATTATTGATTCTAATGATCTATAACCTTATAAATGACTATTTCTATTTTATGAACTTAGAGGGTTGTATTGATGATTTTAATTAGGTATTATAATTTTGTAAAGCCATATTTGTTACTGTCGCGAATCATATTACAATCAACCACTACGATACGTCCCTTAAGATGCTAAGGCATCTACACTAAGTATATATCAGAATCAGAATCAGAATAATTTATTTGTAAACATAGGTCAGATTACAATGGAGTGTGAGGTGTTTAAAATAGATAGATTCTCTATGTTTTGTCCAGAGGCGTACAAATATACAACGTGTAACGTTAAATGCGCAAAACCTGAAAATAGTTTGATCAGAATAACGAGTAGAATTAATTAAACCACTTTTTAATATAGGTCACATTTTTCAAAAAATCTTCATTAAAAACGTTGCCGTGTCTATTTATTAATTGGTCAAGCAAGCCAATGTGAGCGCGGCGCAGCGGCCCTGTGACTACTCCTCCCTCGATAAAGCGTCGTCGCAGACGCAAGATACGATCAGAATAGCCAGTAAAACTAAAACAGCACATAAAACCTTTACAATTTTTTTATGACTTATTTTCTCTCTGAAATAGGTCAATTGAATCAAAAATCAGTTGGGGTGTCTGAGGTTTGACGTGCGCATTTAACGTTACACGTTGTATATAGGTAATTAACAGTGTCAATTATCATTTACCTTCTGAGATTATGTAAACTTTCACATCATTAATAAATTCAAAATTTATATTAATTGGCACTTCATTACAAATTAGATTAAATTATATCAGTTTCACTAAATGTCACAGAGGTTAATTTAATTATAATGTCATATTAATACCAATGTCAAATACAATACAGAACCATCAGAATAGGTCAGGCACAACATAGGTCACAGCCGGTCGGCCGGTGGCGCGTGTTAAGTGGTAACCAAGTTTTTGTACGGACAATCAGGTAACAAGCTTATAACTTCACGATTTTTCATGATACAGTTTTGAAATTTGGAACATAGATTCTTTACATAAAAATACTAGACACATGTTTCGGGTTTGCCATATACTAAAAATAATGTTGTGTATACAGGAAAAGCGACGCTCTATCGATTTCAATCTACTTGTATAACAAAAAAAAAAACTTTGTTTATCCTTGCAGGTGGAAGCCGAAAAAAAGGATGTTTCAATTGGAAATTGGTTCAGCAGCATAGAAGAGAAGGTCAAGAATGTTCCGGTAATAATCAGTCATTTAAGACATTAATAAATTAAAAAAAAATAGCCCTCTCTCCCTGTCATAGACTAACATTTAGAATAACATTTAAAAAGTTTAACTTTAAAGAACTTCACATACTTCAAATACTTTCAATTGCTTTATTGGTTACAGATATATTAGGTTGTCTCATAAATTATTGCCAGTTAAAAAACAAATTATTATTAATATTTTTTTATTAATAAAAATACATTTAATCAATTATATAGTCTCCCTCGTTATCAACAACAGTCAGACATCTACTGGGCAAAACTTGAATACCCTTCTCCCAAAATGAGGCAGGCTGGGACTCGAAAAAATTTTGAAGTTCAATTTTAATACTTCCAGATTTTTCGATTTTTTTTCCTAGTAAATGAAATTTAAGAGCTCGAAATAAATGAAAGTCTGAAGGCGCGAGATCCGGGCTATACGGTGGATGTGGAACAGTCAGCCATCCTAGCTCCTCCAGCTGTTTATGTGTTAACTTGGCGCAATGAGGTTGTGCGTTGTCATGCAAAAGTTGGACTCCAAGTCGTTTTGGCCGCTTATAACATCTCTGCTAGTTTGCGAAGCTGCTGCGTGTACAGATTGGCGTTAATAGTCTGATGAGATTCGAGGAGTTCCAAGAAAATCATTCCTTGCCAATCCCAGAAAACAGACAACATAATCTTACGACCGTGTTCATTAAGTTTATGCTGGGCTGGTGGGTTTTGCCCGCGAGGAATCCAATACGCATGACGCGTGTTAGTTTCATAATGTATCCAGCTCTCGTCACATGTAATAATGTCCTTGAGAAAGTCTCGTCTATGCGGACGAAGTAACAAACTTTGACAAATGGCCACACGAGCGGCTCGGTCATGATCCGTTAACGCATGAGGTGTCCAACGTGACATCACTTTGCGATATCCCATCGATTTGAGATAACGATCTATAGTCGCGTGGGATTGTCCAAGCGCCTTCTCTAAATTGCGCGTACTATAGTCTGTATGTAGCTCAAGTTCGTGACGCAAAGCATCTTCATCGAAGCTGGTTGGTCGGCCTGGGCGAGGTTGATCTTCGCAGCTTATAACACCGGTGTCAAAACGCTTGTACCAGAAACGAACAGTTCGATCGCTAGTATTACCCAGTCCAAATGCAGTGTTAATCTTTTTAGCCGTTTCTGTTGAAGAGACTTTAAGTCGGTGCTCATATAGCATAATAGCTCGCAGTTGATGCTAATCCATTTTCACTAAAGGCTAATTATTGCGTTACGTCCGCGCCTATTTATACCCTCAACATAGAAGATACTCATCCTTACTAGAAAGATCTAGAACTTTCTTGAATTCGTTTTAGTTTAAATACGAGAAATTCGAGTAAAATAAAATATGGCAAGAACTTATGAGACAACCTATATTATGAATGTGAAAGTTTGTATGCTTGAATTTGTGTTACTCAACTGAACGAATTTTAATGAAATTTGGCACACAGATAGATCATGACCTGGCAGGACACAGGACGCTTTATCCTGGCAAATACGGTCCCTTGGGATACCGTCAAACAAGCCAACTTTGCCCGTTTTTTTAAGAAAATCGAATATATTACAAGTTTTTTCTATAGGACTTAAGTATATTTTTTCATCTACTACAACTATATGACCATATGCACGCATTTGCTATGTAAAATATTTAAAAAATTAAAATTTAAACCAAGATTTGTTCGATTTTGATGGTGGGCAAAATAATCCGGACTTTTAGCCAACATTGCCCACTTCGATTTTTGACGCAAATCAAGCTCTTATAAATACGTAGAAAGCACCACGACTACAATTTAAGGCAATCTTAACCTAAGTTTTAAAATACTGTTTGTAGTTTAAATATTTTCGTGATAAAAACAGTGGGCAATGTTACCTAGCGGTTAGTGCCCTTTTCCATACAAGGCCCAACAAACGGTTTAAGATTTTAAGGGTTGTCACATTCCAGTAAAATGATTAAATAAATGTTATTTTCACTTTTTTACTCTAGAGAATTTTTTCTTAAATATTCATGCACCAATAACTTTAGATCGAGTTTAGTTAGGGGGGATCCAAAATCACTAGAAGCTTGCAAGACTCTCACAATTTTATTTTCTTCTTCACTTGAAACTTGGGTGAAATTTTAATCACAGTTTTCCTCTTACGGGGTCATTGCACTCATCATTATGTAGGTACAACATTTACTATGGAGCCAAATCTGAAAACGTGAAAAATAAATCAGCTGTTCCCTACATTTATGTTCGCATAACTCGTGAAAATGTAGGGAACAGCTGATTTTTTGTGATGAGTTAATGATGAGTACAATGACCCCTTAAGAGAAAAATGGTGATTAAAATTTCACCCTGTATAAATTATACATCAATTGCACTAGGTACAGACGCCAGCACATCAAGCTACCCGAAACTGTCAGATTTTCCCAATCAACTTTGAACCTTATGCGTTAGCACTAAAGTTGAAAATCTATTAAAAAATCTGACAGATTGTAGTAGCTTGATGTGCTGGCGTCTGTACTAATATATTTTATAACATAAGAAATTAAGTACTTTATTTTAAAGCCGTTAGTTAAGAAATATGTAATTGAGGTGTTTGATGTTTTGTTTCTGTGGTTTTGCATTAATTCAACCTGTTACAAAATAACTAAAAGTGACAACCCTGAGTGCTTTTTGATAACGGGCAATGTTGGCATGGAAGGGTCTGAATAGTTTAGGGTAACTTTGCCCATCATTAAAAGTTTTGATTTATAAAGTTCTGAATAATGAAACTATATTTAAAATACTCAACAACTGATATTCTATAACATACAGTAAATACACTTACCTGTGTTTTCGCCATGAGGTAAAATCCACAAACACTTTCCTTAGGAAATTTGCCCGCAAAAACATACCCCGCACTCGACAAGTTCTAACAAGTTACTAAATGAACTTTGGAACGAATGCGTTAGATAGTTTTGCCACAAATATAATCAACTTTCCACCCAAATAATAAATGTTGCCATAAAACTAAAATTGTTTCTTATATTAGCGGATTTGCTTAAAAATTGATTTTAGGGCAAAGATACCTTGATTGGCAAAGTTGGCTTGTTTGACGGTAATTAATATAATTTTTAATTGGGATAATTTCCGACAATTACGCAGGCGAAATTGCAGGCACTAGCTAGTTTAATATACGGTGGCAAGGAAATCCACGCGCAAACTGAAACCATGAATTCATCACATAGAAATAGACGTAGAAATATTTTGTCAATTATCAAAAAAGTCAGCTGTTAAATAATAGAATAGTGCAATACCTACACGGTCCAAATGTAACAAACAGCTGTTTTTTTTGAATAACCTACGAAAAATTTCAACTCTAAATACTAGACCTTGTCCTAGAATCATGTGCTTAATTCATGGATATAGTTAGCGCATGATGTATGACACCATGTATAGTTGTATACATTTAGTTAGCAGCGCGATCTGGCGATGTCGCCGTGGCGTCCCAGTGAGGAATGGCTCTTAGCCGGGACTCTTATTTAGTGCCAGCTTAGCGAGCCAGCGCAACATCTTACAAATCAATATATAAATCTCGAGTTTAGAAAAAAAAATCACGTCAAATTATGAAAAAGGCTTTCAATTCCTCCAATCCATACAACACAGAAATAACAAAAGAACATCAGCTGATGTATTCCATAAAAATCTCACCGTGAAAACTTAGGTGAAGTGAGCTTGGAGAGAGCTGCCAATCCATCTGATGACAGCTCATTTCACTTAAATTTTCACGGTGAGATTTTTACAGAATAGCACTACTGCATAAATTTGTAGGACAGGATCAGGATGAACAAAGTATTCCAAAAAATAAAAAAGACGACCAAAACATTTTGGAATATCCTAGCCACTTTATTCATGAGGCCTTTGGAACTGGCACTGATAATAAAGAAACATATTATAACAAAGAAACAGATAATAGAGATACAGTGAATAAAGATCACAACAAAGGCGTTAATTTTTCTGATCTCGTGTACGAATGACTCTGGGCTGAAGTAAAACTGAAAAAGCAATAAAATAAATACCTTACTTGAGTTATTTAGAACAGTCACTTCTTCTTCTTAGCGTGTCGATGGCAAAAATAGCACGAAACATTAGCGTTTTTTTTTATTTGTTTGGCCCAAAATTCAGCAACGTGGACACCGTTCGCTGACGTAGTCATTATTGCACCACTCGCTGACAAAACGGTGAAGGAAAACATCCAGCTAGAACCTAGAGATGGCCTGTGTGCCAGCAGTGGAAACATTGATAACGCAGTGGCAGTAGGCAGTGGTAACGTTGATTATAATAAATATTATATTATTTTTCAGTATGAAGCAGAGCCTGAAGCACCTCGCCATGTGGTGTTAGAGAAACAAGAGGCTTCCAAAAGAAAGAGGAGAATAAAGAAACACAAGAAAAAGAATAATGGTAAACATGATCAACGAGAGCGACATGCACATGAACAAAGATTAGACGCAAGCATTGAACAAGATACAGCACATTTTGGCAAAAGAGATATGAAAAAAAATCACAAGAAAAGAGAAAAAGAAATAAACAACCAAAGGAAGTTTGTTAAGACGTTTCCGAAAGAATCAAATAGTTCAGAGTCAGATGAAGTGATAAGAAGAAAGCCTTTTGATATTATTGTACATATTAAAATGAATGACTAGCTTTAATTATACAAGTAACTATGTTTTATTTATCATGTTCCTGGGGATTTTTTGTCCATACCACAAACGGCAACGACATTTTGATGTAGTAACTAATCCATGAACCAATCACATAGTCACAATCGAGGGCAGCAAAGTGCAGAGTCGTACGCGTACCAAGCCGAATAATAAGCAATAATAAGTCACGTCGGTGCTACAAATAATAACTAAATAAGTAAGGAAAGTTATTAAATACCAGTATACTTATTGTAGCAATCAACAATGTAAAATAAAAAAGAATAGTAATAACTGTTTAAATATTTAAAATGATATGTATAAGTTTATTAAGTATGTATATAATTTAAAAAGCTAAGTCTTAAAATAATAACAATAATATGTACAAGTATATAAAAAGGAGGGGAATTAATCCAAGGGCATCAAAAAATTCGTCCGCATCGCTGTCAATAGGAAACGTGCCCAAAAGACTGGCAGCATTGTCACCTTGCCTGGCAATGCTGATTCTTTGTATAAATATAATATAAGTAATTAATATAAGGCTCTCTATCCTTGAAATGAGTTCTGTTAGTTTTTCTATTATTTGTGGGTTTTCATACAAAAGTAACAAAAACTACAAAAAAAAAAAAAATCTTGGAATTTGGAACGCGTCAAGATGCGCGGCTCAGTAACTAATAAGGTAGGTAACAAATAATTTAACCAACAGGAAAGTTCAAATTTTTTACTGGTTTTGCGAAATGTCAGCGAGCGAAGAGGTTTGAATAGAATAGAATAGAATACTCTTTATTATGTACACCATATAGATTACAGACATAAATATAGAAATTTTACAGAGGGTGACACAATGGGCGGTCTTATCGCTAAGAGCGATCTTTTAAAGACAACCTTTGGATGGATTGAAAAGGGAAGGAGAGACAAGTATTGTAGGTAGTCTGTGGTGTACTATTTACACGATAAAATAAATACATACATAAAGTATATTATACCAATCTAAATAAATATATACATATAACAATTGACATGAAACAGGAGTAAAGAAAATAATAATGGTGCTGTTTAAGGAGAGAGGAAGTGATTTTTTATCAAATTTGAAATGTATTTGAAATTTATATAGTTCTTTCATTCGTTTTATTGCGTTCGGTTACGTAGAAATATTTATTTATTAAACTTTTCACACAAATAAGTACAAAGGCGGACTTAATGCCTTAAGCATTCTCTACCAGTCAGCTAAGGGTGGTGAAGAGATGCTTTGGTTGAGAAGAAAATTAAAAAAAAATAAAAAAAACTATTAAAACTAGGTACACAAATAGGTTTCATATGCATACATACTATCTACTATACTATATATAGTGTACTTATAAAATATACAGGGTGTCCGGTAATTAATGGATAACCTTGAAATGGATTACAGCAGAACTTACGGCGGTTCAGAAAAAAAATACAAAACCAATTAATTTTTTTTTTAAAAGGACTACATCTACCTTTTTTATATTATTGTACGCTACGACATCAATTGAATGAATTCCATCGGTTTTTGTTGTTCTACTGTTATACGCTAACTATGCCGATAGATAGGCAGTAAATAGTATGACTAGTTATAGCAATTTAAACGAAAAAAAAAATTTCAGTGAAAAATTAATTTAAAACATATCTTCGGTACTACTTAGGATATATTTGGTTTTGTATTTTTTTCTGAACGGCCATTAGTTCTGCTATAAGCCAATTCAAGGTTATCCATTGATTACCGGACACCCTGTATATGTACGAGTATACATATACCCAAATTCAAGGAAAAAAGGTATGTATAATGTATATATATATATATATATATATATATATACAACGTGTCCCAGAAATCAACGTCAAGCCGAAAACGGGCAATAGGCCAAGTCGTGACAGCTATTAGAAAAATATAAAAAAAAATCTTGGTCATGTACTTTTCGAATTATAAGCATTCAAAAATAAATCTCAAAAAGTGACACCCTGTGATGATTTTTCAAGTCCTGTGACTACATTATTAACATTTCGGTAGTTTTTTTCTCTGTGATCTAACCATGAATAACCCTTCTGTAAATTACAGTTAAAAGTTAAAACGTAACTGCCTCAGTTTTAAATTAAATGTTAGATTTTTGCCCAATATTGAATTCAAAATAATGACATCACCCAACTTTAACCGACTGTACTGAAAAAAAAATCTATATCACCGTGAAATCATAAGTGAAGTGAGCACTTAATAGTGTCAATGTCTATGCTCGAAATCTCTCTCCGAGCATAGCTCTATAGCGCGCTGAGCAACCTTGAATTTGTGGACCAGCCCAACCGTCAGGGTCCGCGTTTCGGCACAGTATGTCATGACGGGCAAAACGTACTGACTGAAGACCTTAGTCTTCAAACACTGCGGGATGGCGATGAAAGCCTGTAGAGTACGCAAACTGAAGTGGCAGTGGGCTGGCTGTGTTTGTCGAAGGACCGATGGCAGGTGTCGCAGACGAGTCTTGGAGTGGAGACCGCGTATCGGCAAGAGCAGTGTGGGATAAAGAGGAAAGATTTGATTGTTTGTTTGTATTGAATAGGCTCCGAAACTACTGGACTGATTTGAAAAATTGTTTTACCATTAGAAGCCGACATTATCCCTGATGAACATAGGCTACTTGTTACCGCGGGAAAATGCTTCATTCCTACGGGAGAACGGGTAATAGGATTTAAACGGCGGGAATTCCGAATTCTACGCAAACGAAGTTGCGGGCGGATGCTAGTTTTTCATTAAAATCATTCCTGTGCAAATTGTTCAAAAAGTATTTGTAAACGGCTTGACGTAAACCACTGCTATGCTCTTAATACAGGCGTTGCTTCCGAAGGAGTCGATAGAAAAGTCAAATTCTTCAGTCATACTTTTGACTTTGTTCATTCTTCCTTTCATATTCACTTATTTTAAAAACAAATACAAATAGCATAGACCTAATAACATATACAACGTGTCCCAGAAATCAACGTCAAGCCGAAAACGGGCAATAGGCCAAGTCGTGACAGCTATTAGAAAAATATAAAAAAAAATCTTGGTCATGTACTTTTCGAATTATAAGCATTCAAAAATAAATCTCAAAAAGTGACACCCTGTGATGGTTTTTCAAGTCCTGTGACTACATTATTAACATTTCGGTAGTTTTTTTCTCTGTGATGTAACCATGAATAACCCTTCTGTAAATTACAGTTAAAAGTAAAACGTAACTGCCTCAGTTCTAAATTAAATGTTAGATTTTTGCCCAATATTGAATTCAAAATAATGACATCACCCAACTTTAACCGACTGTACTGAAAAAAAAATCTACTACACTATTTTGGCAAGTAACTTTAAAAGATGGCGCGTTTAGTCAGGATTCCAAAATGGTATAACACATACTAATTGCTACTTCTTAATTGAGGAAAAAAAGTACATTGTTAGTTTTAGGTGCATTTGAAATAAAATTCAGTCGTTGGATTTCTTTTATTATAATTTTTATTAAATCAGATTTACGAAGTTTTATAACAAATGTTCAAACTGTTTTCCTTCAGCTGCAATGCAAGTTCTACATGTCTTTAAAAATGATCGCGTAATAAGACGGGCGTATCTTCTTGAGTTGATGTATTCAGCGGCTTCTGCAATTCTTTGGCGCAGCTCGTCTAAATCTTGAATTAGTTTAGAGTACACTTTATCCTTTATCGTACCCCAGTAAAAAAAATCTATGGGGTTTAAATCGGGTGAACGGGCAGGCCACGAAATTGTACCACCCCGCCCAATCCACCTATCGGGGTATTCTCGATTGAGAAACTCTCATACAGTGAGAGCATAATGCGCTGGGCAGCCATCTTGTTGATACCACATGCTGCCGTAAATGTTCAGTGGCACTTCTTCCAATAATTCTGGTAATTGGTTCTGTAAGAAGTTCAAATAACCCTGGGCATTTAAATTCTCCGGCAGCTCGATTGGACCAATAACTTTACCATTCAAAATTCCCGTCCACATATTTACTTTAAACTGGTACTGAGATCTATCTTCCCGCATCAAATTTCGATTTTCCACGTGCCATTCGTGCAAATTGTGGAGGTTCATGTAACCGTCCTTTTTAAATGTTGATTCATCGGACCATAGAATTTTTTCAAAGAATCGCGGGTCCTCTCGGTGCCTCTGCAACATCGTTCGACAAAATCGTACTCTCTCTGGGTAGTCTCGGGGTAGCAGACTTTGTACTCGTCGTACATGGTATGGGTGAAACTCGTTCTTTTTTAAAATACGATGTGCAGTACTTTTGGGGACTCCTATGCTCTGTTCAATTCCACGTACTGAGATACTTCTGTCTTCTTCAACTGCTTGCAAGACTTCGGCTTCGTAGGGCATAACGGGTCTTCCCTCGCTAACCATTTGGCTAGGAAATCGACCCTCTGATAATGACCGATGCACATTAATAAATACTCGATGATCGGGATGACGCTCAGCATTCGGGTATCTCTCACGATACACTCTTGCTGCGGCATTGGCGTTGCATAAGCATTCTCCATAAATGAGATGCATGTTGGCGTATTCCTGTGCGGTGTATCGAGATGGCATGATAAAACACTACACAAACACGGGGTTGCG